>WEKW01023650.1:9029-103788 GCA_013389905.1 Sula dactylatra | reverse complement strand
CGGCTCTCCCCTCACCCCCCCCCAAATCCCACCCCACCGTGCAGATGCAGGGCACCGTGAGGCTGTGGGTGTCGGTGCTGACTTTCGCCCTGTCGCTGCTGGTCTGCCTGGGGACGCTGGCAGAGGCGTACCCCTCCAAACCGGACAGCCCCGGCGAGGACGCCCCCGCAGAGGACATGGCCAGATACTACTCGGCGCTGAGGCACTACATCAACCTCATCACCAGGCAGAGGTAGGCAGAGCAGCCCGGCCAGCATCCCCCTTTCCCGCTCCCCGGGCTGCCTTTTTCCTTGGCGAGGCTCAGGGGAGGAAAGTGGGGTGCCCCCTCGCACCTGGGTGTCTCGCCCTGCTTTCCCCACCGGCACGGTGAAAGATGTGGTGCACAGACTCCCCTTAGAGAGCAACAGCCATGCTGAGTCGCCTCTGGGTCTGGAGCTGAATTTCCACCATCCAAGTTGGCGGAAGGGGCAGGGGTGTCAATGCTGCCTCTGCTCTCAGCCCTTTCTAGCCCTGGCACAGACAGGCTGGTAGGAAGGAGGGTGAACCGCAGGCAGCGTGCATGGGGAGAGCCCCCCAGAAGGGAGAGAAACATAACTAAACTGGGAGCTGGAGAGAGTTAGACTGGGCAGTAGGAGCAGTTTCCCACTTCTGTTGCTGCCACCGATTCCAGTGAAGATTTTGATGAGAAAAAGTGTCCCTCTAGCCTTGCTGAGGAGTTGTAGTAGCCCAGATGCTTTGTGGTTTGCCAGCTACTTCATGCAGCTGTGAGTGCGAAAAAGCCCACTAGTCCTAACAAAAACTCACTCAAGACCACAAGCAAGAACCCAAGCCCAAGCTGAAAGAGAAAAGAGTGTGAATTAAACCTGCCTGGCTCTAAACTGACTTTCCGGGGATGGCTGTGCTTGTTAAAGTAGGTATAAAGGCTCTGTCTGAAAAAAGTGCAAATTATTAAAAAAATCATTTTCTTTGGGAGCATCTGTCCAGTTTAGACTGTGTGATTAATAGAAGTTTCCCCTGAGGTCCCTGAACAGAGTGTGACCCAGAAGAGCTTTGACATATTTATTTGTTTAATATCAAAACCAGATGAGAGATCTAAAATTAGGCTTTCATTTGTCCCTCTAGAAGTCTGAAGAATTAAATTAGAAGGGAGGCTATCGTGTAACTGAGAGCTTTCCCAGCAAACCCATAACATTGTCTGCCAGTGCACTAATAGCATAACGCAGATGAAGAGGCTGATAGAGATACAGTTCTTTAGTCCTGAACTTTTAAAGCAATAGTCACAACTCGTTCATGTATATGGCATGCTTCTGTGTGACAGACTGATCCCAGTCTGTGCTGGGATAACTGCTAAAATAATCTGATCCTCAAGTTCTGCCTTGCTGCCCTTTTCTCTTGGGTGCGGTGGGATCTCCAGGCTGGTCTCTTATCTCTTCTTTTCTTTCTTTCATCTCTGATTTCAAAGGTGGTTCCTGTCCAAAACCAGGTCATATTTAAAAAGGAACAAACAAAAAAAGCCCCAGACCCAAGCAAACAACCCCTCCTTTCTGTATTCAACTTCCACTTCTGGTGTGTGCCCTGTGTGCTTGCTTTGATGTTGACGGTGTAGATTTTTTCCCTAATTTCTGGGGTGCAAGTACACAACTCAGAGACTGAGACTGCTTTTGTTCTGTGCGGATTTGGGTTCTGAAATGATCTGAAATAGTTATTGTCGCTGATGGATAAAACAATGCAGAATTTAAATTTTGTTCTTCAGATTTTACCTAGATTTCCCACCCACCCTCTCGTATTTAAAGGGAGCAGAACTGACCTGGAAGTACAAGAAAGCTGGCAGAAAAAATCCACCACAATGGCAACTTCATGACACACATTTTGAAGTTGACTACATAGGTTAACTCAGGCAAAACAAAAAAAAAAGTGTGCTGTTTCCCCTGTGTGGTGAATTAACAGTGCAGAAATAAAGTAATTGCCGCCTCTATTTGGAAAGCTTAACTGAGCTCCTGGAGGTTCTCTGTTTCGGCAGTGACACTGTCACTTGCAAAATGAAGCAATAACTTTTGAAGCATTTTAAACTGGTCTAAGGATGATCATTTGGTCTGTTTCAGCAGATGTGCTTGAAGCTTTCTCTCTTCTTACAGCTTTTTACCTCTGCCTTTTGTGCATGGTGCTGCTTGGGAACCCTGTAACGGGGGGAGACAAGGGGTCCAGGAGCTCACCCTGCTCCTGCTGAGGGTGTGTGAGCAACCTGTGCTCAGCCTCTTGCCAGACCTGGTGCCTGCAGCCTGGTCACTGTGCGACTGGTAACATGGAGCAGTAAGAGCATGTTGGGAAAGGATGAAGAGATCAATACTTTTTCTCTTCAGGTTCATCTGTCTTGTTTGATGTTTCTGTGATTATGAATAACAGTCTGGCTCATCCTCCTGGCTTCTGCTTCTGACCTAACCCAAGCACTTGAGTTCATTTTGCTCTGAGCTACTATGACCCACAGGGTCTTCACCCCAGCTCCCATGAAGCTTCTTCCTTCCAGACCATCTTTCTCTTCTTGTCCTTGTCTGTGTGGCTGCTTTGCTCCCTCTCTCCTTTGAGACCCTTCTTTTTCAGATCAGTCTAACTTAGGTTTAGGCATCTGTGCTCATCAGCTTTATACCCCTTTGAGGTTAGCTGAGGGAAACGGGTACTTGTAGGGTGCAGGTCACTAGGCCTGTTTCAGACTTCTTGTTTCTGATGACTTCCCTTGTTCCTTATGTGCCAGGTCTTTATGACTTAAAAGAGAGCCTGAGGTGACCAGCACAGATGCAGACTCCTATCCTGCAGATGTCTGTGTGTCTTTGAATTAGTCCCACCTCTGTCCTCAAAACCATCTTGTGGTCCTTGCCTCATACCCCTCTACTGCATTGTTCAGGGGGCTTTTTTCAGAGCCCATCTTTACTTGAATCACTCATCCTTCTGCTACTTGGTACTAGCTGTACACCCTCTTGCCAACAGGCCCTCTTCCTTGTCCTGTGTGCCTTGTTCATGAATCTGTGGCTCTTCTGTGCTGTAGCAGAACAGTAAGGCCATTCCTGCCAGAAATGGCTTGAACTGTAGGCAGGGCAGAGAATATCAGAAAGTGTGTCTGACTTAGGCAGTACTGATTCTCCTGCTTCATGTCAACATCCTTGAATGGGGAGGGGAGCGGATTTTGAGAGCTTGGGGTTTTTTTGGGCAGTTTTCTGAATCAGACCCGCATGATAGTTCTGAGATCCCTCAGCTCCTGTTGCTGGCCCTGGACATCAATGGGTTTTGACTCCCAAGACCCCAGTTTTCATAGGAAGCGTTGAGATCTCGCTGAGTCTGAGATACTGTGTCCCTAATCAGAATAAGTATTTTTATTCTTCAATCCCTTTGGCTTCAGCCGGAGTTGTCGGCCCGAAAAAAGGCCTTGATGTCTCAAGCTGAGCGTAAAACCTGACCAGGTATTTTCACAAAGCTTGGAGCCTTGTTCTTTTAAAAAAGCGATGATATTTGATAAAAGTGTTTCCCAAACAGCAAATAAGGGCCTGGCTTTCTGTGTTGACATTGTCTCGGAGCTGGGCAGGGTAGACAAGGAGCAAAGCATGAAGCAGCTGGAGCAAAGATCTCCCAAGGCATTTGCTTCAGTAAGAAAAGATGGACTTTGTCCATGGCCTCTTTTTATTATGGCTGTAGCATGGTTGTTTCCCGGTGGCAAAATTATGGGGCAGACAGGAGGCTCAGGCATCTGAAATGGGAAGAGCAGCTGCTCCTTGGCCAGCCCAGTTTGTCGCAGTTGGCAATTGCCTTGTATGCAGCTTTGCTATGTGAGGACATGGTGGGTCCATCCAGCACAGATAGCAGCACTGTTCTAGCCAAGGCGCTGAAGGAACTCATACAAAAGGTATCTCCCCAATACGGTCATCTTCGTCATTTGTCCGAATCTTTGCACTCTGGAGAGTTGCTACCCGTTTCTTATTCAGACAAAACTTTCCAAGAGATTAGTGGGAGTTTTGCCCAAGTGTCAACTGTTGGAACAAGTTGCTGATTTGTTAAATTGATTTCTTTAAAACAACGGCAAATTAGATTCCCCCTCAGATGAAGTCCAGGTCACGTTCATACTAACTGAAATAGAGAAATAGAAAGAAAGAAATCCCTTGTGGTGATGGAGTGCAAGGTATTTGATTCAGCATCATGCTTGATTGTGTTATTGTAACGGGATTTTACTATGTCTGGCTGGTTCTTTTCAGATACCTGCTTTCAGTCAGTTTAGATTAAGAAATTTACTTTAAAATTCTGAAACGGATGCTTTATCTTTCTGCGGCACAGGTGATGTAATAAAATGATTAAAGCAATGTAAAAAATACAAAAATTTGAATAAAATGATTGAAAAATGAGATATGTTTCCACTTTTCATTAAGTCATGCCATCAACAGGTAAAACTGCTAGCTTTTGAAAAATAGTTTGGGAAGGTTTTTTGGTTTTTTCCCCCAAAATTTAGATCGAGTCATTGGAGAAACATCTTGATAGCAATGGATAAAATCTAAGTCCTTAATTACATCTTTGATTTCTCTGGAATCAGAATTTCACTCAAGTAGCATTCACAAAGCTGTTATCTGTTAATGTACTTTGTGATTCAGACTAATTACATACACAAGTTACAAACCATGATCTTAATTCTTTCCAACCAAGGGAGCACTTATAGTTATCACTCTTAAGCTAATGAATACTTATAGTGAAGAAGTGTCTGTCAAGCTGGCTGCTTGTTGTTATTTCTGTTTTCTCAGGAAAAGAGAACAAATTCCTTCCCAAGAATCAGGAATTGCAGTACTTTTAACTGTTGAGCAATGTATAGTATCCAGGATTTAGAAAAAATACCCAAGACAATAGAAAAACAGCTGCTGCGTAAATATAGGACAAAGGTAGTCAGTGATACCCCATTTAATCGAAGAAAAACTCTGATTCAGAAAGCTTTCTCTCCTATGGCCATGTAGTTCAAAAGTGATGATTACCTTGGGGTAGCTCCGTTTTTACAACCTAATGTGCTATGTGCTGGGCAGCCCCAAATGTACTAGCTAGCTTACAAAAATCTTGGCTAGTTCCTTGGATAATGTGGCATATCCGACTTAGTTTTCTGTTCACTTAATAGATAAAATTGACTCTTCATTTACAATACAGTAGCATCTAAAACAATGCAAAAGTTAATGAGATGATGGAACTGGGTTTATAGGCAGGAATGACGTGCTTGGAGGTCATGTCATGCACAGCTTCCTCCTCCTTCCTCCATGCTCACATCAGTAAGGTGCAAGGCCTTAGGTTATCCAGGAACAGCCATTGAGTTGAGAAATATTCAGAGTTTCTCAATACTATAATGTAACATGATTATGGAAAAAAAGAAATACTGAAGAATGAACATTTTCTCACATGACTAAGTCAAGTTAAATTAAAATTCATGCTGGAAAGTTGTCTTTATGTCTGCTCTATTCAGTATTTCTGAAAAGATTTGTTTAATGATTCCATGCTTAGTCTTCCTTTCCTAAAAACTGACATATACAAAAATTATGCTTTTTTTTCCCGCTTTCCTTAGATATGGGAAGAGATCAAGCCCAGAGACATTGATCTCAGACCTCTTGTTGAGGGAAAGCACAGAAAACATTCCCAGATCCAGGTATGTATGAAGAAGTTCCGTGGTGGCTTTCACTTCTCATTTAGACTTAACAGTTCCATTCGTTATCAGTAAGTATGTTTCACGGGGAGTAAACATATGCCACCAACAGCTGGGTAAACATGTGCCAAAAAAACATTTTTAATTCCTTTTTTGTTAAGAGCTAGCACCATCTAGAAACGCAAGAAATGCCTTACCAGATGTAATAAAGTCCAAACTCCTCATGTCCTGATTTTGGGAGCAGGCCATACCTGCTGCTTGGAGGAAGGGAAGCAGTCCCACAATGCTTGCCCTTTACTGGGCTTTATTAGACAGAATTGTACGCTGGTGCCTGATGACAGATTAGAGCCCCCAAAATGGCATATTTCTACTCATTTGCTACACAAACGGGTTTAAATTTTTCCTCTAAAGGTGTATGAGTGGTAAATATGCACATATGTTAACTTATCACAAATGCACGGCTATGACTGGTCTTTAAAATACAGTATTTCATGTTGGTTTTGTACCTAATATTTTACAAAGGGAAAAAAGGCCTTTATATTTCCATGTGCACTTGGTTTAAAATAACAGTGGTATTTCAAGCAACAGAGGGGTTTCACATATGCATACCATATTTAGCTAGTTAGGTAATGACACTTTAGCTATAATGTAAGATACTGTAGTAGTGACTACAATTTACACAGCTAAAAGTATGTTGAAAAAGTAAGATACGGTGGGGTTTTGTCTCATGAAAGAAAATATCAGGTTTAGTTTTGCTTACAATCAGGCATGAATGAGCTCAGTTTACGCCTTTGCTGATAGCCTGAAGTCTGCTGATAATATTTCTACTGCAGAAATAAGTGTTTTATGCAGTAGTCATCTCAGGTGCCTATAAGCAAATGCTCTGCTTTTTCATCAGCTGTGCAAAGGCTCAATTAGACTAGTTAAGTACTTAAGCATAATAAGTCTGTAGCATTGAACTTAGGGCGTGATCTTGTCACTGAAAGGTGACCAAAATTTCTACTACCATCAAGGGAGGCTATCCATGAGACCTGTGGTTCTGCGCATGGGGAGACCATTGATTTATGGTTTGATGACTAACCGCAGCTGTGGGGATGCAGTTTTCTCTGCAGACAGTTATGTAAAAAACTGCATGGAGTGCAGAGAAATGTATTAGACTATTTTGTGTTTGGTAATGACAAGGCAGAGCCCTCACATAATGGGAAATTTCCGCTGCCATGAATTTGAGGCAACACACAGGGTAGTACAACATCTAATACTCTCTGTAATTTTCACCCCTTCATAAAAAAACTTTATGGTTATTATTGTTTCAGTAATGCTATTTATAACGCACCAGGGAGCAAAAACTCATGAGCAAAATAACAAACTAGTCTGCATTTAAGATCAAGAATTGATGAGAAACAGATTTTTATTTCATACCCCCTGTAACAGCACTTTAACTGAGTATGGTATTTGTCATTCATCGATGACAATTATGGGAGTACTGGGAATGATGATGTCTAGTTTGCTATGGATATGTTTTCTAGGATAAAACCCTGTATGGATTCTGAACTCTACTCCAGCTTTTTCCTCCATGTGAGGTCATAATTAAATCGTCTTTCTACCCAGTCCTGTGCTTCATGGCACATCAGGAACTTAATATCTCTGAGATACCTGTACCTCTCTATGACTTGGTTGAAATCATCCGGAGGGTTTGAAAGCTGGTGAGGAAGTTAGGGGAGCCACGCAGGGGTGGACAGCTGGACACACAACAAATATGCCCAGGTACAACACGGCTGCCTAAGCCTTCCCTCCCGGAGGAAGCCTGGCTGAGTGAATGAAAGGCAGGCTGGTATTACTCTGATCTTAAATTAATGAAGTATATGTTTTCAAAATAGTTGTATACACAGCCAGTTACAGAGCAGATGTGCTTTGCACTCAGTGAATCAGTGAGAGAGAGACGTACTTCGTGAGTTTGCGGGAACAAACTTTGTAACTAAACACTGAGGTATTAATAAACAACTTAACTGTATTCAGCTTGGCTGGCCTGGTTTGATATTTCATTTTTGCTGACTAATATACGCCCTAAAGTATTTTGCAGCTGGGTGTATGTCTCACCATATAAAGAAAGTTCAGAGAGATCCTTATAGAAACCAGTTAAAATATAGGAAGTAAAGGAATAAAAAAGGAGGCACCTTGACCCAAGTACAGATAAGTTCTTATGACAAAAACCCGTGATGTGGCATGTTTCTGATCTTGTCGAGCTTGTGGTGTCGCGAGAAAACCTTTAAAACTCAACAACAGGATTCGTCTCCCCTACTACTGCCTCTTTAAATGTTAGGTATGTAGTATGAAGTAGTTATCTATAGGCTGCCTTTACAGTCAGTCGGAGTGATGGGTATCTCCAAAATGAACCTTCCATCTGAAAATGTCAGGATCAATTGCCCTCTCAAGGTGTCAGTGTCTCCCCGGTGACTGCAAAAGAAGACTAGATGCCCAACTTTTTGACAGGAGAAATGGCAAATGCATTTCCTCTAGTCTTGCTCCATGTTCTCCACTTGTTGACTGACTTGCTGTGTAGACGGTACAGCTATTTGCCAGCAGAGGACCTCTAGATCAAATCCTGCCCTCAGCACCCTTTTCAACACATATTTGAAATGTTTGATATTGAGCAGGGGAATACCACAATAATATTTTATGATGGTGGCTGTGGACTTCAGTTTTGTTTGAAGGTGCTAACAGCATGATGTGTGGCTTTTTGGGGTTGGTTTTTTTTGGCTCAGTGAAGTCTCTTTGGAAACTGTTTACTCCTGAGTAAGAGCAAAATATATTTCTATTTTTATTTCAACGTATTATAATTTTCTAGCTGAACTTCATAAAGCGCTTCTTAATGGCATAAGGCAGCTTTGCAGTGGGTCTCAGTGGTGTGAAAACACGCCATCGGGGCAGCAGTATGGAGGGGCAAGTTCTGGTACCAAAGTATAGACATTTGGCCAACCAGGATGCCTCTGCTTTGATGGGATTTGCATATACAATCTTCAACTGCAAATACGCATAGGTATTCCTTATTGCTGCTATTATGAAAATGAAAATTTTTGGTAGTTCTAACTTTGGATTTTTCAGAAGGGGCTTTAAAATGTGTTTAATGAGGTTTTTTTATTCATAATTTGTATTGCAGGTTTGAAGACCCTTCGATGTGGTGATGGGATTTTCAGTACACCGTCAAAACTTTTCCTAGTTTTCCGTTCATACTCCTGAAGCAAATCATAGCGTCACTCCCAGTGCATGCAGACATTGTACTGAATTCTGTAGAGTTTTTCCTTCATCATATTTGTATATACCTTTATTTAAATAAATTATTTGTGCATTCCAAAATATAACATACTAAATGAAAACAAGCAACCCTGTCATTGGTATAGCAAAGAGTTGTTTTAAACTATTAAAACTGAATTATAACCTCCCTGTTGTCTAAAGTAGTATGGTCAACAATAGTTGCACAGTTATTCCAGTAATTAGTGTGCAATGTAAGATAAAGACAACTTTTATTGTAGCCTCAAACTCAGCTCAGCTGCTTGATTTATAAAAACTGTTTAAAATAATTTATTGCAGACTACATAATTTAGGAAAATAGTGTTCTGGGAGTCAATTTTTCAGAATCACCATACTAAAAACTTACTTAGTACTTGCATTGACAAATGTATTAAAATGAATAGCATTTTCAAAATACAAAGGAGTAAGTCACTGCTTAATTCTGCTAACTCCTTAAAACTGGTTTGAAGCTTGGCTGTAAGCCTGAATTAGGAATTTTAAATGAAACAGATGTAAGATCTTTGTTTTGGCAATATGCAAAGCAGCAGAAAATAATATCTAAAGTAACTCATAAAACGGGACAAATCTACAGCTATTTGTGCCAGAAAAGACATGTTCAACATTGCCTAAGGGCTTGTAAAGGAGCACACTGATTAAATCACAACACTTTGGGTACCTGCACTCTGAGCCTCTCTCAGTTGGAGTCATTCATGGTTTCTGTTTCCACCATGAGAAGGTACCTGGAACAGGGACAAGGGGAACTGTCTTCAGTTTTTAATATTCTTTTTTTTTTTTTTTAATTTCATTTTATTTTACTACTTTCATCACTAGCCTGATGAGGGACTTAGACACAAGGACCTCTGAAGAAATCCTCAAAGTTTTTATTCAAAGTAACGTGGCAGCACATTAACCCTTGTTCTGAAGTGGCTTAGTTCACAGTTGGGTATCTTGCAGTAAGGTCAGGACCCACACTGGACATGACACAAATGCTGGTCCTTGGTTCCTGATGTTTAGGCACAGCTTCTTTTATTTAGACACTGTGACTAAACACTGGGTAATAAAGCACTTAAAAAGTTCCAAATAGGAAAAGGATCAGTGTGAAGATTTAATGTATTTGCACCTCATTCCTACTTTTCAAATGTTTCCACATGGCTGTTGCCCCCAGGAGAGATGTGTCAGTGCAAGTAAGTTCCATATTTCTACAGATGTACGCTGGGTGCATTCGCAAAGCGTTCCCAGGACGTGCTAGCTTTTGTGGTCACTTTCCTCAGTAAAGCATAACATATTTTTCTTTTTCATAAAACACTTCCGTGTCATTGGAATAGGCAAATTTTGCTTTCAGCAGCAATACTTTCACTTACAGGCTTGGTGATGGGTTCCACGGTGCTACACATGAAATTGTGAGGTTTAAGAGCAGTCTAGTATTACAAAAATGTTTGGAGCCCCCAGTATAAACAGTTACCACCCAAGGCAGTAAGTGTTCAGAGGGACTCCAGGATGGCCACAGCTTGCTGGGGCTAGCAGGAATCCATCAACCGCAGGCCAGGACCTGTTGGGTTAGAGTCCACATAAAGTTCTGTTTGAATAATTATTAAAATAAAAATTGGAAATTAGTGAGGTATCTGCTATATAATATTTCTAATTCCTGGTAATTCCTAGTATCTATATATATATTAATGACCATGTAAATGATAAAATCAGTAGATGATAAACTAAATTCATGTTGCTTAGCACTATCATTACAAATGTGCCTTAGTGGAGAAACAAAGAGTTAAAGGAGAATTAATGCATGGTAATTGCTTGTGCTGAGCTGTTCCACTCAATTACCTGAGTTTTCTTGAACTTCAAAAACACCCATTTGTATAGAAAAGCTGGAAAAATCTAAACAATGCCAGGTTTATTAGCTCATGAGCTGTCAAAGACTGAAGCAAGGCAAAGCACTCACACAATATTTATCTATCCACACCGTGCTATGATTTTCTTTCTAAAATCCTCCTGTGTTTTCTGTGGCAGACACAATGTTGCTGTAGAAGTCCAGCGTGCTTAGCGCTTACCTTTCTTGTGTTATTCATATACCACTCTTGACAGGCCAGGACATTAAAAATATTGGATCAGCTCTCGAAATCCCAGGATAGGCTTAAAAATGAGCTGTGAAATGAAGATAGATACTGGATTTGTTTGGCATGGCTTCTGCATTTTGTCTTTAGGGTTAACCTTCTCATCTTTTTCTCTCTGACCATGAGAAACAGAGCGTTGTTTCTAAAATAAAGGCTGAAATTTATGTCAGAATCTGAGGAAGCACCAGGAAAAACAACATGAAGTGAGAACAATAAAAGTAGGTGATAGTATTTTCTCCTTTATTTATTGTGGGTTTGAAATCATGAGGAACATACATAGATAGGTGTAAACCATTTAAAAGACGGTCCACCTTTACCTTTGGCAATTTCTGTAATATATGTCTCAGTTATGCCCAACTTTGATTTAACCAAAGAGTGGATCTAGATGTTCCCATGTATCTTCCGTTCTAGGAGAGGAAATTCTATCCTTTTCTCTCTCCATCCCTAGAAACCCAGCCTTCTGTGCCAAAAGACACAAATTCCCCAGTCCTCCACTGATGGATATTTCCCTTCTCCTTAGCCATGGAGTGAAACGTTGTCTCTGTGACTGGTGTTGGGACCAAGCTGGGATGGTGCAGGTGCGCTCTGCCCTCCTGCTGGCCAGATGCTGTCCCCCTTCCCTGGTGAAGGGGAAAGAGCCGCCTGACAAGCTGAATTTTCCTCACTTGTCATCCAAGAGGTGGAAACCCTGCTCTGGTGGCGTGAAGAGGGCATGGACAGCCTTCTGCAGGCAGGGTGGTTTTGCTCTGCCAGGCCATCCGGAACACAGGGGGTCTCAACTGATCATGGAGGAGAAGGCATCCCCACTGCAACCTCAAACTTCACCTGCCAGAAGACACGGGGAAGCAGGGAGGTGCTGGTGGCGTAGAACTGGAGACAACATGGGCACAGTGGATTTGGGGGATGGGGGGCTGTGCTGGTGACATTATGGTGGTAGCCAAGGTAGGAGTGATCTTGAGAGATGTCCTGGCCCCAAAGCAGACCCTGGACGTAGCAGCACTGGTCACCCCAGGCAGGCAGCTGCTTTTTGGCAGAGCCTCAGGTCTCCCTCATGGTGCCTTAGGGTGGGCAGCTGCCAAAAGCCATCACATTGTGTCAGGCTAAGGTTGGATTTATCTGGTAGCTGGCAAACCAAGTATCAGCTGCAGCGTCAAATGTTTTCCATAGCGGTTTGTGCCATCTTCCCATGCTCTGCTGGCCTCTCACCCTGGTGCTTAGGGTGAGGTGCCTAGCAGCACTCAGCACACGTGAGAGGGGGATTTTTAAGCTGAACTGACCATTGCTCTGTGTTTCCTGTGGGATTGCACCTGCTCTTGCATGGCCACATGACCTTCAGGAGTGCCAATGCAAATCCAGCACAGGAACTTTTTTCCCCTTCCCACCAGTGTGTTATTCCTGATGACCATTAGCCACTAAGAGTCAACAAACATTTTAAAACAATATTCAGCAAAAGGTAGGCCAGAATTTGTTGTGACAGAGTCTCTATTTGTCTTGTGAAATCTTCCTGTGAAAAGCTGAGGACAGAAGATGAGAAATGGCAGAATACTAGGAATGAGGTTTTGATTACTTTCAAGGTTCAGTTCAGAATATTCTTCTCTAAATGGTAACTGAGAGGAAAAGATACCTTCATCTTCCCACTCTGCACAACTCAACTGTTTCACAAACTTAGAATAACTGTTGCTGGACATTAATAGTATTCTAGTGATATTCAGCAAGGTATTTAAATGAATATTTTCTAAAATCAAATCAAAACCTATTTTTACAGTTACTTATTTTTTGGCCAAAGAGTCCAAATCTGTCTTGAGATCTGCACAATGTGTGTCTAGGAATAAGAAAAGGTAAAGCTTCTTCTGGGACTGCCCCCATTTGTAGATACACAGCTCTGAGAAACACCTTTAATGCATCTGAGCGTGTAGCCCTCAAAGGAGATATGATTTGGCAAAAGCAAGTGGTTTATATCAATCCCCATGCTGTCATCTAAACCAGATGCAAACCAAAGCTATGGCAGCTGTACAGTAGCTGGGATGTCTTGTGTGAACCAAATAGGTGGATTCAGACCAAAGAAAAAGAGTTTCCATAAGTATTTCAGTGAAGTCAGAAAACGAAATGCAACATCTATCACTTAGGGACAGCTTATGAGCCTGGGATACTTCTCAAGAGCCCCAGGGTCATAAAGCATTGTCTGGCTTCCAGTCAGTAAGTCACAAATTCTGGAATATCACATCACAATTTGAAATTATGTCAGATCTGGCCATTTAATTTTAATATTTAATAATGGTTTCCTGTTAAAAATTATCAAAGAGTAATTTAACACACATAATAATGAAAGTTTAAAAAAATCTCTCGCTTTGTTTTGGTAGGTTAGTAGCCTGAGTGAGAAACTGCTACTGAGCAGAAATTGTCTAACTAATGCAGTAGTTCATATCAGACCAGTGTGTTTATCTGGCTGTATTGTCACCAGTCATTTATTTGTCTGTATTACAGCAGCACCTGGAGACTCCAGATACATGGCTCATTGTGCTCCAGTCTGTAGGACCATAATAAAAAAAATAAGCCTAGACTAGAGAGATATTCCATCCACATGCAAAGAAAGAAAGTGGGAGGAAACTCAGGCTCATAAATAAATATGGTAAGTAGGTTATAGTGATTCTACTGCACCTGCCGGCTTGTCCTTATGGATTCTTTGATTACAGCAGTTAATAATGTGCTATAAAACAGGTAGTGCAACGTTATCTTGTTTCCAGTTAATATGTGTGTTTGCTATGTTCTTCCACATCTAAGTTATTTGCTTTTCTGTAATGACCAGATCTTTGCCAGGCCCAGAGACCTTCCAAGCTATATTTAGCCTAGACCTACAGGCAGCTCCCGCCTGCCTGTGATGGACACCCAGCTCCAGTCTTGCACTTGCTGCAGACCACCAACTCCCACTAAACCCTGACTAAATTCAAGATTTTAAACATACCAGGCCAACCCAGTCCTGAAGGCAATGGTGAGCCTGCCACTCACTTTAGCCTCAGCCCGGGGCCAGGCTTTCAGTGCTGATTAGAGAGAGTACCACTACCAGACTGTTCTGGTAACTGGGTATACTCTGAATCGGAGAAACTGGCTGGAGATAACTGATTGGTTTTAGCCTATCCTGAGTTTATTATTGCTGGTTGTTTAGATCTAGGGCCATTTTTAGAGTTTGGGTTAAGGCAGGGTTGGACCTGCATTTTAGACAGGTTAGTCTGTAGTGTGTGATGGCACTTATTCCTTGTCCTTGATTTGTTAGATGCTGTGCCGTGCACATGAAATGCTCTTCACAAGGCCTCTTTGGGTAATGGGGAAGAAAAGCAGGGACCATAGGTGGCACCTCTGCCTGGAGCCCTGTATGGGGCCAGCAGCCAGGACAGATAAAGAGAATAGCAAAACTTCTGAATTACCGTGGGCTTCCACGAAAGAACCTGGACCAGATGATCAAACACACTTATGTGCCCAGACATGCAGATGGACAACCGGTAGGATTCTTCTAAAGCACGCTGTTGCCTAATTCCTAATGATCTGTGACTGCTTAAATGCATGGGAAAATCCTGCAGGCCACCTCAAGCCATATGATTGCACCTAAAACCACAATAAGCTTTGTGGATTTAGGATCCACATTATGGACTCTCACACAGAGGCTGGTGGTCAGCTCAGAAGATTTCAGACTTTCTGTTAATCGCATTTTCCCGTGCACTGGATAGAGGCTCCCAGGCCATGGGCTGCTGATGCTGTCAACAACTCTGCCTTCCAGGTGTGGGTCTCAAGGTGTCTGAGTACGTTTGGAAATGTGGCTGGAGGGATCCCACCTTCAAAAAAGTGGAATTGATAGGAGCAGAAGAGCCATGAGATGTCCTTGCAGATACAGCTGATGGTGACTAATACTGAACATGGTTGTAACAGCCTGCCCATGGCAGCTTTCCCGGTAGGCTGTAAATCAGCAGCCTCTCCCAGAGGTACAAAGGTGTGAAATGCTCTTTGTCAAAGAAATATGTTTGTATCAATTCAGAATGAGGGTTTAGGAGACTCTGTGAGAAGTGGGTGACTGGCTCTTTAAGAGATCTTTCATATTTGCCTTTACACAAGTTCCTATGTCCCATTTTTAAGCTTTTTTTCCTTTAAAGAAGACCTTTTTAGTTTCTGTTCTTGGTTGGCTTTCTTTTAAATGGAAGAAAAGAATGACTGCAATTTGATGTTATTCTGCATTTATGATGCAAACTATTCTCATAGCCAGGGATGACTTTCTTGAATTTATCTATTCATTCATTCTACCATGTTTCTGACGATTATGGTGGTTCAGCTATCTTCCCCACTGAAGTCAGCTGGAAATACTGTCTTTCCACACACCCTTTTACAAATCCTGTTCCATCAGTAATGGCACAGATTTTTTTTTTTTCAAAACATTTGCTCCAGTACTTGTTTCACTGCACTATAAAACATGAAGGTGAATTCTAATTAAGTAATCTAAACCAGGAAATAAAATTTAGTAATTGTATATTAATAGTCCAAAGGCTTGGATGCTTTTTGGTATGGTCAGCTTTTTCTAAGCAGGAAGAGTCAAAGTTAAATAATCAGATCAATCAGAAATGTTAACTTGCTTTTAATGCATTCGTATTTGAAACACTCTAACTTTGACCTCGGTTGTTTGCTGCTTTCAAATCAGCAGTCAGAAATGGCAGAAAATTACTGACTTTTGACAAGAAGGTTTGCATTGCTGCACCAGGACCTTAACTGAAATCTGCTTTTAAAAGATGAATTGCATTTAGAACTGCTTAAAAACGTGTCTTAAATTGGCTGCCTTATCTGTCTTAGCCAGAAGTACATTTTACATTTCTCCACAGGCAAACGGTGGTACCTGGCTTCATCGCAGCTCGGCACACGTCAGTCTCTGTGCTTCCACTCTTGTGGTGACTATCACAATAGCCTGCGAGGACTAAAATATGTTTTCTCTATGTGAGTCAGACCTGGGTATTAATAATGAGCTGCATTTAAGTGGGAAGAAATCATTCTTCATTTTATTTGTCAGTTCTGATCTACCAGCTTCTTTAAAAAAAAAGTACCCAAACCACCTGAAAATTACCTGCAACAAAAAAGAGGTTCAGCCTTATATTCTGTCAAGGAAATGGGCTGAGACAATGTGCTGCTATATTTAAGTTTTCTTCAGCATATTTCTCCCTGACCAGGTGTTACTCCAGGCACTCAGTTAGTGCTGCTTCTCTTTGTGTCACCCTCCTTCTCTCCTTAGACTATTAACACCTTTTTCCTCCTTTATATCATTTCATAGGGAACCTACCCCAAACTTCAAGGCTTTTTGAAGGGGCTGTTTCCAGGCCAAATCACACAGAAAAATGTCTGCTACCCTACAGCAGAACAACCAAATGTACAAAAATACAATCCCTTCCTCTTGAAGCATACCTGAGGGCATGGAGGTACATTTTGGCTTTAAAACGTAGTTAAGGTACCTTAGATTGATGTTTCTCATTTCTTCACCAGCTGGATAGCTATTATCCAAGCAAGGCTGGCTTACAGGCATTGCATTTACCCAGTGCTCTGCCTTCCCTGTTCATTGTCACAGGGTTGCTAATGAAGAAAGCAGTTTTTATGTGGAAAATTTGTGTTTCTATTGCACTTTTTTACCTCTTTTAATGTTACTTAGAAGTAAGAGGGGTTGATCATATGATTTTTCCAACCACACAGGTTTGTATGCTAAAGCCATGTTCTCTAAACTTGAAGTACCTTACTCTACACTGAGTGCAGGAGGGTGGGCTTTTCCCTGGTACTGTGACCACCCCAACTGTGCCTCTCCTGTGAGAGTTCTGCTCAGACATCTCCCTGTCAAACTTGCAGTGTAATGACAATTCCTATTAACTGATCTAATTAGATAACATGAGGCAAAGCTAAATCAGATAGAAAAATTGTCATTTGGAAATACCAGAAATGAATGAATTGATAGGATTTTTTTTAAAAAGTGGTCTCGGGTGAATGGAGATCTGTGTGCTATATCAAGCAGTAATTAGGGACCTGTGTTAGTCTCTTTTTGCTATGGTGGGAAGTGGCTTGTAAGGTGAACACTGAGTTGTGATGGTTGCCAGCTGTAGCAGAGAAAGGGAGCTGATTCGTGATTTTTGGGTGCTCAGCTGGAAAACAGATGTTTCTATTCTGCCTTCTTCCTCCTCCCCTGTGTACGCTTTTGGCCTGTTGTAAAGAAAGGGCCTCAGAAATTTTCTGTATCAAATCCATGCTAGCACATGAGAGGAAGCTGTACACAGTTCTCACCTCACCAAGGTGGCTCAGCTGGCCGAGCCCAGACATTCAGCGTCCGAACTGGGACGGCTGCTGAATCCCTATGGTTTGTCAGCAATGGTAATACCAACTCCTGTTCTCATACCTCGGGTCCCTGGATTTTTTTGGACTATCCTCGCCTACAGTGTGGGAGTAAACGTCACCAGTTCTGAAAAGCACAAAAGAAAAAGCCTCAGCATCCCAGATAACCAGTACCTGTGCTCTGAAAAGAGCATTTCTTTCTTCCGTGGTTTTCATGTGGCTGGTTTTTATGCTAAGAAGATGGTATGTAAAATAATGGGATTTTTGCTTTTTTTTGTTTATGTACTGTTTGCTCACCAAAATACTTTTGTACAATAAAATAAAGAATAGAACCCCAGTGACATCATTCAGTGAATCAGCTAGAGGAAAATATATTGGCACACCACAGGGTTTTTATGCCTCTTAGTCCATCTAGCATAGCCCTGCTATTAGACATAGTTCTAAATTCAACTGACCATTTGTGAGCCTTGTGGCAATTCCTATCTCTGTCTAGGTAAGCAGTTTCATTAATAGCATGCATGCTATGTGTAAAAGGCCCTGCTTTCTTCCCATCTCTGCTCTAATAAGTGCTGGTTTGAAAAGTACAGCTAAGGAGAAGAATATAAAGCATAAAATTGACCTGTCGCTGGGCTGTAACATAAATGGCATTGGGAACATTTCCGTGATGAAGAGACGCTTCCAGAAAAACAGGTGTAATGGCATATAAAAGCCACTTTATGATAATTTTACATGCCCTCAAATATTCAGCATTCTGATGGATCCTAATGGGTATGAAACTGTACTGCATGCTGTGGAGACCTCCTTTGCAACCTAAAGGTTTCTGTAACAGGTTGTCTGAGATTTGTATTTAAAAAACCCTTCTCCTGACATGTAATGGATTTAGTTTTTCTTGGGAAGAACCTCTTAGGACTCCCAGTCTTAGAAATTATGGACTTGAATTTCACTTACACATCAGTGCTTTCCCCTTTTACATTCTTGCCAGGGATGGCCCAACACCCACGCCTTTTCTGCTTTGACCAAAGGCTGGACCCGCTCTGCTCAGTGCCCTGAAACTGCTCTCTGCTCAGTGAAAGCAACAGCTCCACTGCCCTGTGAGGTCCTGAGTGTGAGTGGAAGGGGCACAAGCAGGCAGAAAACAGTGTGTGTGGAGTGGGGTGGAAATTTCAGCCCTCGGGGGCTGCAGAAGGAGGGGGATTTTGGAGGAGCAGTGTGAAACAAGGGGGGCGATGGGGCATTTCCTTGGGTGGGAATTGTTTGAAGAGAGACCACAGACCTGTGGCTCTGCTTGCTCATCAAAGCCGATACAGCTCCCACCCCGGCAGCAAAATGGTGAAAGGCAGCCTAGCAGGGAGCCAAAAGTAAATTTTACACAACTTCAGGGTGGGTATAATAGAGGCAGCCCATCAGTGCCAGCTCAGCTGGCACAGCACCACCAGTCAGTGCTGCGCTGGGCAGCACCAGGTGATCCTCCGGGGGAACACTCCCCCCCTTTCTGGGTACAGTATGGTGTATCTACTGCCACAGACAAAGTTAGATCTACTTGTCTTTATGCTTGCATGAAGTAGGATTTTTGCAAATCCCCCCATTCTCAGCTTCCTGTCTGGAAAAAAACCCCAGTCAGTTCACAGACTTGAATATTTTTGGTGGTGACATTGCTGTAAGTGATGTTAACAGGATCTGGATGTCATACTCACTGGCCAGTGAGTGGATGGCATATTTTGGCAGATTTACTCACTCTGTTTATGCGCCCTAATGAAGGGAATGTGATCAGACGTTTCTTCTGTGTTGTTTAGAGAAAAGCTTAAAGGGAAATACTTGGAGAGTGCAATGACCTATTAAGTTGCCTGATTTGCAGCCACAGCTGTTTCCTTTGTGCGAGTGCAGGCAGGAGTGGTGATTCATACACGGGAAAAGATCACTCTTGCATTTGGTTTGCCTTGAGCTGCTCTTTTGTACCCTCCTGCACTCACGGTGACACTGGCGGGTTTGGGGCACTCAGCCAGAGCATCTCAGTGCTGCAGGAGGAGGCACAGCCGCACTCCGGCCTTGGAAAAGCTGTTTCAAGGCTGCAAAGGACCCATCAGTGCTGAAAAAAAAAGCCGCAAGAAGATGAGTTTCAGCTAATCAGGTTAAGCCAGGAGGCCAGAAAAATGCCTGTTTAAGGAGTATCAAGCAAATTCCTGTGTTTTTAAATATGGATCTGGAAATCTGTCCCCAGAAAGGCATGGTGGGCACCAGCCCATGGAGTCTGAGCATCGCTGGCTATGCACAGTTCCCATGGCAGTGAAAGCGAGGTGGGGATGGGAGGCATTGACAAACCTGAGGCAAAATTTGGCTCTGAGGTTTGCAGGGTACCAGACTGGTACTTACCTGCCTCTGATATGCTTTTTATGCAAAACAATGAACATGGTGTACTAAGGGACTGTCATTGCTGGAAATGCTATGTGAATCACGGGACTGCACACTCCTGTACTGAATGGCAGAGGATGTAGGTGATTTACAAGGACATCGGTAGAATGGCAATCTTTAGATAATCTCTGGAACAAAACCTAAAAACTGCTAAAATACTTCAGGCAAATTATAACACCCACCTTACATTTTAATGCCACCTTAAACTGTATTCTGCATCAGTGAGCTGTGGGAGGAGATGACATAAACAGACAATTAATGTTTCTTTTCACTTGCCAGTTAAGATTGAAAAATGTGGTCACTGAGCTGTCTTTCTGACATTTTCTTAACAGCTTTACACTTTGCAGAGAAGTTGCCGTCAGTCCCCTGTGCTGTGCTGCAAGCGACGGGGGGAGCCTCTCCACTTGACCAGGTGAACCGTCAGCATTCATGAGCACCACATGTATTTCCGCTGACGACAAAACTCCCTGGTTGTTGTCTGGAGCCACGTGTTTTGGCGGGTATGGTGGGATCAGGGTTTGTGAGGGCTGGAGAAGGGTTCACTCTCCCCTGGTTGGCCCCAAGCAGGGCTCTTTCGGGGCAGTCCTGCAGTCAGGGCCACTCAGAACTGGAGAAGGCCAGGAGAAGTCCTCTTTAACATCAGACATACCCTTTGGGTCTATTTATGCTGTGTTTGTACTTGAAGTATTCTGTAAGTACAAATGACCATCTGTGATTGAACACTTGAGTGCATGATGTTCTCTGGAGCAAATCCCACTTTCCCTCTGGTGCCCATCATGGCACAGACTCAGCTACCTGGAAACTTTGGGCTGTCTCCCGTTCACCACTGTATGTCAGGCACCTCGTAGTGAGTTACACCAGCGATTTCAGGTTTTTGAGCAGAACTCAAAAGAGTTTTGGGTTCCACAGCTGTAATATGCACTGTCAACAGTGACTCTGTGGGTACTGAGAAGCCAAGCTCAAGATATGTTGTCTTACAGGAGGTGGGTGGTGGGGAAAAAAGATCTATCTTTTATAAATATATTTGGATAATTGCATTTACCCAAATCGCCTTTGTGTCCTTTCCCACTCCCTTCTGAAGATGAGAGTGTTAACAAAAGGAAGTCTGATATTTTTTTGCTATTGAGATAACCAGATTCCTGAGTTTTTCAATCACAATTTAAATTTTTTTCAAAAGTCATATATATTGAGTGTGATTGAACTTCTGCCAGAATTTTATTAGATAATTGGCACAGTACTTCTCCCGTCAGTGATACACTGAGCAGAAAATGCAGCAAAGGAAGGAAAAAATACGAAGATGGAAGAAACAAATAGGAAGAAAACAAAACTGACATAGCAATCTAAAAGGCAAATAGTTTTTTAATAAAAGGAGTGTGAATCACACCCCAACATCAGCTTTACAGCTTAGTTTCACCCAGATAAACTATGGTCCAGATTGAAAAAACAAGCCTCCAGTTGTGATTTGGACCTGATTCAGTTATCCTGCTGCAGTCTGCTCTATAGACAGTCATCTTTTTATTTAAAGTGTTCTTATTCCTGATCATGTATGTCTGACCTAACCCTAAATTGGCACGAATTCAATCAAATCTATCCACAAATCACTAACTACATCTGCGGAAATCTGAGTGTGTGCCGGTAGCACAGTCAAGCAACCCTGCCCCTGTATAAAACAGGTTCTCCAGTTCATTGGTAGAACTGGGGCAAGCTTCTTCCCACAGTTTATGCTATTTAAGCTGATCTAGTTTAAGGGAGGGAGGAACGAAAGTGCTGCAGTGAGGTAAAGCAGGGTGTGGACTTGCAGTGTGTCAGCCCTCCTGCACCAGTGGCCTGGGTCCATGTTTGTGCCTGTAGCATGATGGAAATGTGCAGCAGCCTCTCAGCTACCTTGTGTGGGCATGAAAATGCCCAAAGGTGGTTACCGGGGACCCACTGATGCACTTAGGGCATCGCAATTGTTCATCTGTCTGACAAGTCATTCCTTTTTGACTGAAATAAAATCATTCTAGTAGGATTTGCTCTGGTGTGCAAATTTTCCACAAAGGAAAAACAGAGAGGGGTATGCAGCAGCTCAGGCTGTTAGAGGTGCAGTAGTCTGAAGAGAATTGAATTAATATAAGTAAATAAGCTTGATAACTACCTTTAACATTGCTGTAAACAGGTATTAAAACCTGTCCTGGTGAAGAAGGGATTTTACACATGTATGCATATATCCTTCCACTAGAGTGAACAAACACAAGATGAAACCAGGCCAGAGGGCTACAAACACAGATGACCACATACTAATCAATTTAAATGCAACCTGGAGAGGAACTGGTTTTAGAGCATAATAAAAAGAAAACACAGCTTATTTGTGCTAATGGTGCCATTAGTCATACTACCAGAAAGGTTTCAGAAAGAGTGTTAGCAAAACCAGAAATCTCCCTTTGGAAGAAACTGTATTTCTTAAAGAGCAGTAATGAAAATCAGGAACCTTCTTATTGCAACCACATAACTTGACCACATAGACAGCTGTGTAGCAACCTATGACACCAGAATTGTACATACAGTACTGATCATTTAGCTGTGCTCTGTGTATGTATATGCACAAGTATGCAAGCATACATTTTATATATATATATATCTGTATACACACAAACTTACATGCATGTATGCATGTAAATATTATTTTATTGGTATTTAAGGGGCATATACTTTTGCTTCTGTTTGGTCTTGTAATCTTCTGCTTCTTCACTTGCTTGCTTTTGGGTTAGCAGCCAACTGCGCCCATTCGCCTCCTCCAGGCGCAAGAGAAGAGGTTTTGTCTGGCAGCAGAAAACAATGAGAGGAATGCTCAGCAGTTCTGGAGAAAAGCTAGAAAAGGTGGCCTGCTTTCATCAGCTCTGCACTTCCCAAATTTTCCTTCCTCCCTCCCTCCCTCCCGTCCACTTTCTCCCCTTCCTTCCTTCCTTCCTTCCTTCCTTCCTTCCTTCCTTCCTTCCTTCCTTCCTTCCTTGTCTCCCTCCCTCCCTCCTCCTGCCCCCACTTAGATGTGCTCTCTTAACTTCTTCTATTTTTATTCTTTAGCTTTAAAAACATGAGTATGTATTTTTTGGGGAGAAGGGCAGAGAGGATATTCATAATAAGTAGGAAAAAGTATTAATCACATTATTCTAGGATGTCAGGCCATAGAACTTAATATTTTCAAAGATCACTTAATCATTTTGTTACCTTCCTCCTGAAGGGAATCAGATTGCTCACCACTTCGCTGCACCCTAGGGCTGTACAGCTTTTTGTCAGCTTCTTTATGGTTAACATCTTTTTGTCATAATATCGATTTTTAACAAAAATATCCTTTCGGCCTTACTTAACTTTGATATGCCACAGAGCCCTGTAACTATAGCTATCTTTAGATCATTGTCTTATCTTAGTATTTGAAATCGAGTTACTATGTCTAATCAGTTCTTCCCAGATGCAAGGGTTCATTAAGAAACCTGACTGACTTCAGATTTGCCTCCTGAGGGCTCCTCTCAACCCCAAAATTGCCAACAGCATTTTGAAAGAGACTAGTCATGACAGCCTCCCTTCCTCCCCTTCTCCCCATCCATCTCCAAAGAGCAAGGCAGAGCCTGTGCAAACGGGGCGGGGGGCTGTGTGTGGTGTCTGCCAGGAGCAAGGGGGGCTGCTGAGCTCCAGGAGCCCGGGAGAGGAGGAGGTGGCAACATCAGGGACCTGTGCTGTCAGTGTCACGGCTGTCAGGGACAGTCAGGTCCACCGTACAGACTTTTGCACCAAATTGCTGGGATCTTGCTTGGGTGCAAACATTCAGACAGAGTCTGGTCTTGGCTGGGAGGGACATGTGTCCCGGGTAGCTGTGCTCCCCGCAATGTGGCTGAACCCATACACCCTCCGAGCAGCTCAGCATGGGCCGCAGGAGCGTGTCCCATGGGCCGGGCGCCTGCTCTGATCTCAGCTGCCACCAGCTGCTGTCGCTTGTCCCTGCTGCTCTCTTCTGCCCCTCTGAAGATCACACCCAGCAGTTGTGGTCCTGGCCCTTCACCCTCCCAGTGCCTGCACAGCGGTGCTGCACCTCCAGGTCTGCTCTGTAACTGTCTGGCAAAGGCTCACACATGCTCCGAAGAGCATAACTGCCATCTTTGGAGCACGCTGCAAGCTCTGCAAGGGGCAGTTTGTCTCTGCTGTGGCCTGGAGGATGAGGAGAAGGTGTCTGGTCGAGGGAAAGACCTGGAGGAGTGTCAGGAGCCCTCTGGGAGATGGAGAGGATTTTGGAACAGAGGGAAACTCCCCCAGCTCTGGTTCACAGGGCTCTCCAGGAGCTGAGCAATGTCGTTGCCTGCTGCTCTGTATCTCTGCAGAGGCCTGGCAAAGGGACACGATCACAGTGCCCAGGCACTGCCCCAAAACCAGCTCAGGAACTAAGGCGAGATCTTGGTTGAGGTCACTATGCCAATGGCAGCACCAGAGGCACTTCAGGACAGTCGTCTCCAGCCTCTGTGCCATGGTGTTTTATTGAGCTGCTACATCTTCCCCCTCCTTTTCTTGCCCTTACGCGCACATGCACACTCTGCAGTCAGGGACCACTAACCTGGGTCTGGCATCAGCACGAGGGTCACCTTTCTTCATCTGATGGTGGACCATAAGTGCACAGGCTTGCAAAGAGTTTTGCTGGATGAGATCCATGCCCTTCACAGGTCGGAGCCCTTCGGATGCACGTGCCCAGGGACACCCATGAGCCCCCAGACCAGCAGGAGGTATTTCAGTGACACCTTAACCTGGCTGGCCCTGGGCATTTGTGTCTGCTCAGTGGCCACTCCTTCGCCTGTGGCAATCACTTCTGGCTCAGGTCCAACCTTGGGCTTTTTCCCCGGGGGACCTCCTAGGACAACACCGCACCCATGACCTGCAGTTTCTGCAGCCCCATGATGTTTTTGGTGCAGAGCTGATGTTCTGCAGCACACGTGGTCTGCACGCACACACAAACGCTCGCATGGGCACACACTTCTCTCCCATCTAGACCTCTGATGGAGCACTTGCCTTGTGCATGCTGGCTGCAAAAGAGCAGAAAGTGGCACAATGCTCTATCATTCTGGTTTCATAGAGGCAATTATGTCGATCCCTGTTGGTGTCTACTGTGTCATTACCATCCTCAGCTTTGTTTTGGCGTTCTTTTTCAAGGGACATCTAATTAGGAGTGAGAAACTTGAACACCAGACAAAGGTATTGCATCAGTTCATCAATTTGTAAACATTTCTGATTGGCGCATGTAGTGCTTTATGAAATGCTGGTAATTAAGTCCAGATAACAATCCCTCCAGCCCTTCAGAACAGTCAAGCAAAATGTTAATTAAAAAATCAGTGCCCTGTATGTAGAAAAAAAGTAGTCCAGGTCATGATAATTAATTACATTTTTCTCTATTCCCCAAGCAGTTTTTATGACTGTGGTCTGTGAATATAAAAAATAATCTGGTGATGAGAGACCAGATGGCTAAGGAGGCTGAAAATGACATGTGCTGCTTTTCACTTGAGGATTATGCACTTCATTCAAACGTTGCTTTTGATGGCTGTTGAATTGCCTAAATGAAATGAGTTGGTGAACCACAAAATTACCACAAAACAGGCCACAATTTACACCAGAGAGGAAAAATTCCTGACAAGACTAGGAAGGATTTAAAGAGTTTTATAGCTGGTTACGTTTGGCTATAATTAATGATTCTAGGCACCATCTTATTTAGGATTTATTATATTTATTATATTTTTTAGGAATATATTAACTTTGAAATAATTACGTTATTCCTAACTTTTCTAATTATCTCCAAATTATTCATAATTATTTTAGATTACTCATTTTAGTTAGTTCTAATTATTCCTAATTATTTTAGGAATAGTAACACTTAGTCTTGATTTCCAAGTTGGACTAATTTGATGGAAAGTCTTCACTGACTTCTGTGAATTTCGGATCAAGCCTTTAGAAAGCAGTATGATTTACACAGTTTATTTCAATTATGATTGCTTGTGTATTTCTTAACCCACAAACATGTACCAAATCCCTTGCCTTTTACAGGGGTTAGATATATCTGTGGAGGTATTACACTGTTTGTGATCTCCCTGTCTTCTGGGAGCTTCAGTTTCTAACGCAGAGTCCTCAGTACTTCATAGGAAAATGTCATTTAAAAACATAGAATAAGAAGTGGAAGAAACCACTCTCATGCTGGGTTTTATAAAAGGGTAATGGGGCAGTGCAGCACAATTTTATGTCCAGACTTAACCCCTTCATTACTGAAGAGAATAAGGCAATTCCAGTCCCTATTTTACCTCCTTGTTGCACTCCTAGCTTTGTAAACATTCGACTCAGACATTTTGTGTTTTACTGCAAGTTCCTGGAAGGCTTTTTTGTGCTGCAAATTGACTTTAATGCTCCTTCCATTAATTTTTTTGTTGTTAGTCTTAAAGCCTATGCCCTGAATGGGGGTTTAGGAGGAACCTTAAGTTCCTGCTTCTGTACTCCTACAATTACTCCTAATGAAAGAAGAAAGGGGACTAAATTGCTCCAAGGCAATTCATTGCCAAGTGAAAAACTCTCTTCCAGAGGTTCTTTGCCACATAGCTGTCTGCACTTGTGAGTGGTCCATACCCTGTCTAAAAGGATACTGGGGTAGGCCCTTCCTCTGCCGTTACGGGATCCCTTTTCAAAGTCTTCTGCAAGGAAAAGCCTTTGAGAAACATCACTCGTCCTTGTACCTTCCAACATGAATTGTTCCATGATAGTATGAAACACATTTAAGATACTGATGATGGCATGTGCATGTTTCAGGGATGTTTGAAAAGAGGCTTGTTGGTCTTTCTAGGGGATCCTGCTGTGCTTAAGAGATGCTCCCCCCTCCATTTCAGTAGAGTACCTAGTCTTAGCATAGGTGGTCTCCTTGTTAGAAGAAGCAGAAATGCATTGATTTGTTCTGCAGGTCTGAGATGAGTAGATCTGGAGTGGGCTGGACACTGGTTCATTGCTGCTTCCAAGCCAACACTCTGAAGAAGTTTAATTTAAAGCTGGCAGCTAAAAACAAAACACCATTTCTGGACTCGTGTTTTCTCTGAGAAGCCAGTGGCAAATCCTTTATAGCCAATACTTGGTGAAAAAATCAGAGACTAGTAACATCAAATGTTTAAATCATTCTACTCTCACACAAGTAATTCCAACAGGCAGTCTGTAGAGTAGTAACAGAGAACTGAATGCCAAATGTATTTGTCAGATTTGTATTCAGCTGAGAAACATGACTATGAAAAAAATTGAAGAAAACTAAAGAAAGTTGATTTCTGTAGAAAGAATTAATCATGAATGAAGTATTAGAGATTGGGACTGCTGAGTTCTCCTCTTTATAGCACCACCATGCCCTATCACTTTGGAAAGCCTTTTATGTTGAGATGACTAGGTGTATTTAAGAACAGAAAGAAGATGGTTAAATGAAGAGCATCATCACTGAAAACACTTTTTACTTAAAAGACCAGCTTGTGCTTTGGAGCTACCTCTCTCTGCACTTGTCACACGGTGGTCAAAGGCCTGATGATCAGGAAGGTGATCCCTGGCCTCTGTCTCCAAGGACTTCAACTGCCCTCGCTATAAAATGGAGCATGTTTATATCACAGAGGTTTTGTGAGAACTGACATTTGTGAGGCACATCCGAGCACCTCAGGTCATCCTGTATTGATCATACGATTCTCTATTTAAACCACGACATTTATACCTAAATTTGTAGATACTGTATTTGTAGTACTACTTCTTTTCTCCCAGGGCTGATATTTAGTACATTTAAAATAGCAATACTTCATATAAAATTAGTACATTTATAAATCCTGTAATTCTGCTTTGACTGTTGTTTTTGTTTTTCCCATAGAGCCAGCAACGCACAGTACTTTTGTGATTTTACAGTGAGATGTTTTACCTGCTGCTAGGTCACAGGAAGGTCACACTTTCACCTGTAAAAATGTCCAGTCAACACAAATGCTAATTTTCTCCATAGGATTGACAAACTGCACGTGTCAGTTTGCAGCTTCATATACTAGGTAAAGCCTGTAATTTCTCAAGCTGCACTACTGCTGATGTTTGATCAACCGTAAGGACTTGTTGCCTCTTGTATGGATCTCTGGCTAGTCAGCAATGACAGCTAATCAAATGGCTGTTACAAGAGACTCACCTCCTCTTTGTTAGACCAGTCTTCAGGATGAATGAGACTTTGAGTGCCAGTCAGGGACATTTCTGCCATCTGGCAGGTGCCCATTGCTCAAGTTGTCTTTACTCCTTCTCAAAATCCAGGTGGTTCTGGTCACTCTAAAGAAGAGGAACCGTCCCTTGAGACCTGCACACACAGCTACTGATTGAGCAGGGATCTCCCAGTTCAATCCAAATCTGGCTACAAGAATCAATCCTGCCAATAAAGAGTTTGCAACTAATTCAAGGTCTGAAGTGTATCTACATAAACTAACATTCAAATATTTTTAACCAGGAAGAAATTTGGAGGCATCCAGTCTGTTCATTCACAATTTTCATACAGAAAAATAGCTCAGAAGAAAGGTGTTTTCAATATCAACTTATCCAGCTTCATTTTCAAGAGATAAACCAGAGCTATATTCCTGTTGTGAAGGTATATATGCCTTCAATAACTATCGCTGAAGACCAGATTATTTTTGTTATTCTTACAGTATACATAAAGCTGGGTTCATACCTACTTATTCTCACGCTCAGTTTGTGAATACATAAAGCAGCATATGCCTGACACTGTCTGCCACGTGTGGAGGTATAGGCCTCTCTGTTCCTAAAGATTTCCACAGAATAAGTATTTTTTTTCTTTTTTCTTCTGCTTCACTTCTGATTCTATTGTTGTTTGGATGTTTTCAGGATTCTTCAGCTTTCAAGGACACATTTTCTTTTGCAATGGCCTTCCTGAAAGTAACTTCACAGCTTGGTCAGTTGTAATGGTTAAATTCTTTTCAATCACTGGTGACAAGAAATCTTTTCAAGATCTCTTAAAATAGCCAAATCTCTCCAAAGAATTAATCATGGGACTACAGAAGTCAGAGGCTGTTGGATGTTTTCCAGTACAAGCTATAGAAATGCTCATCCCCTGAAGAAAGGCAGAACTAGCTTTAATGCCAGGACAGAAACCTAGAGCTAGCCATGATCCTATAGTGCAGCTTGTTTTCTTCCCACAGCTATGAGAAACGATGTCAGATATGAAGTCTCTATGGAAGAAACCATGTTTATGTTTATTCACCTGTGGTCTTTGTTCCTGGCAGCCACAGCTATTGATTGTAGTACGACACCAGATACTTGGATGCCTCTGGGAAATGGATTTACCCCTTTGCCTTCTTACAGTGCCACCTAATGAATTACCACATTTGTGCTAGTGTGTCTGATCAACAATCAGGCCACACTAATCAGTCTTGTTCCTACTGACGTTAACAAGGACACAGCATGTGTAAGGGCATGGCTGACTGCAGGACGTTCCCTTCCCAAACTTTCTCCCAGGTTTCCCTGTAGGCTGTTACTGCTCCCAGCACCTCAAGCACCTCTGTCGCTCTGCAGGGGCCTCTGTGTCTGTTTTCATGACTGGCACTGATGGGACATTCCTACTCAGGCCTGGAAGGGTGGAATTCCACAAAATACCTGAGTCTGGAGGCATTGCTGGGTGTCTTGACATCCTTCCAAACACCAAGAGAAATTCAGAATCACACGTGTGTGTCATGTCTCAAAAGCTGTAGCCCGCTCCTCAGTTTCGGTCTGCTCTTAGTTGTGGCAAGCAGAACAGCACAAAACCCAGGAAAGATACCACCTAAGGAAGACTTCTATCTAATCGTCCTTTTTTACTGGCACCCCAAAGAGACAAACAGAAGCTGTGAACTTTCTCCTTAACCGTCCTCTCCTCCTACATGCATCCCTCCTGAGAGAAGTTTGTTAAATTCCATTCAGAAAGACACTCCATCATTTCAGAGAACAGGATCTTAGACACCATTACCAGAGGACGGCTGAACTAGTTTCTGTCTTTCCTGCCCTGAAATCTATCTATCATTTGCTCTGTTCTCAGAAATTTGTCTCAGATGAGCCTGGTTTGGCAGAAAACGAACTCTGTGCAGGCCTTGACTGCAATAAAACTCAGTTTCTTGCACACCAGAGACAAAGAGCAAAGTTTTATGATGGTGGTTATTTTTAATGTCGGCACCTGAATCTTTTCACTGGCTCAGACTCAGAATTGGCATTACTTCAGTTTTCCTGAGGTTTATTTTACCTGAGGTTTCAGGGAAAATTGTATCTCTTGGCCTTCGAAATGTCTACTACCATGCACCTATCTAGGCATCTTATCAGAAATATCTTTATTTCAAAGGTTTCAAATATATTTATTTCTGGTCTATTTTCCCTCTTTTGGACTCTGCCCTGAATCTTCTCAGAAGTGCGCAAAGATAGGACAAGAGGAAAGGGACACATGTTGCAGCAAGAAATATTTCAATCAGATAACAGGAAGAAAATCTTTTATGATGGGAATAGTCAAACTCTGGAACAAGCTACCTGAAAAGCCTGTGAAATCTCCCCTCCTGGAGATATTCAGAGTGTGACTGAACAAGGCTCTGAGCAGTCTGATCTAAATTGTTCTTGCTTCAAGTGGAGGGCTGGACAAGATGACTGTCGTAGTTTAACCCCAGTCAGCAACTAAGCACAACACAGCTGCTTGCTCATTCCTCCCTTGGTGGGGTGGGGGAGAGAATCAGAAGAGTAAAAGTGAGAAAACTCGTGGGTTGAGATAAAGACAGTTTAATAGGTAAAGCAAAAGCCGCGCACGCAAGCAAAGCAAAACAAGGAATCCATTCACTCCTTCCCATGGGCAGGCAGGTGTTCAGCCATCTCCAGGAAAGCAGGGCTCCATCACGGGTAACGGTTACTTGGGAAGACAAAACACCGTAACTATGAACCTCCGCCGCTTCCTTCTTCTCCCCAGCTTTATATGCTGAGCACGACGCCATACGGTATGGAATATCCCTTTGGTCAGTTGGGGTCAGCTGTCCTGGCTGTGTCCCCTCCGAGCTTCTTGTGCACCCCCAGCCCTACTCACTAGTGGGTTGGGGTGAGAAGCAGAAAAGGCCTTGACTCTGTGTAAGCACTGCTTAGCAGTAACTAAAACATCCTTGCGAAAACAACACTATTTTCAGCACAAAGCCAAAACACAGCCCCATACTAGCTACTATGAAGAAAATTAACTCTATCCCAGCCAAAACCAGCACAATGACCTATGGAAGTCCTTTTCAACCTAAATTATTTTATTTTTTTATGACTCATACCATCCTTATCCATCCTTGAGTTCACTAGGAGAACATTGGTGCCTCCCTTCCCTGAGCCAGATATGTAGGTCGTTGTTGCATGGTGGCCTCTTAGCCAGCTACTAAAACAAAGTCCTTTCTGGGGCTGTGAAATATAGAACTGAGCACCTGTATGACAACCCACTCCAGATGACACCTTAAGTGTCGTCAACTGCTAAATTATCTGGAAGACACTATCTTTACATAACAGCCACTGTTGCTTTGAAAACAAGCTATTTCCTACTGTGATTGCAGTTGATGGTCAGCATGGCCATTAGATATTAAGCAGCAAGCATAAACGTGTGAGGTCTCTGCTCTTCTGCAGAGAAGCAGCCAGAAGTATTCTGCTAAATCAACATCATCTTAACTACTAGCTCATTAATTAGTGTAAAACTTAAATGCCAATTGCCTAAATAAATATAAAGAATCCCTGGAAAGTCATGTCACTCTAAGGAGATGTACCTTCACATTTGTGTCCACAAACATCCATACTGTTGACAGTCTGGAAAACGCCACCAGGAAGGCCATGAAGGCTCTGTTACTTAGAAATAACATCAGTAGCTGAAGTTACAAAATATTACTAATACTTCCTCATCTTCCTGAGATGTTTCAAAGTGAGCAATCTTTTCCATCTTTGTAATTTCATCCCATATTTCAAGGAGGAATCCAAACCAGTTGTGTTCAATAGTATTACTGTATTCTTAAGCAAATGGACTATACCACTTTATTAACTGTAAGGCAAAAGTATTAATCTTTTCCACTTGCCCACCACCAAAACTACATGTACTGTAATTGTTCAATTTCTTTCCGAAAACTAGAATCACCACAGCCTTGAAAACATATTAGGATTTTTCTTTATGACAGAAATATGCTCTGTAGTGTAATCTCTTGTAAGTTCTTATTGGTACTTTCTTGGGAGATGGGATTTGTAACATAATTAGATTGTGAGATACTGCAAGATTGTACAAAAGCACCTTTGTGGAAAAAAAAGATGATTTTGACTTTTCTCTGTGGACAGCTAGAAAATCTAACAGCCTGTTTTTGCAGTTTTTATTGCGGTACTCTGATTTTTTTCCTGGAAAAAACATTGGAAGAAAAAAACCCCAAACATTTCTGAATCATTATTTTCATGGTTGCATATTGCTAGCAATGAAGCAGTCAGAGCTAACTCTGCCAGCATCTTCTCACCAATAAATGCCAGTTTGAAACAATTACGTGAGCTGGAGAGGGTAGAATAGGTGCTTTGCTTCAGCTACCTTTCTCCCTGAATGCTGCTTTATGCTTACAGATAAAATGAACTTAGATTTTGCCTGTTACGGTACTTTCTCTACAGGGTGAAACATGATCTTTCATCCCTTCCCGGGGTGCTAGATGGCACCAAGCAAGGTAAAATGAGAGCCCTACTTTATGCTGTATCTTTTGAGGACCAGAAGGTATTGTCAAAAGGAGTTGTAGGCTTCGAAATTAACTAATTAGTTGTTATTTCAGTTCAACATCCAGGAAGCCCTGGTGCCCCAGTACTGTTGAAATGTTGCGGATTCTTAGTCTGGAATTTGGATAGTGACAAGGCAACAGGTAACAAAAGAAATTAGTTTCTGCTGAGTGAATATAAACATTTTAATGCCCTGCATCAAATTTTAAAGTATTTTGCTAAATCAGTCACATGCTATGAGGCAATACTGCATTGAGAAGAGGAGGAAAATCCATTTAGAAAGCACGTAATGAGGTAAGCTTTCTGGTGGTGTACATTGCTGAGGAACAGAAAATTGTCAAGTTATAAAACATTCATGAGAAACACAAATGATAGGGTTCTTGTTCAAAACTGTAAAATCAGTGTTTCTATTCTGAACTCTATTTTTGGAAGTTGTTCCTTGTTTTGTGCTGGAATGTAGCAATAAAGATGGTAGTCCTGGAGAAGGGTTGTCTTCTGGTTTTGGTTCCTGCTAGGGAAATGCAAGAATTTATTATTTGAAGAGCCGTTCTAATGCTTTTGGCCAAATACTAAGTGCTCAATTTCTGATTATATTAGTACATTACCCAACCGTCTACAAGCAGAAATTGTGTTTAGAACAAAGTCTGTATGGGAGTATCACCCAGCATGATACGACAGTCAGTGTCAGACTCCTCTGTGGCTACAGCCTTAGAAGCCAGAGGCTGTTTGAGTCTCATTAGCACCTGGGCTCCTACGTGGCTTGGTCCACCCTGCAGGTGGGGCTTGGACATCAATGGCACTTCATGGCCATCAGTAGTTTGGAGGGTGCTGGTGATGCCCCGTGTCAGATCCCAGGAAAACCCAGGAGGAAAGAGGTGCCTCTCTGAAGGCTGGTGGACAGAGTCTGCAGAACCTCCATCACTTCTGAAAATGAGGCAAAGCCGCTCACGGTCATTTAGGACCAGATTTTTTTCCTTAAAGCATTTAGGTGACTTAATGTGGGAAATTAAGATCCAAGGCCCCCATGATAAGCTCGCCAGATGCCCGTCTGCAACATTACTTGGTGAAGTACCTGTAAAATGAGGCCCCTTGGCAGAACAGAACAAAGCCTAAGCAAGTTTCTGATTTGGGACATGCATGCTGTGACAGGAGCCGGGTGTATCTGGAGCATGTGCTCCTCTTTGGGACAACACCTCCATTAGCATCAGAGAACATTTGGCCTTATTGAGAAGTGCATGGCCTGACCCCCAAAATTTCCTTCTACTTTTTGAATCACAGCACAGATGTGTTGCTAACACAAGGAAGCTTCGTAGCATGTGTGCCAGTGCTATCCTGATGGCAGGGTGCTGGCAGAGCCGCAGTGAGGGTTAAAGGTGTCTAACAGAGCCACTGCAGCTGAAGGTCTGATGGTAAATCTGATGCAGATGCCACCTCTGAGCCTGTCCCACTGGTAGCACTGAAGAAATCTGTGTACATTCTTTACCTTGGCAGGTCACATACATTTATTCTCATAAAAGTCTATTGTGCAGATATTAATATATGCAGCTCCCTTTAATTTCTGTTGTAATGATGCACTTTTATTGCATTAGAGTGACCTGAAACTGTGTCCTAGTCTCAGAGATGCCATTTGCACAGCTTGCACTGTAGGTTTAATTTCACAGTTTTTAGTTTCCCAGCTTAAATATATGAACAATTTATAGAGCAAAATTAACAGTTTATTAGAAAGATCACTCACTGCAAAAGTCTTAAGGGTAATTCACATCTCTATAAAAGGTCATGATATAAATAATTGCTTGATGAGTATGGACCATGTCTGTTTGTCATTAAACACCAGCAGAGAGCTAATGCACTTTAATAGTCCTGCTAACTGCTCTCTGACAGGCATAGAAATCACAACCACATACGACAATTAGGCTGAACAATTCCTTCTTACTTTTTTTTTCTTTACACAAAAGGTAAAATAATGACATATGTTGTTTTCTTCACACTTCAGTAGTGGTCACGACTTATACCCCTATAACATATTGTAACCAATAGCTTAAATATTGCAATGCTATTCCACTGTTTATCAAACAAAATGTCACATTAATTCCACTCTTCTACATGTTGAAAGGCTGCACTCATAGTGTGCAAGCTTAGAGTGTGCAACAATAAAAACTGTTATTCCCCTTCCTACTTGTAGGGAACATATTCAAGGTCCCTAGTGTAATCTCTGTATTCATAATCCATGCATAGTGGTGCCCTGATCCAACTCTACACCACTAGGCTCTTGTGATCCACACGCATCTGTGTAACTCTCCATGTTGGATTATAATATATAGATTTAAACCTTATTCAAAGCAAAAAAGCCTTCCAATGCAATGATTTTTGTTTTTATTAAGGGCTTATTGTATTCAGTTGTGACTGAACCTAATTACAGCACACCTAGTCCTGCCAGTGAGGATGAGGCCACAGTGTGTTGTGTTTGGGAAAGGATGCAGAAGTGATAAAGGATGTTGATAGAGATGGATTCTCCCTTCCAAAATGTCTGGGTCTCTTCCAGATGAATTCCTGCTGTACTTGACCAAAGAGGCTAAAATGTACTCCACTCTCTCACTCCCACTTGCCTCATAGCATCCGTCCCAAACTCTAGGGATAATTAATCTGCCTCCTCCCACCTGCCCTTGGAAAGGCTTTTGTTCACACCACAGATGCCTTTAAGTCTGTTACAGGCACCCCTGAATCCCATAATCTCCTTCCCTACCCATCCTGAAATGTCCCTGTAAAGTCCCTTTCAGTCCTCTCTGAGAACCAGTAGGTCCCTGGTAAAGCTGACCCTATCATACATGATTAAGTTGCCTTATGCTAAGAACTTCCCACAGATGAGCTGGATACTTCAGCTGACCTGTGTCACAAAATGAATTAGAAGGTAATCTATTTGTGTAAGAAATTATTTAGGCCAGGAGAAAATAAGCGGTGCTGTGGCTCAGCCAAAATAAGGCTTTAAGATGTGGCAATTTCATCAGTCATGGTCAGCTCCTCAGACCACTTTTGGCACTTAAATCTGATGGTGAATTAAGCCCTAAGGTACTAGGAAGACAGCACTCGTAGAAAACCCATGAGAAAATTAACAAATCTTTATTCAGGTCAGGATCCTACACATGTGCATGAGGCCACATACTGATGGACAAAATGAAATTGCTAATTAATTGATCACTGTCCATTCAGGGCAATAAGTCATCCAGGAATATCATGGAGGGAATAGAATGTGACCTTGTAATTAAATGCTGTATCACGTTGAGCATGCACAAGAGCTTGCTAATATGAAGTAACACAGGCATGTCCTTGGTTTGGTGTTTATCAGACTTTGCAATGTTGGCAGAGTTTGCCCAATCCAGTTTCTTGGTTACTGTGTGGCAGATGTCTTAGGTGAAATTTTTAAAGTAAATCAATGTAATAAAGAAACTACTGATAGAATATAAGACCAGTAATGGCAGGGAGTTAATCTTTTTCTGATGAGATGGGATTACATTAGTGATCTGAAATAACATCAGGTAGAACCTATTCCCTTCAGAGGCAAGATAGGGCCTATGGTGTCACGATAAACAATTATGCATGAGAAATTCTGACTTGGTTGCAGAATCTGGTTGCTCCACCATCCTTTGTTCAAACAGGGTGAGCAGTTTAGGGGAAAGAGAGACTTATGTTTTTAATGAAAGTATTTGTTTGACATTTCTTTTCCCTGGACCTACCCTGGGAAGTGACACTTGCATAGTGAGGAATGAGCAGCTTCCCAAGAGGAGAGGCAGGTTAAACTTCTTCAGCGGGTTAAGAAGTTCCTGCCCTTCCAGTTACCTTCGTACTTCTCCTTGACTGTGAGAGCTCACCAAGTTAGCAGGATATTTTAAAAAATGCTCTGACTCTAAGCCATAATGGATTGTGTGTGCACAGCACATCTGTACCTGCCTGCAGCTTACCCCTGTGCAGTGGTCAACAGGGACTTGCAAACGGGCTGTTGATGAACCCCATACAAAGCGATTGCTTCCTGCAAACATTTTTCAGGGTGTTTGATTTAGTGATCAGGAGAAACTTATTTAATGTTTCTTCTTATAAGCTCTCTGGAGCCTTGCACAGCTCAGAAATACCAGGCTGGCATTTCTAACCTTGACTAATCAGTCTTAACTGAATAGTTTACAAAAATCTAGTTGCATACCTACAGAAGCAGTGGAGTTACACAAGTGCCAGGGATGGCATATGAGCACTGTGATCACCCAGGTATATTCCCTGGCAAGAGATTCTTGAAACAGCAAAGGAAAATCTCTGGATGCTGCTGCCTTCAGTTGAGTGTAACAGAGAAAGAAGAAACCTCTGGTTGCACCAGAATCAGTCAGAAATGTTAGGCCAGGTTATGCCAGTATTGCTGGTATGAACACAAGATAAATACTTTGATAGACATATTTGGCACACCAGCAAGTGGCATTGCCCATGTCTGCTTGCTCGGAGTGTATGGAGAAGCAGGGTAATGGGGAGGCATGTAAGGATCCCACTATTGCCCAGGCTGGAGGAGTGAAATGTTAGCAGCTCTCAACTTCCACATACAAATTTTTGGGATACTGGGGTTTTCTTTTTTTAATATACTTCATGTGTTGATATGAGCAGGACAACATATCTTCCCTTAAGCTTGTGATTAATATTTTTTGTAGAAAGATTTCAAACCAGTTGTATCTGTGTCAAACATTTTTCTTTGAAAACCTTCATACCACCAGTCAAAAGTCTTAGAGAGCTGAGCTTACAAGGTTTCCTTAAGAGCAAGATAGCATTCCCTTGCCCCAGACAGTGTGACCTGGACTTGTTTCATTCTAGATAGGTGAGTGTTTACATTGTCATTCAAAACCTCTAAAGACAGAGTCTACATCCTCATTAGGCAGTCTGTTCAAGGCTTTGCTTGCCTTACTGTTTTTGCTGGTATCCATTCTAAATTCCTTTTCTTTCAACTCATTATTGCTTGTCTTTCTCAGGATAGACATGGAAAAGAGTTTACTTATACTCTATTTTTGGCTGTATTTTGCATATTTGAGAACTGGTATCATTTCCTTTCAGCTGTCTCTTCTCTGGACTAAACAGCCTCATTTTCTTCAATCTCTTCTCATAGCATAGGTCATGCTTTCTAGACTTCTTTTCATCCTCACCATTCTCCTCTGGTCCCTCTCCAGTTGGCCAGTATTTTTCATGGCTAGTGCTGTCCAAAACTGGACCCTTATTACTACCAAGTACAGATAGAAGTTTCTTCATTTGGCTCAGAGACAGAAGTCTAGCTCAGTCTAGCTAGTCAAACACCAGGATGCTGTTTGCCTATTTTGCAACTGTGTGATACTTTTGACTCATGATCAGTTTGTGATTCACTGCAAAGCTTGGTGCTTTTCTGCAGTACTGCTGGGTAGCTAGGCATTTTCCATCCTGTATTTCAGAAATAAATGTAGAACTTTGCAAGTCCTTATTGAATTTTTGCCTATTGCTTTCAGACGATTTTCCTAATTTATCAAGAATGTTTTAAATTCTGCTTCTGTCCTCCTATGTGCTTGTAGCCTTTCCAGCGCTGGTGTTGCCTGAAAATTTAATAAAGTATACTTGTTAATTAATTATCTAAGTTGTTAATGAAATATTGAATAATACTGGATGGAGGACAGATCCTTGGGGAATCTCGCTTAATACATCCTTCCATGTTGATTGTGAGCTATGCGTAGCTATTACCTAAGTGTTATATAGCACTGATAACACCTAGTATACATTTCACTCACTTGTTTATGAGTCTGTTGCATAGGCCAGTAAGACAGGGTAGTGACAGTGAAGGTACTAAAACAATGACAGTGAGTGCCTCTCTCCAATTCACACGGCTTGTTACCTTCTCATAGGAGGAAATAAACTTTCCATGATTTATTCTTGACAAATCCATGCTAGCTGTCATTTATCTCCTTTAGATGGTTACAAGTTGCTTGATTATTTCCCCCAGATTTGGGAGAGGAAATCAAGATAAGCTGACTAGTCAATAATTTCTTTGTCCCTCTTTTTCTCCCCTCTTCAGAGATAGGAAAAGCATTAACCCTCCTCTGCTGTAAGATCTCCTTTATTATCTAAGCTCTCTGAAGCTCTGTAACAGCTCTGAGGTTGCTCTAGCTGGGTCCCAGGGGGCTGCTTTGCAGACTGACTTCACAGCAGAGATTGTGGCCCCAGCCATCAGTCGCTGCCCCAATACTGGCCCTCCGCTGGACACAGCTGAGAAGGGAGGTGGATTGGGGACTGTGATCAGGCTGAAAAACAGCCTTTTCTTTCATGGGGACGTGGCAGCAGGAGTGCCTGGCTCTGAGCTGGAGGGGAGTTGACAGGGGACGGTGAACACTTAACCTGGCTCTAGCAGTGCCCCCTCATCTGAAACGTGTGACCGAAGCCCAGTACCCTGCTGGGTATTTCTGAATAACTGGGTCTGAGAGCCTCTAACTTGCATGAACACAGACAATCTACCCATTCCCTGCTGTAGCCTGATTTCTTACTTTCAGCTGCTGGTGTTAACTGTAGTAACTACCTGATCCCAAGAGGCCCTTTAAGTGACAACTAATGATACTTTTCACAATGTAATCAGTAGATAATTTTCCTGCCCCTTTACAAGTCTGGACGACTCTTGCCTTAGTCATTTCAATATTATTAAAGTATTAATATATCCTGTTTACCTGTGTCCCTGGGGAGCTGTATCTTGTTTTGCTCTTGAGCTTTTATAGTTGTGTTCGTGCACAATTATCCTTTATATCTGCCCATATTAACATGAAGTTTCTGGGAACTTCCTTCCTTCCGTCCCTTGAAATGGCAGAAGAGTTTCTGGCTGGCAGTGCTGGTCTGTGACTGTGCCTCACAGCCTCCTCTGCCAGGAAGGATTTTGCACTTCTGCCCTTCACATAGCTCCTTCAAGCAGATGCCAAGTCCTGCAAGCTCATTTCCCCCCAAGATTTCCAGTAAGATTTTACTTACCTGCAATAGGGTTTTACTCCTGTGAAACCCATTCTCTTTATAATATCAGTTTCTCTCATTCTTTTTAGAGGAGTTGTGAACCCCCTCACACTGCACGTTGCCCTTTGCCTTCCCATTTTCATCCACCTCCTCCTGCCTTGAACCAATACCAGAACACTTAGCTGTGTGCTACTGATGGGAGTTGGACAAGGTGCTAACACACAGGGAAATGTTTTCAAGAAAAAAAAAGGAACTAGCTGAGACATAGCCAGGCAGTGACATTTTTGTGTCTCTGAAATGGAGCCAGAGATGATTTTAGCCCACCACTAGGTAAGCAGATTGGCTTCCAGGAGAGCCAAATGAAGGCAGATGCACCAGAGAACTTCAAGCGGAATTCTCTGAGGTCTCATCTGGATGCACTGAAACTCAGCCATTGCTGATGAATAAGAAGTGAAGGTAAGGCTCCTACTCCTTTTATTCATTCGACCATTTCTCACATTATTTTATAAATATATATATAATTCTGAACAAGTTTTCACAACTGCCTCCAAAAACAAGGTAGGTTTTAGTTGGCTCCTTACTCTTGAAGCCAGGACTGCCATGTGCCAATAGCAGAATGCTTTGCTCATGGGGCTAAATGGCAGATTTGTAGCTTACAATAAAACTGCAGGTTTATTACTGCGCTGTCATGCATTTCAAAAGCTACAGCAGAGTGAACCTGAACAATGCCCCAACCACTGCTTGCCATATTTACCTGATGATAAATGTCAGGTCTCTGTTGAGTCTTAGCAACAGAGCAGATAATGGCAAGTAAAAGAGCTTGGGTGAAACAGCATCACCAACAATCTGACTCTGTGTGACCCATCACAATTTTTCGTAACATGAAAAGATTGTACATGACATCTGCAAGCCCTTCTACGACAAGAGCTAAAGGAGTACATTTTCCTTCCATTCTTGTGTAACCAGGATCTTCAGGAGAGTTATCAGGATGGGGCCTTTATGTATTTGCCTTTTAAGTTTAAAGTCTTAAGAGTCAGAGTTTAAGCCTGTCTGCCAGTGATGGCTCCACAGATGTTCACAAGGATTTTGCTTATGTTTTCAGAGGGGCTGTATTTTCATTATTTTTTGTGCCAAGGAACATTAGCAATTCTAAGCAAACAGCATGCTGTAAGGGCTGTCCTTTAAAAACAGTAACAAAAGCAAAATCTCTTAGCATCAGGACATCCACAGAGAAATCATAAAAGTTAACAACCCTGCAAATCCTGTCAATAACAACTCAAATGATCTGAATATAGACTGGTTCTTATGTCTAGTTGTGGAGAGCTGACCTGAGATACCAGACACCAGCAAATTGAGAAAAAAGAAAATTATCACTTTGCAGGACAGCTGCTATTGAAAGAGATAGTGCAAAGACTTTTCCAGTTTCTTGGCTTTCAGGAAATGACCCCTAGCAATTTTTTGTATTTATTTGTGTTCTTTGCATGCTTATCACACATGCACAAATGCAGCATCCTGGATCCATTATTGCGAAGTTTTTCAGAGTGTCTCAAAGAATTGGCAGTCTCCAATACGCAAAGTAGTTCTCTAGCATGATGGCTGTTAGGAAGCATTAAATCAAGTATTTAAGATTTATATTGCTAAAGCACCCTCTAGTGGGCCAATAACAGAAGAGTTGTTTTTTGCATAGACGTGATCATTGCTCTTATATTAGAGAATAGCTAAGTAAAAGGCTGGATACTGGTGGGAATAGGCAAACACACTGAATCTTTAGGTTAGTCAATGCTTTTGCTGTCCATACAACATGCAGCATTCACCATAATATCTGAAAGGTGGCTGTGTGATTTTACTGCACGTAATCACAGAATAATAGCATCATTTCAGTCAGACACCTTTGGAGGTCATCTCGTCTAACCTCCTGCTCAGAGAAGGCTCAGATAGGTCAGGTGGCTTGTGGCCATTTCCAGCTAAGTTTGGAATACTCCACAACAGGTATTGCACAACCAGTCTACGTGACATATTCCAGTATTTGATCATCATGGTGAAAAAGAATTCCTTATACCTAAACAGAATTTCCCTTGTTGCAACTTCTCTCTGTTGCCTCCCGGCTTACAGCTGTGCACCTCCAAGCATTCCTCATAGTTCCTCAGGGTCTTTAAAATGTCATTTTCTTGAAGTATTGGAAAAAATATTCAGTCACCTCTGCATATTTTTTGTTCGTAAATGCCTTCCTAAATGACGGTGAATCACTGGAGGTAAAGAATGATACTGTTCAATGCAGTACTCCTGGCACAATGAGGCAGATTACTTTCCGGTCTCATGCTGGGACCCTCATTCTGCAAGAAGTTCATCTTGCCAAGTTATTTCCAAAAAAAAGGTATGCATTAAGAAGTCTAAGACATAAGCTTGCACAGCTGCCTGTGGGACCTGGACCAAATATCACAACTGCAAAGTTATGATGTAATACTTTACAACTCCCGGACTAGTTTTGCCACATATCAGGTGAAAGAGAATAAAATCTTAAACTCCATTTTAAAACAACACAAGTATTGCTAAGAATTGGTTAAGCTTTATTGAAACTGGGAAGTACAGCAGCCACCTTTCCACGGAGATTGCACGTAAAGAAGCCAGTGAGTGCCTTCTCCAAATCAGAAAGCTGAAACAACAGATGTCACCCTCCAGAACATAGGCACATGGCAAAACATGTACTTATAAGCACATGCACATAGCTGGAGAGGGCCTCTAGGCTGATGGTGTCAGGCAGCAGGGGTAGAAGAGCGTTTGCTGAAAACACGTGTGACCATGTGTCTGTGACAAACAGCATCAGGAAGACTTAAAAAGGCACACACCGAGGTGGCACTGGATGCCGCTTGAATAACCAGTGGGAGCATATGCCTGAGGGAAATAAAAAAGCACTAAAAGAGAGAGAAAGCTTTTAGGCCAAGTGCTGGCTGTGAGTGAGTTGGGGTTGTAGTAAAGAAACCCTTCTTGTTACCCTGTTCAGGGAAAGGACATTTTGTAGGTGATTTGTAAGGGAACACAATGGCTTCAAAGAAGCTCACTCATTTCTCTTTTTGAAGGAAGCAGGTGTGAGGTCCTGACTGAGTCTAACCACTTGGCTGAAGGCAGGTGGGGGTGAGTACTCCAGGGTGCTCTCATAGCTTTGCAGGCGAGCGCCCAGTCCAGGGCACCAACTTTCTGTCAGCAGTACAATACCTGGTGCCTTTAAATAATCAACCTTGTTTCGAGGGGAAGGAGATGGTTATGATCAAAAGCAGAAAAAAGCTGAGACATGTGAGCTAGGTCTGGAGAACCAGAAGATCACCAAAGAGGGTGGTGGACCCCAGCAGGTGGTGTTCCCTGCTTGCTGCCTGGACCTGTGTGTTACCTGGCTGCAGCAAACTGGTGAAGAGAGGGGAGGATGATCTGGCCTTATAGATGTTTATTTGAACAGGCCAAATTGTAGCAACGTTTTCCAGGCCTTCAAAAGATTTCCTAGCAGTCCAGCTTTGGCTGGAGACTTACCATGAAAAGGAAAAGGACATATGGTTATTTTCCCCTTTTCCTTAAATGGCTGGTGGCACTCCCCGTGGCGTATGGAGGGTGATGCACAGCATAGTGCTGGGTGTATTTTTGGTAAGAAGGTTGGCTGACCACACCATGGCACAATTTTCAGGGCACAGCTTTGTATATTTTTAGGAAATCAACAACACTGAGGTCTGCTGTTTTCTTTCACTTCCCTAAGACCAGGCTTCAAAGTTGCTGAGATCTGGATAGATGTCAATCCCAGGTGAGCACCAATGCACCTCCTGGATCTCCTGAAGACCCACCTGGGGCCACAGTCCATCCCCAAGGACTCGGTATCCATCCCCGCCCCTCTGCAGCTTTGTTCTTGCACCATGCATGCCTGATGCCTCCCCTGCACTGCCCACAGCCTGGCAGTCTGGCACAGGATGTTTAGAGGGAGGATTAGGCAAGGAGTAATGATAGGTCTTTCAAACTGGCTGGATAAAATTAGACACGTATAATCAGTGGTCAGGTGGCTAGAGGAAAGGAGCTTTGTTTGTGAGTGGTCAGCAGCTGCTGACATCCAAACTCATGACCTCAGTATTTGTGCGCTTGCCTTTAGGCAACTCAGCATGAAAATGCTCACCAGAGCCAGACACAGGGACTGAGCCTCCCCTGGAGCTGGGATCTCTCCTCTGCTTTCCATTTCCAGCTGCCGCTGCTTGACCTACCAAGCTATGCATTTCTGCAACCTTGCTTGGCAGAAAGGCCAGCGTCTCTGCAGGTGGCCAGCTACCAGGGACATCCATTCTTTCCAATTAGTGGAAAACAGAGGGTGCTACCTCTACCCATGATTTAAAAACAGCATCAGAGAAGACACTCATAGAGGACATCCAATATCCTGGTCAATGTGTCACTGTTGGAAGCCAGCAGTGCTCTCCTGTGTGCAACAGAAGATACTCCTTCCCCCAGACCTTTTGGAAAAACCCTAGCAATGATGCTTTAGAAAAGCTGGGTAGGGGAGCACAGGGCCCCTGAAGTGTGACTCCTTGAGCAGAAGCAGCGATGCACTGAGCACCTTGTGCCCTGAGGAACTGCCCTGGGTGCTCCAAGAGCTGTAAGACCTGTGCTCCAAATGCTCGCAACTTACGGTTAAAAGATGATCTGGGAAAGCCCATGAAACCATGACAGATCCCAAGACACTGAGGAGACTCCCTTTTTCTTCTCTGCTGGATTTCAATAGTCCTTCCCTGGATTCCTCTCTGATTCTAGCTCTCCCCTTTGGTGCGTTTCTGTTGCATAATTTGGCTTTTCAGATGTTCCCTTTCAAAGCAGCAGTTTGGAACTGGAATTAAAGAGGGTGGCAAAAAGCTTTAATCAGAGACCTGGCTTTATAAATAAGACAAGTAGTTATTTTATTTCACTCTTTAATAATATATTTCTTTTCTATGACTGCAGTGCTGAGGAGGCAGAACAACAGCATGTAGGACTGTTGTTAATTCTACTGATCACTATAACTTATTAACCTTGAAATGTGGAGGAATGAAACTGAACCTTCCTTTAGCATTTATAGCAACATTTGATCAAACATGGTTTAAGCCCATATACAATTTCTGACACTAGAGGGAGTACATAATTTATTTTATGAAAATAAAAACCAAGCCTTGCTTTTTAAATAGGAAATATATCAAAGGGGGGAAAGCAAAAATATTCAAGGAGAACTTTATTCTCTCGCTTCAAGTTATACTTAAAAAAAAAAGCTGAGAAGCTGTCTTATGTGTTACCCTTTTCTAGGTAGGTTATGCAACTGGTGTCTGTAAAAACCAATGTGGGGCAGATAACCAAACAGCCTGTGTTCAATTTGTGTGTGTGTGTGTCTATCAAGTCTGAACACATGGGGTGAGTAACCAGCCCACAAGATAACATACACAGGCATCTGTGCCCACAGGTTTCTATCTCTGGTGCTGCTATATTCCCACTGTCCCCCACAACCACTGCGGTGCCTGAATAGCTGTGAGCTCTCCAATGTGTTTATCCTCTCAATGTACCTGGGAGGTAGGGAAGAATTACTATGCTATTTTATGTCTGGAAAATCAAGGTGCAGAGGGGATGAAAGATGCACCCAAGGCATGGCGGGAACCCATAGCAGAAGAGAAAGACCATGCCCCATCTGTGCACCCTCCCCTAGGCTCAGAATTCGTCTCTGGTTACAGCAGGTTGTTATGCTACAAAGTGTTCTTGCATGGCTATTTTTCCAAACCACAGGTACAAAGGTTGTCCAGTGCCTTCTGTGCTGTGTTTTTTGTTTAATTGGATAGATGTGTCACTGTGACTTTGTGACCCTTTCTCCAGTCCCAATATGCAGGAGGTGAGTCAGGCTCAGGCTGATGTGAAGACCATGCCCTTTGCAGGGTGGTGTGGGGAGAAACTGTCTCCCTCACCCCTGGGGGGGTGAAAGGCCATGCAGCATGGTCCCCACTGCGTCTGTGACAGAGGATCTCACACAGGCTGAAGCAGATCATCTTGTCCTCCTATTAAATATTCATAAAGATGCAAGGAAAATACAAATGCAGTCATTCAGGACAACCTAAATGGTTTTGCAGCCCAAGCATCTTGATTTTCATGTGAGACTGGGTCTGACTCGCAGCATGCAACAGCATTTGTTGCATGCTTATCTACATTACAGTGTAGTTTTATCTGATACAGAGATGTCCTAAAAGCCTCTTTAGCATGGGGAGGATTTCTTTTAAATGATGGAAACAAGGTCAATTCCAAAAATGCTATCACCTCGTTATCACTGCACATGCCAACAGCTTTTGAGAGTCCCTTCTGAATTCTTCCACCGAGGCCTCCTTCAGTCCATCTGTGGCTGCAGTTATTAAAGCAACAATTAACTTAAGCAACTCATCCCACTAGGGAATATTATGCAGTAAAATTGCACTGTTTTTAAACAAAGTTCTAATATCTTTAGCAAAGGATTTGGTTTGTTACACAGTGGTTTTGGGGACAGATATTCAAGCCGAGTGTAGAACTACTGTAATGTTTGTGGGGGGATCTTGTCTTCTGCCAACCACAGACACCAAATACTAAAGCCATGCCAATGAAAGGCTGTCTATCACTCTTCAGTCCACTCACAAACACACAGGTCCAGGCTAAGACAGCTCAATGAACAAAAACCCCGAAATAAACCATCTTCCCCCCTCTCCATTGCTCCTTCAGACCAGTCAGCAATTCCCTCCTCACTAACAGGTGGTCCCTCAGCCTCCAAGGCTTCCTGAGAGACAAACCTCAGCAACTTCCCACTCCTGGGAAGGACCTTATTTATGCTTGAGATTCAAGGAGCTGGGTCTCATTCCCACAAATGTTTTCTAACACCTGAACAGTGATTTGTTGCTGAGAAGACAAGGCTGCCCCTTGGGACCCTGAAGAATCCATATAATGCAGTGCAGCTGTATTGGGAGGTGTCTTTTCTTTGTATGCAAAAAAATTACAGTGAGCTTTGTATGTATAAGAAAAGCAAGATCTAAGCTATGCAGGGGGCATCTATTTTTAGGCATCAGGACCTTCCTGTCTCTTTCACTCAGATATGAAATATTTCTCTTCCTTTCAACTGCTACCCACTGAAAATATGTTTTTTCTCCCTCCAGTATACAGATTCAGAAAGAACAGCAAAAAATCATAACAGGTGATTAAACACAGTATTCAGTGTCTACCCAAACACCAGAGCGCATCAAGTCCAGTGTGATGCCAGAGGCAAAAGATCATACTCCAAGTCTTGGCATGTCTTTGCTTCCCGTGTACCTCCACCCCTTCTGCAACATGTCAGGAGGTTTGACGTAAATGAGGAGGTAGGCTTGGTGCCTAGTCCCTGGATGTTCTTATTTCACCTGAGTAGTGAGTGCCTTTCTGTAGCACCTTTAGAGACATGACCGCCTTCTGTCCCGTGAGGCTTGCTTCTTCTCTCCCCAAGAGAGAAAAGTGTGTGCAGGGTTATGGGCTTTTGTTAAAACAGATTTTGTTAAAATTTTGTTTTGTGAATATTTGACCATTTTGAGGGACACAAGATATATATCACTTTGGAGCAGCCAATTCTTCTCCAGCAACTTCACACTTGGTGCATTCTCTTTAAAGGGGAAAAGTTAAACAACCCACAAGTATGTCTCCTTCTTATTGTAAGTGCATAAAGGATAACTGAAATGAAAAGGAAGCAGCAGGGGGAAGAGTATCCTTTCTCTGTCTTTGTTTTTCTATTTTACAAAAGGAAGCACAAAAACCAGTAAGAGAGGCTGGGAGCTAAGGAAAAGTGAGAAAGGAGGGTGGTACCACTAGTACAAGACTTCAGTGACCTACCCTGTCCCAGGATGCTTTGTTATGGTCCCAGGGACACCACTGCAACCCAGGACCACGGAAGAATTGGGGAAGTCACCTCCTCACTGGATTCAGCTTTCTCTGCATCTAAACACCCAAACCTTGAAACAGCTGAGCCTCTTATCTGTCAAATAGGGGAAATTTCTCTACCTGTTGTGAGAATAAACTTATTAAAATATTGTGAGACACTTGGGTCAAACAGTGTAGGACGGGTCACAGAAACAAAACCCAAATCTTATTAAAAAGAGGGGCAGTGGACGGAGGGAGGAATAAAAAAAATGAGCAGAGGAAGGGAAAGGGAAGTCCACAGGTAGTTTTAGAAAGAGTAAAAAGATGGAGCAAATAAAAGCCTGGGAAGAGCAAAAGCCTCAGGGACAAAGTGATATGTTTTTATGTAAAATCACATGTGCAGAATATCATGATGAAAAATACAGCAGCACTGTCAGGGGACCTGGCTGCTTGGGAAGCAGAGGCTGAGCAGCCTGGCAGTGAGGAAATAGCCCCAGTGTCCTGCATTTATTAGTCAAAGGCAGAGACGTTTAGTTCATATGTGGGTTTAGTACCACATAGGCAGACTTTTACATGGCTTGATGCATTTAAATATGTGATTAGGAATACATACAGGTTTGGTGTTCTGTCACTGTGGTCCACCTTTGCTGTGCCCATGATGGCACATTCATAGCCCCTGGCCAGGAATCCCATATAAGAACATCGCATCTTCCAGCTTTCCCTTGTTGCAGCAGCTTTTCCCAAGGAAGCAATGACACAGCCCACCTCCCCCTTGCATAGCTTGCACTGCCTTTTTCCCCTTAATTTTGTTTAGCTGCATGCAAATTCATTGGTCTGTAGATATTGACATATCTATGCATATATAGCTATCTCTCATAGTTCCTGGTTACATTCATTTCTTCTAGATTATTATGTTCTGTGTCTTATTCTGCTGTTGAAATAGGTCTTTTGATTGGCTATATATTGCACTACATGTATGCGCTGACTTTTGAAAACATCAGTTAACTCAGATGGTGGGATGTAAGCATGCTTTAGCCGTACCACCTAGCCCAGACAAAGCTGCCAGTCCTGCCAGCAGCCTGCAGTGTAAGAACTTGGGTAAACGAGATATTTACCTTTTACGTTTTTTCCCAAGATATTTCATAGAGAAAGGGTATGAAATAGCCAAAGATATTAAACAGGGACCAATTCCAGACAGTTGTGGTTCTTCTTCTCGTCATGGAAAATACAAACATTGAGTGCTTTTTGGAGTTGTCGTTGAATTTAATGCTCATGGAAGGGCTGAACTGGCAGAGCAGTATCGAGCCAGACCCACTGCGGGGAACAGGTAGCACTAACTCCTTTCCTGGGTCCCTATTAAAGCACTGCTTCTTGGCTAAGTTGCAACATGTTTGCTATCCTTGTTGGCACGTCTTCGGTAGAAGACTACACATAAATTTGTAGTGCTTGGGGTACTTATCATTTAGACTGAAATGAGAGAAAGCAACTTACCTTTGCCTACTATGGTCACATGGTAAAATTACACTGGCCTTGACTGCAACTTTTGTTTGCCTGGAGTGCTCTGAATTCAGGAGGACTTTGACTGCATGATGAACACAGGATAATCACCATCACGGTTAAAATGAAACACCTGAATGAAAGCAAAGGGACCATCCTTACCTATAACTGGATTGCACAAATCAGGCTTGCAAATCAGACTAGGTATCTTTTCTCTCTGGCTTTCAGATAAGATCATCTCAGATGAAAAAAATCCTCTTCCTGGTCATGGGCTGCTTTTCATACAGCACCCAAAAGGACTTTTTGCTCCAGATGCAAACCGTGATGCAGATCTTTTCCTGATATAAATGCAAAATAAGCCAACATATCCAGTGATGTATGAAAATCTGATTCATAGAAACCCAATTTACAGATAAGAATTTCATTTCCTGTAGTCAGGAACTATTCAATAAGAAGTGGGGGGGTGAAAGAAATTGAAAGAATTAAAATAATTGCATTTAGCTATTTTCTTCCTCTCCAGGTACCCCATTATCTAATCTCTTGCATTTCTAATAAGCAGTGATCAGGCACCTAGTTTGCCCATGGCTGATATTCTATGGAAGAATTTCAACTAATGGACAATGTAGCAAACTTTCTGTAATAAATTCTTAAAAAATATGATATGTGTGGCCATAAAACACATTCTTTTTTTACAGAAAGAGGTGATGAAAATGTGTGTTTCATGTCAGAATTAACCCCCTGACAGGTGGACTTTTGCAGGTGAAAATCAACCCACCCAAGTTTTCAGCCAAAGACTTCTGCCTGAAAGCTAACATTGCTGAGTTGCCCTTCTGGTAGAAGGTACATAAAAGCCTGAAGTACGCAGGAGCTTCACCAGGGAAGAAAAGCAAGAGCAAAACCTGGCAGACATTGCAGCAAATAGAACTGTGAATAGCAGGATGACTCCTGGTGCCTGTCTTGGTTTGGCAGAAGGGGTGTAAAAGCCTGCAGTATGCAGGAGCTTCACCAAGGGAAAAAGCAAGAGCAACACTTGGAAGATACTGCTGTGTATTTAATTTTCAGGGAAAGAGAAGAATGAGCACACTTTGCCCTCTGAAAAAGCAATTTTCTTCCCAACATTTTAGAACTATCAGTGCACTCTGAAGGAAGGGGAATAAGAAGAACATTAAACCTAAAGACTGATTTAAGAGAGACAACTTTCAGAAGGATTATTTTGGCATTACGATGTTTATAACATGCTTTTAAATATAAGATGGTTAATGAGAAGTTCTTGCTTCTCACTTTATGAAAAGAAGTAAATGAGGCATATTGTGAAAAAAAAAACCTCAGGAAGTTAAACTTGTAGTCAGAGCAACCTGCAACCTGTTAAACTTGCATGAACCAAAAATCATAGCTTTTTCCCGTCATTTGAAGGAAAGGAGCAATTTGTTACTGAAAGACTGATCAGAGAATGCAGCTGGTATATGACTTAATTTTATTTTCTATGAGAAATCTTAACTTTTCAACCAAGTAAAAAAAAAAAAGAAATGAATATTTTATGGTTTTGGGACGCTCAGAGTTTAATGAAATATTTAACATTTCCATTGTGAGCATATCTTCTTTCACAAAAAGAATGTATTTATTTCAGTTAAAAAAAAAATTCTGTTGCTATTAAAATACAGTCACTTCAACATCACCGCCACTGCCAGCAGCATCCATAGTCTCTGGAAAAGACAGAGCGAAAGAAATTCCTATCCAGAAGACTGTCTTCATCCCTAAGAGCAAGAAGAACTCTTCTCCCTCTGCCAGGTTTCTAGGAAGAAGGAAGGTAAAAACCCACCTTTCATGCATTGGGCATGGAGGGATAGGAAGCTGCTACGGGCTCACAGAAGTTAATTCTGTTGTCACAAAGCCTCTTACTCAGCCCACTTGATTACTAATGTGAGAAGAGAAGGCTGCAACAGAAGAGAGCTCAAACATACTTAGCTCAGGAGTTGTCTGCCATAGTGGTTATTATTTAGCCTTTTGCAGGATGATTGCAGCTGATCACCTGCCCACAAATGTGAGGGAACGTAAATCTGGAATTTGTGAATTCATCTGTTGTGTTTTGACAGGAGAGAGGCTTTTGGCAGCCAGTTAGTGGAAATAAACTCTCTCTCCAGGGCTCAGAGCCATGTTGCAACTGCTGGAGCGTATTTATGCCCTCTCAACCACTCTCTTCAGAGAGGCTTTAGTTCAACCAGCTGCAGGGCTCTAAATCGGAAGTATTGTTTTAGCAAGAGGGAAAAGTCCTTCAGCCTAGAGACAGAGCTGCCAGATAATTGTTTCTGAAAAGTTTGCTGTCTGGTTTTGGACATAGGCTCTTTTCAGGTGCTTTAGGAAGATGTAGACACAAAACCTCAGTAACTGACATTAGACCACATCTAATCATTGATGTCATCATTTTTGTTTCTTGCATGGGAAGATTTCATCCTTTTGGAGAAAAAAAATGTAAAAAACAAAGTACTTTTCAGTTTAATTAAATCTATGATTACTGAGCTGCATCCTTAGTACTGCAGAGCAGTATCACTGATGAGGGAGCATCAAAAGCTTGCTAAACTTAGGTCAATTAGATAAATACCCCAAGCATGGCTGTTAATCTGAACCACTTCATAACTAGTTTTAACCACTTGAGACTAAAAATGAAGCTCAGGATTTCATATGGACAGGTGCTACCGTGTGAGTTCCCATACTTTTTGCTTCCAGGAAGAATGGAAATCCCAGAGAAACTAGTCTTGCACATTTCAGTATCTGTTTCCACTGAAAAATAAATAATACCTTTTAAAAAAAAAATGAGACAGTTTGGCTCAATTTAAGTTTTAAATAAAGCTCTGTAGGGTTTGGAGCTCTGATGTCCTCAGGACTTGTTACAATTAGATGTAAAACAGTGCCAGTAAAGAAATTCAGGTATTCAAACTGCACTCTCCATAAGCCCAAAGAGAAACAAAGTGGAAAGGTGGAGTGGATTCAAAAGGCTAATCCTGGGACTGTCTGAGCTGGCCTTAAAAAAGCAAAGATGCTTTTTTATTATTTTATTTATTTATTTAGTATTGTATTTATTATAATTAGATAATTATAGAAATTATCTAAAGATAATTTCTAACTGTAGACTTTGAGTAGGTGGTCTGGGCCCCATAAAGGGGCTTAAGCCTGTATGCAAACATTTTCTGTTGCTGTTTTAAACCTTCTGATGGGATGAGGACCCTGTGGATTGGGCTGTGACTAGTGGGCTGGCTTTCAAGGCTTTATGCTTGCCAGCAGCCTCTGGGTGAGGCCAGTAGAGCTTGCTGCATGGTGAGGAAAGGTTTTTACACTTGACAACAGTATGTTATTTCTGAGTATTATTACATGTTTGTCCTCCAGGCTCAGCAACCTTTGGGTGGACTCATCATGTCCCTGGGTAAGAAGGAGTGCTCTGCACTCCCAGGCAGGCTGTTAGCTGTTGGCAGAAGAGAGGGACCCCCACGCCACCACCTACCTGGAAGAGGTTGCAGGCAGATCACAGCATGGGCCAGGTGACTGGGGAAAGGAAAGGCTGGGGAATTGCATAGGCTGCATTCTCCAGGCAGGCTCTAACATTTTGGCAGCTCTGCCAAGCAGCTTCCCCTTCTTTTTGTGCTGCTTGCCCAGCAGATCCCCATCTCTCCCTCATTCTGGTTCTATACCAAGAGCCGTGGTTTCTGCATGACAGTAGGAGAGATGGACATGGATGGAGATGCATTTGTGTGACCATGTGTGTGTGGTGCAGGTTATGCTCCTCCTGGTGTAGGCTCTCACACAGGAAAGCCCAACCTACAATGCAACTAAACACTCTGTGTGTGTGTGTGTGTGTGTGTGTAGCTGATAGCATAAAAGCACACAAATGGCTGCACCCATTCAAACCAAAAATGGAGCTAGCACAGTATCCTCTCTCTATCAGCAGCCATAAGTGGATGCCTAGTAAAGAATAAGATCAGGATGAACATACATGGCATTTCCCACAGATACCCAAAATGGTACTCTCCCAGTTTCAAGCTATTTTCTGCCAGGAACTTCCTGATATAGGTGTGGTTTCTCTGTATTCACTAGCTTCCAAAAGCTTTCCCATCTGTGAGCTTCTCCAATGTCCCCTGAACTTATCGTGACTCCTTGTAACTCTATATTAACAGCCCCCAATCCCTCAGCCCTTGTGTTGGAGAAGACAGTGAGTGACTGATTTCTGAGCATCCGCGCCATGCCACTCTTCATGCTGTAGACTGCTTTCTCTAAGTTGTCTCTCTTCCAGACTGAAGCATCCTGTCCTGGTAAAGTCATTGCCTATACTGAAGCTTTCTGCTGCTGAACAGATACTGAAGCTGATCGAACTTGTTGCTTTCCTCTGAACTTTCTCTGGTTTTGCTGTAACCTTTTTGAGATGAGAAGACCTGAACTGCACAGACTATTCACCATATTGGTCAGTCATGAGTTCAAACACTACCGTAATGTTCTTCCCTCTTTTGTTCTTTATTCCTACTCTCCTAAACCCTAATATTTTATTTGGGTTTTTTGACCAGTACTGAGTGCTGAGCTGGCATATTCATGGAGCTGTCAAACAGGTCCCAAGATCTTGCGCCTGAGTGCTAATGGTCAGCTCACAGCATGTTGTTTTAACTGCTAAACTGTGATTGTTTTTCTCCCCTATGTATCACATTATAGTTATCTACACTAAATCTCATTTACCATTTTATTGTCCAGTCACTAAGTCTCATAAATTACTACTAACGCACTACTCATAAGTCAGCCCTTGCCCTTAACAGCTAAATATTTTGCTGCTGCCAACAAACTTTCTCTCCTCTCTGTTCACTCCCTTTCCGGGTTGTTTACGAATACCCTGACAGCAAGGGTTGCACTATGCAGCCCTGCAGAATTTCGCTAGTCCCCTCCCCTGTTTCCTATCTTTTAAATGTCTATCATGCAATGACTTTTCTTCTCTTGACATAGCTGCCTGATTCCCTTAAAAGCCTGCAGTGGGGAATCAAGGGACAAATTTGCTGAAAGCCTTTGGAAATCCAAGTAGACTACATCAGCTGAATTGCTCTTATCTATGTGTTCGTTGATCTCGTCAGACAACTCCAATATGTATAAATGGCAAAGGTCATGCTGACTTTTCCCAAGTAAATCAAATTTATTGAAGTGTCAATGAATTTTGTTCTTCATTACATTTTCTACTAATTTGCCTAGTGCAGATTTCAGACGTTCGGGTCTGCTGTTTCTCACACCTCCCCTGGAACCTTTCTAAAAAAGTTGGCCTGGCATTTGATATTTGATCCACTCTTTGGATATCAAGGGAGTTTTAAACACAGAGCTGTAATCTGCTATTAGTCATTTAGTGATTTCATCCTTGAGGCCCATTGAAACTCCTGGGTGATATCATCTGGTTTTTGGCAACCAGTTGCTGTTCATTTTGTTACACTGTTCCCAGACCTGATTCCTGGGCAAAGCTATTTCAGACAGACTTGCTGATGAGGGTCACCCTATCCCAAAAAGGTTTCTGATATGGGAATCTACTCTTCTACAGTGAACAAAGTGATGCAAAGGATTAATTTCGTTTCTCTAATAGCTTTATTTTCTCTGGGTGCTTCTTTCGAACTCTGGTAATCAATGGACTCCACAGATTTTCTGGCAGTCTTCCTGCTCCTGATGTGCAGAAAAAAAGATTTATTGCTAGTTTTGATTCCTTTTGCTAGAAACTCATCAAACTCCTTTTTGGCTGTCTAATTGTTTTTGTACATGTAATCTTCCAGAGTGTCTGTTACTTTCGAACTTATTCATTTGGATCCAACTTTAGCTGTTTGAAGGATTTGCAGTTATTCTTCTAATAACCTCCCTTATCTTGCAAAGCTACCATGTACTGCCTATTTTCAAGCCTACTTGATGAATAATGTGCACTGGCCTTGCGCTTTCAGCACAGTGTCCTTTAGCAGACTCCTTGCCTGCAGGAAAGGGTTAACTTTCTTTGTTGTCCTATTGTGCTTCTTTTAAACAAAATTCCTCATTTATATATGTTTCTAATCCAAGCCAATTCTAGAATTGCCTGTTTTCTGATCAATATCCCTAACCAGTTCCTCCATGCAATAGTTATCAACTGTTTCACATTAAATCCTTCTGCAATATCTGCCCAATTTGCATGGAAATAATTGAAGTCTGACATTTGATATTGCATTTCCTGCCTCTCTGGCATCTTGGAATTCCCCCATATGCTGTAGCTGGTGTTGACATCCTGGCCACAGAGGCAATATCATACACAATGTTCTTCCCGTGCTATAGTGATAACACTATATTCTTCGTATTTTTGTCTGGAATTCCAAACCTCACGGATCCTGTGTTTCCTACTGATGTGGTTAATTTGTTAATTTCATTGATTCTAGCATGGCCTACTCTAAACTTGCTGAATATTTGGTATTACGGTGTCTCACTTACTGTCCTCTTTCCACTGTATTTATTTCTGATGTCTGTTATGTTGATGCCTTCATTTGACTACACATGCCTGTTCCTTTTTATCTTATTTCTTAGCCAGGCATTAAATGCTCTGCCTTTCTGCCTCTCTTTCCCTGGTAGCGTGTGGGTACCAGGAGCATTTCAGAGATAGCTACTGCAGAAATCCTGGTTGTCAGCACCTCAGAGCTTCAACTTCACCTCTAGCACCTTGCATCACCTCTCTCCCACTCTCTCCTCCTTGCCTTGCATTTCTTACAGTATTGCTATCCACTTGGACCACAACCATCTGGTCCTGCCCAGCACTTCCTAGGCGCTGATCAAGACTCCTCACGAAGTCTTCCCCCTTTCTGCTGGATGCTGTCTCCACACAGAGGCTGGGGCTCCCTAAACAAGCTTTCTTGTCTGAATGATCCCACTGACCTTCATTTCCTTCCCTGGTTTTCCTTCCAAGCATTGTGTGCACCTCCCGTGACTACAGCTGCAGGTGCTGCAGCAGGGCCCCCCTCCACGCCAGCATCGCAAAAGCTGTAGAAATACAAGCGGAGCCAAGGGCATGCCAAGTAGGAAACTTAGATGCGCAGAGCCTGCAGGTACTTCAGTGTGAATCTCTGTCAGTGGAGTACCCCTCCGTAACAACACAGCTAGGTAGCTCTGACCTCTGAGGGGTTATTCAGGTGTATAAAATTAAGCGGGTGCACAGGAATTTACAGGATTCAGGTCTGGACGTGTAAATTTAAGGCAGGGCCTTGCCTTCCTGTCTTCTGTTAATTAAGCAGAACAACTCCAGCAGCTCAAATAAACATGTGGGATTTTAATAATATGCACAGTTACAGAACTGATCATTGGGATGTTAGCAAATGTCATGTAAATCTTTTAAAACATTTCTCTGACTCAGTCTTTTTCCCTCATTCAGTTTTCCCTGGCAGAGGGACGGGATGTCTAGGCAGACTGATCATTACAGAAACATTACTAAGGATGATTGAATGCTTTGCGTAAATTTTCATATGCAAACTCTGCATAGAATGGGGGGAGACATAAGGAAGTAGTAGGCAGTTTTGTAAACATCTTGTGCTTTATCTTACATAGAGCTGCTCATTCTGGTAACATCTGAAACCAGTTTTAAACACGAGCTACAAGGCGAGTTGTTGATCCTGAAAGCTGTCGTAATTTGTGTTCATTTAATTAGCTCAGTGTTGATGTTGTTGTCCTGTTTACGCTGCCGACCAAGCCACGTAATCTCCTCTGCGGTTGTGCCGTAGCAATCCTAAATCCTGTGATGAGATTCTGCAGAAAGCATTAACCTTCTTTGTCTGACCCTGACCCTTTTATTTGCGCTCCCCCTGGGCTTTCATTCATCTCCTCTGCCAGTTCAATTAAGAAAGGAGGAAAAAAGTGCATTTTCATTGGCTAGTCTGCCAGCATATATGTGTCTGACATGAGACATCGTATAAAGAAATGCTTACGAATGCAGTGAGGACTCGAATACTATGGGGTACATTTTAAAGACAGTGTTCAGAGGTTCAGCAGCCTGATTCCCACTGACATTAATGGCAGGCATGAGGCTAAATCATAGTGCATTGCTTTCAAAACTGACCCCAGAAGACACTTCCTGATGAGAAGGGGCACAGCCTAAGAAATAAAAATTTACAAAACCAGAGAGCTGAAATAATTGGATAAAAACTAGGAGGCATAGGTGCAAAACTGAACGAGTTATGGTTCTGATAAGCTTGTGTGTAAGCAATAAATCCCTAAGACAAGCAGAGAAAAGGGAGAGTTTAATCACAGTGGCAACATTTATGTCTCTTCACTCAGTGGAAAATGTTATAGGCTTGACCTCATTTTTATTTACCAGATCTCAAGATGATGATGTCCTATGACAGTGAACACTGATTGACAGGCTGCAAAGCCAACAAGCTGCAGGGCACAAATTTTCCCAGCAGGTGGCTTGGGCAGAGCAAACTAGGCTTGGTCTTTTGGGAAAAAGGACTTAAAATAGCTATAAAAAAGTATCAGAGAGTTCATTCGTGGCTTATTGATGCAACAGATCTCAGTCACATTTCAGGGACTGAGGCATAAGGCGAAAGACCCTTTCCAACACTGAGCACTGCATCAATATTGCATGACCATTCAGTCTAAAGTATCATGCTTTTTTCTGTCTTTTATGATTTTGAGTCAGCAGTGTGACGTGAGTTTACACAGCTGAGCCTCTAGTCTGCAAAATTTGGAAGCCGAATTTGGCCTCTGCTTGGGAATTGGTGAGAGGGAATGGATCCTACAGAGACAGCAGGCAGAGGAGGGCGGATATTGTGGCATGCAGCTTAGCGAAACGAAAGGCATTAGCACGCACCCACTGCGGGAGATCGCATGAGCTGACACCGGGGCAACAGCTAAAGTAGCGGCTTCTTTGAGGCTGACTAACATTTTCAAATGCTGTTGTAAATTAGCCACTCAAGTTTCTCAAGATCCTTAAGTTTTGCTCCCGAGTCACTTGGAAGGTTTTTAAAATAGTACACCTCAGGTTTAGGGAGGCAAAGCCTGATGGAAGAGTGATACAGTAAAAGCAGACAGGAGACTGGCTTTTAAAGCTAAGAAACACAAACCCCTTCCTTCCCTCTGTTTATCCCACACACTTTTCTGAAATATTAGGTTGTTTTGATAATTTGTCATTTACAGCAAGCCACAAGAAGGGATTGCCAGCATAAAGTAAGCAAAATCCTAGGATTCAAAATATGAGCAAGTCACCATAAAAGTGATAAAGACCCAAGTAGACAAAATTGGTTTTTGGAAAAGGGTCAAAAGAATAATGAAGACCAGACCTAGATTGCTAAGATTTGTGACACTGGCTTACTAAGAAAAAGCATCATGAACTGTATAAAATAGGAAGCCAACATGAAGTATGCAGAGAAGGATGCACAGAAGATTACCCAAAACTGCAGAGCTTCTGTCTTCCAGCTGGAATAACAAATGCAACCGTTCAGCAATCCTGGGTAAGGACAATGCCTCATACCAACTCTGCACTGAAAGGAAGGCTGCACATCGCAAAGTGGGGGAAATGCCTGCTAGATCATAAACCAAAGAGTTGTTGTAGCCTTGAATAGTAAGAGGAGGAAAATGAAGTTGTTTGATGTGCTTCCTCTTCAGCAAGACCCTGTGCCACTATTTACTTCTCTGTTTATGTGCTTAGGTGGGAATATGCGCAGGATTTATCCATGATTTCACCTGATAAAATAACTGAGCTTCGAGGACAATGTTGCTGACACTTCAAGAAGAACGTCTCTCATCAACAGCGGGAATGTTTAGTAGAATATAAAAATATCCTTTTAAGCTGTAACCATACAGGCATGATCATTATAATTATGGGTAATGAAGTGACTGTGGATCCTGCTCTATGTTTAGCAGTCAGAATTGGGGCATTAATGTTTTAGACAAAGATAGGATCTGACTTCTCATTCCTCTCAACTGAGCAGCCACGAAATCCATATTCATATACTATTTTTTTCTCCACAACATTGCCCTTGGTCTTGCTTATTTCCATGTGAGAACTGCTTGTGACTAGTTTCCTAACAGCCCCACAAAATTTCCTACCCTAATTGCAAGTGTGCTCTGGAAAGAAACTCTGCCACAGCCAATATAAACAGGGTCAAGGCAGAGCTGAGAAGCAAAAGCAACATACCTAAGCAAAAGGGAGACCTTTCTGGTCATAAACTGTTTTTGAAGGCTCTGAATCCAGGAGCAGTGTCTGATTTGACCTCTTATGTTAATAGCCTTAACATTTCCAGCCTTTTTCTGACACTGGTCTCTGGTACATCTGCTGCTGTAAGTGGTTATCTATTTAAATGAGCATTTTTTACTTGGAGTGGATTGGGTTTAGTTCTTATTAAAAAAAAGCAGCTCTTTCAAAACAACAAGAAAAAACTCAGGAAAAACCTCTGTGTGGCAGAAATCCCAAAATTCATCTCTGAAAACACAGAGAGCTGCACTCTTTTGAAAGTGCCAGTTCTGTGAAATCCTTGGCAGTCCCTGCAGGGCACCGAGTGCCCTCAGTTCTCAGGATAGTGCTTGCAATTTAAAGCGGCTCAGGAGGCTGCAGGATCAAGCTTCTAGCTGCTAAAAAATATCCCACGCTTCTTGCCCATGCACATATCCAACATGCCGATGCTGCAGTCATTTAAGAATTACAGGCTCTCACAGAAAGCATGATCTTGTATCCTTGGGATTAAATCTGGTGCTTAGCCTTATTTTCCAAACAGAAAGATAAAACAGATTAGCAGAGAAAATATGGAGTTGCTAAAATAAGTGACAACATAAAGCAAAAATAAAGCGATGCAGAGCTCACTGGTGATTTTTCTGCTTCTAGCATCTACAGTGACACCAACTGAGAAATTGCATCTGGTGATGACATCTGTGTATGTTCAGTGCTTATTTATTCCACTGAAGAAAAATTAGCCATATAGTCATTTTGAAAACACTTTCTCATAGAGCATGAAGATGTTGCTTTGCTTTCTAGGGTTGAAGAACTCAATTTTGCAGGGGTGAGCAATGTCCTTCCTTGATGAGCTTACCTGATGCCAGCTGAGGATGCTTAGTACATCACTGAAATGCATTTCACTTCAAGGAGTGAAATCCTGACTCTTTTGAAGTTAATGGGAGTTTTGCCGTCAGTCTGGCTAAGATTTCATCCTAGGTCTATAAAACAGATCTGTCTGCTGTCTGCATACAGATTCTCTGACACTCTGCTGGCCATGGCCAGCATTATGGTCTACATAAAACCACAGGTCATCTTTTGGAGCTTACCACATTTTATAATGATAACAAGGAACCCATTTTTTTCTAGGAGCTTCTAGAAAATATAAAACTCTAAAAAGCCTAAGCCCATCTTCCATTCACAACCCTCTTTGAAGTGTGGAAAAATGAGAAGGAGAATGTTTGCCATGATTTAGACATCTGCCAGCATGCTCTGATGTGCCTTGCAGAGGGATTGGCCCAGTAGAAGACGAGAACATATTAATCTGAATATGTATAAACGTAAACAGTGCTCAGAAGCTACTGCCCAGTTTCATATCCTGCCCTCCCTCCTCTACATATCGAATTTGTGCATTTATAATGGCATATCTTTTTATTTAATAAATCTAAATTTCAATTACAGACCACTAACAATTAGTCACACAGACTAGATAATGACAGATGGGCCTCATCCATGGCTGATTACACTAAAAAAATGTTATGTGAGTCTATTTTTAAAATACTATCATTCTAATACCCTTGCTATATGCAAATAGCTGAGAAGTCCATAATGTATTAGTGAGAAATTCGGCTTCCTCATAATATTACAATTTGCACAGAATGTGGGGTTTATATTTTCAAAAAGTTCATTATTTTTTCCTATTATCTTGGGTTCATTACTAAGAGCTATGGCAGCATTTGTATAAAGAAGTGTGATAATTTGGTTAGTCTTATTTCTCTACATGGTCTTGATTTAAAACATCAAACCAGCAAAATTATCCAAGATAGACAAACACTTGCATGGCTCAAGGCAAGGACATACCTGAATCATGTAAGGAGTTTTATATTTGTCTTTGACTCCCTTGGATATTTCAAAATTCAGCCATAGACAGGCAGCTATTTAAAAATATTTCTGGTGATGAAAATGAAGGATTCCCCCTCCCTCCCAGCATGAAATTAGTGTGTTGTGTGTGTTGTTCCTTTTTATATGCTCATGTAAACTCATGGAAACTAAATAAATGGAGGATATTTTGTTCCATCAAAAGGGCTTTGACTAAGATTTATATATTAAATATATAAATATTTATATATTTATATATATATTATAGTGTATTTTATAGACTCCCATCTAGTCCAACAGAGTAGGGGAGAAAGATCACAAAAAGGTTACATAGAGTAGTGCGTTTGAATGGCATTAGACTTCTGGTTTCTATCCTGCTGTCCTTTCAACCCTATTCACAAATGCTTCTTCTTGTAGCTGGATAGCAAAAGTGAATTATAATTCTATGCTACATGGAATGATTCTGACAGAAAGCAATCTTTCCCTAAAAAAAGCACCACTTTTTAAAAGAGATTTATCTCCTTTTCTTGAAACAATTTCAGGAAAAAAAAATCTATATTGAAGAAGACAAAAAGTTTAGGAGAAAATCCTTTTGAGGAACAGCATTGAGAAAATCGGGAAAGAGCAATCAGATAACACAAAACTACCCCAGAGAAGCATTGACCTTGAAAGATTTAAGCTAAAATCAGAAAAATTAAGGGGAAAGGGCCATTTTAATCTAAGATGTAGAAACAACCTAATTCAATTGCACTCCATGTTTCATTTTTATAGCACAAACCTTTGTCCTTTTCATTTGTTTGTATCAGTGACACTAAACCTTTAATATCTGGAGAGCCAGTTTGTCATCTGATAGAGTCCCCGACAGCTATGAAAGATGAAATATATATGGAATACAAATATCAGACCAGAACATTAGTCTCACAATATATATGGCACTTCTGCAACTCCAGCACAATAGAAAGAGCCATAAAGCAACTTAACTGGTCTCCTGAGGAGCCTTTCCATCCTGGCAGGACCCTGAGTGACAGCTCTTGCCACTGAGCAGCCAGGCGAGGAGGAGGCAGCGCCATGTAAATGCTACTACAGGCCAGTGACCCCTTGCTGTTGCAACAGCCCCTTAGGTTTGACCGTAACTGAGGCCATTCCTGAGGCTGGTATCTTTATGGTATCCCTCAGGAACACCGAAAGAAAGGAATACAGAGATGGCAGAAAGTCCCTCTCTCTTTTGTCCCTCTTGCATCTGGTACAGTGCCGAGAGCAGCTTAGCTACAGTGGTGGTAACAGGCTAGTATGTGTAACCCTTTTCAGAAAAAATCATGGTTGGTAATTCTGTTAAATCACTTTATCCCTGAGTAAAGCAAACATCAGAGCAGTTTTTTGTATTCTTATTTTTACAGTTTGCTTACTTGGCTGACAAAATAAATAGAGTTTATATGCATGTCTGTCCATCTGAGTCAATGTGGGTTTTCATGTTTAAGCTGGCTGTGTTCCCTGGAGTAAATGCCATATTGCCATTAATCACTATGTGATGATGTGCACTAAAAACAGTGTCCGTGTATGTGGCAAAAGAAGAGCTGTATGCCGCTCTGGAATCACATGCTGAATTCACTTGTTTGCATGGCGCTTGCAAATACCTCTTTTTCAGGAGGGAGAAAATGCAGTGTATAAAGGGAGCTCCAGGGGTGTTTCCAGGGCAATCTCTAACCCATGATTTGCTCAACAACCTTCCAAAGTTCTTCATTCTGCGTCAGTGGAAGAACTTGTGCTGTTATATTACTGATTGCAAATTTTAACAAGTTTGAACCGGGGCTCCATTGGCCAAGGTTAACCCCTTGTAACTGCTGAGGCAGCTCTGGGCTGATCTGGGGTTGACATGCCCCAGTTAACTGGAGGTCCAGCGCTGTACCGAGTTCCTGGTAAATAGATAGCAGCTTGTTCACAGGGCAGAAAACATCTGTCTCTGTGCAAAGGGGAGAAAACATCCAGCTAAGGGATCAGCTGCTTGCAGTTCCTCGACACCTCTCGGCCTGCCCAGGCTCTGAGAAGGGCTGCTTTTTCTGGTCTGAAATGTTGTACTCCTCTTCCAACCTCACGGAATGCCTGTCTGCCCGCACTGTCCTTGATGACAGACACTGTAAGACCAGCTGCTCTTGCCTGGGAGGAGGCCCTCGTGCCTGGGAAGCCGGTGAGGTTGGGCTGCCTCCCTCCCGTGATGTGGACCCTGCCTCCCTGGGAAGGACCTGGGGTTAGGGGATGCTGCAGAGGTGATCTGAGGAAATCCCAGGGGCTCTCACGTCTTGGTGCAGAGTTTGGAGCAATTTCACATTATTCTAGATGTAAAAGTTCCTGTTACCATTCTCCATTGAAGAGATACATGCATGTTAAATTAGCAAATCTACAAAACAATGAATTACACCTAAAAAGTAAGATGGTAAAATGATTGAGGAGGAAATCATTGCTACACTCTTGAGTGGTGCTAAATTGGTTATAACAGATAAAACACTTTCCTCTGCTCACAATTATAAGAGAGGGAACGCAGTACTATATATATGTTTGAAGTCTGAAAGGTGATGAAACTCAAAGTTTATTTTCTAGTTCCTATCCAAATACACCAGCATGAAAGACAATACAGAACTCCTGCTGCTTTTTGCTACAGACCATTGTTATTCCTGTGGGCGAGATACGGGAGATATATGATATTTATACAAGTTTAAACTATGGACTCTCCCTCAGACTGTACCCTGTGGGGCTGCAAGATGGATCTTTTAAGGGATTTCCTTTTCACGCTTCTCCTCCGTCTTTCTAGTCTTCCTCACAGCATGACCCTGTGGGGAGCACGCAATCCAACTCGGATTTTTTTTTCATGGCAGCTCTGCAGAAGCAAAGAGGAGGCCCTGACAGAGTTAATTCTGTGTCAAGCAGCATTAGCCGTAGCTCTGGTTTCCAGTCAGAAATCCCTGGGGTTGGCTGAGGACAGCGCTATAGACAGGAGTTGGTCTCCTGATCTGTCTCTCGCGCCTCACTGATTACCCCAGGCCCACTGAAATACCTCGGGGCATCTTATTTTGTACCCAGCTGATGGAGGCATAGTGCTATGGAGGAATTATGGTCCCTGCTGTTGCCCCAGTTTAGATCAGGTTTTCATCCCTCCCACTCAGAGGGAATAGTTTGATACTGAGGCTTGTAGTACAGTGCTTGAGCAAAAGAAATCCAAGTATTTTTTTCCTCCACATATTTTTTCTAATATTTTTTTGGTCTTTTTGCCATTATTAATATATTGATGTGTGAGCCAATCAGAACAGAAACTTTTTCTGTGTGAAGCTTTATATCTGATACTGTAAGAGCCATAAAGTCCCTCCTTCCCCATGGAGCTGCATGGCTGCATTAAAGTTTTTCCTATGAAGGAAGCAGCTTGGATTTCCTACCATGACTCTCTCTTCTGTTAACATATGCACTCCTAAAGAACTATTCCAGCTGAAAAAAACCCTGAGCAACATTTGCTGCAGAAGCAGCCAGGAATATAGGCGTTTCTTTTCAGTCCACGCTGGGAAAGCTGCAGGGCTTTCCAAGCCCTTCCTCTGACCCAGCCTCCAAGAGTTTTGCCTCTTCAGGAGCCTGTAGCTCTTGAAGCTCTCGCTAGCTGATGACAAAAGATGTTTCATGGTCACCTGATAACCTTGTTTATATATGTATATTACTTTTAGAAGTGATTGACAGTTCAAGCTCAATCCAGCATTTCTAACAGCAGCCTCTTATGATTAATCTAACCACCCTGTTAAACCTCAGGCTTTTCTTAAATCCTGGGAATTGACGGCAATCTAAATACATGAATATTAACCTCAGGTGACTAGGTTTAAGTTTTTGCAATGCTCAGGTCTTGCATTAATACATCGCTAATTTTACTGGTAAATAACAACAAAACATAATCTGATTCTATTTAATTGTAGTTATTATTCTCCTGGTTGGATACGGAACTTCCACAGTACCAAAAATACCATTTCTAACACTAATTTTACTAATGTAAAGCGGGGTGCCCCTATCTTCTAAAAATACAGCATTTTGTCTGTGGAAGGAATTTTTCTATAGGAATGTATAAATTTTCCTACTAAAAATGTCCACATTCTCTGCTGGCTGAACTCCAGTGGAGTCACATCATCAGGGAACCGCTAACATTTTTCCTCTGTAGATCTTTATTTCCCCATGCCACAGAAATGCAATTTCAATCACTTGTTCTTTCTGTTGTGCCAAGAATGGGCAATGGTTTCAAGCCCATGGTGACTGTGAGGTAAAATTCATGCCATCTTTGAAACAGGATTTAAATGCTACCTAGTTCTCATCCTACCTGTTTACCCAGGAACATTTTCTATCTCTCAGGATAGGAATACAAAAGGATTGAAGTAATCATTGCTGTTCTGATTTAAAAATTAAATTAATTGGGAAATTGCTGGGTTTTATTCCCTCTCAGGTATCTTGTTGTGTAGGTAGGCCTGGAAGTTTTTAACATGATATTTCAAAGAGATCTTATTTCCTCCTATACTAAAGTCTGTTTCTGAGTAATCTCAGCAATGCCCAATTCTATGGAAAAGATTTGTGATCTGCATTGGTGACACAGGTAGAGCTTTGTAGTGTTCATTTCTTGTTATCATCTGCTGGAAATGGACAATTAAGTTGCCCTGACAATACCCAGACGCTTCTTTTCAGGAGCAGAAAATTGTAATCTTCCCAGGAATTACTCAGCTTACCTTTCATCAAATGAGAAGGATTTTCACTTTCATTCTCTATTTTAAAATTCACACAGGATTCATCCTGCAAATGTCAGGTGCCTGATAACAAAAGCACATATTTACTCTGAAGCTGGAAGCAGCTGATATTTTACATGAGACTTGGAATCGCGAGAAAATTATGATTCCTTTTTGACTGAGCTGTAAGTCAACTGGTTAGTAGCATTTATATTTGTAAATGGTTTGATGTTTCCAGTAATTTATTTTTATCCTGGCTGTGTGTACATGAGAAGTACCACTGGTGATATTCGGAGATAATGTGCCTTGTTTCTCAGATTTCTTTCTCCTGGGTGATGAGAAGAGTGTGGCTGAATGTGCCCTTTTGAATACCACTTCTAGTCATGTACCTTACTCCACTGACATCAGACCCTACTAGCTTATGATTGGGGCACTAGCTAATCTACTAATTTAATTTGGCAAATGTAAAAAATCCCAAACAAACAGTTAAAGCAAACATTGTCAAAAGCAGCCTCTGACCTTGAGGTACGGTGCAGATAAGCGCAAGTTTGGTAATGTGGGTCTCTGGAGAAACTGCTCTTTAGCCACTGGAGCACAGGCAGCTGCAATCTCTCCACCAACTTTTTACCACCTCCATAGGTGCAACTTGAGTTAAATGATCCCTCTGTGTACTGCGACTCTTGAAAAGTAAATATTAGTGAGAGATGAATTGGGACCACAGCCACATCCAGACTTGTTCAGCTGTGGATGCAGGTTCCAGGTCTTAAGCTGAAAATACAAATATGCACATGCACACATGCACTCACGCACACATACACACTTTCTTATTAATGGAAGCTAGGATGAAATATTCTATGATTATATATTCAGTTGCATATAAGCTGCCATTCAGCATGTGGCTGGTTCATTGCCTTTGTTTCAAAGTCCTTGCTTGCACTCTGCTGATGCTATTAGAGTATCATCAACAAACTCAATTAAAACTTCAGATATGACATACTTACACATTCATTTCTCCATTAAAATACTTTCCTCAGTAGGAATCTAAAGTTAAAGGAAATTTCAAAGATTTATAGAGTTCTTAAGGGGTTTTTTTTAACAACCTAATCTAATAACTTGCGTATGCATCTCCATTTCTCTTCAGGTAATTGCAATTGCTAGAATAAAAAATAACAAATAGAGCATAAATCCACTGCCACTAGAATGAATTTCATTAGCGTGTTTAATGTTTACTGGAAATTTGTTTTCCATTAACATTAAATGACCAAAATTCTCTCGCTTGCTAGAGTTAGATCCATGTTCTTTGAGGTGCTGATTACCTTTTCTGAAGTACGGAGGACTCTCAAGTTCAGAAATTATTCAGCAGTAGAAGCACACCGCCCACAATACAGTTAGTCTTTTAGTTAAAAAAAAATGCTTTTAAATTAAATGAAGAGCCACCCTCAAATTTCTGTTTAGAATTTGACTTGGAGCTTTTAATGGGTTTGCATGTTGCTGTGAATGTAGCCAAATGACTGTATTAATTAATTTAATTCTATTTATGATTCTTGTACATATAAACTGTAAATTAAATTATTTATATCTTTATACACTTTCCAGTATAGGATTATTTCTTTAAGCTCCCTGAACTATCACACCAGGGAATTAATTAGACCAGTTCTACCAGCTACACAGCATGCAACACCAGCCTGATTCAACTGAGAAGCAGCCCAGATCAGAGAAAGATGTTCAGCAGCAAGCTGCATGGTTCCTTTCTGCAGTGAGCAGTGAATTGGCATGTTTCTAAGCATGCATTAAAAGAGGCATCTTTTAAACCCTGTAATCTGGTGGCAAGAAAGATGAGGAGTGTGATTTTATGTAAATATTCCTGTTATTAGGAAAAAAGTGCATCTGAAATTTTGATGGAGAGCTCCTAGGTACCTATTGCTCTGCAAACTTAAATCATTGCGTAAGAATCCAGATCTGTGAGCTGTTCTGTTTTGCTCAAATCTTGCAGTGATTTTAATGGCCTTTGTACAGATATCAAATCCCTTCACAAAGACTCATCTGCTCAAGAATCAAATGGCATTATAGATATTTGCAGGCTATGCACTCACTAGTAGAATAATTTTAAATTTAGTGTTTGTAAAAGTTAAATGGTTAAATTTAGTTTTTGCATTGGGGTTATCTGGTGAAAGCCAATGATGTCCACAGATGGCAAATACGTGTAAAATTTCCATGTTCGGTATGTGTGAGAAATGCCTACAACTGCAGTGGTCAAATCAAACGTAGATAAACCCTGGCTCTATCACTGGTGAATCATGACTCAACTGCAGTCAGCAGCAAAACTCCCATTGATCTCAGCAGAGATAGCACTTTACTGACCCTGCTGTAATAGCAAATTCATGTTGCACGTGGATCAAGCGTTTGAAAATAACATGAAGCATCGGGGCTATCTCCTGAAACAAGGTGATTAAAATCAGGCAGATCAGAATATTCTCAGCCTCTTAAATCAGTCTGATTTTAATCAGCTGCTTTCAGGAGTTGCTCTGAAGAATTTTTTTGTACGTGCATAAGTGTTTTGCAGACTTAGGCCCCCTGTACCAAAGGCTGTAAAACACACTGAGTTTTACTAAGAGGTGGAAGAAACAAACACATAATACTACTCCTCCCTTGACTTTGGGAGAAGGAGAAATCACAATTTACCGAAAAAAGCCAAAGCATGCTTAATATCCCCTTAGCAGTTCAGCTGAAAAATGTGACCCTGGCAGCACTGGATGTTTATCAGCTTTATTTTATTGCTTACTTCAGTGTAAGAATTAAAGCTAATGTAAGTCCATAAACTCAAGCAGCATAAACATGTAATTTAAATAGAACAGTCTATACTAATAGGACTCCTTTGTCTGAACTAACAAAAGAGGTACACAAGTTATCACATTTTTAGAAGTTACGCAAGCCACATCCCCCTTACTATAGAGCAGGCATGAATCTCTCAAAGCAAAAACAAACAAACAAACAAACAAACAAACAAATAAATACTTGGAAAGGAAACAGACTGATCATCGAAAATAAAGAGAGTGCTGGTGTTCTCCACAGGAGTGTTTTCACTCTTATCCTTGCTATATGACTAACCTAAAAGTCTTCAGCTAGGAAACAGTCAGAACTTTAGAGGAACTTGGATGGCTTAGAGGATTGCTTTCAGGATACAGAAGCTTTCATCTCTACGTCATTTCTTCTGGCTCTTGTCTAAAGTGGGTGGTGATCAAAAGCTACCGTATGATAAGCCCTTCAATACTCCGCATGAAACAGGTGGAGGGTCTCACGCTTGCCTGCCTGCACCCGCGGCCCTCAGCTCAAACCCCCATCAGCCTTCGTCTGTGACACAGGCTCAGCGTCCCTGAGGGTGCCTGGGGTGCCTGTCCCCAGCACATCTCTACTAAGGATTTGTGCATCCCCCCAGAAGAGAGCTGCACCCACGGGGTTCGTGGCAATGGGGGGTATCAGAAAGAGAGAGTGTACCACTGCACTGCATTGCTCCCAGCCCTGGAGACAGATCTGATACTCTTAACTTTTTTTTTTCTTGTGTCATAAAAGCAATTTGCAAGAGCACACCTACCTGCCAGGTTTTTCAAGCTACGTGGAAACAAAGCTTATCTTGGGAAAGAGAATGTGAAAGTGGGAAGGACCAGGCTGGACTGGAGAAGGAAACTGAGTTCCTCTGATCAAGAGAGGGGTGAAACTCTTGGTGTGGTCACCCAGAAAACTTATTGCTGGAAACCATGAAATTACTGCTATATCAACAGACACAAAAAAAATGCAAGGTTTTAAAACCAGCTACTTCTTTAAGTGTGAGAAAGTATTTGAGGAAAAATAAATGAATGTGGATTGCCTCTACTTTATAGACCAGATTTTCAGGAACCTTCATTTAACAACAAACAGAGCCTTCGGCATAAAAAAGAGAAGCTGGTTTCAGTCACATATCTGCAAAACTGTAAATCATCATTGTTTATATGGGTTAAAAGTGGTTCTCGGAATTACGATCTTTTGAAATGATAGAAATGCTTGGTATTAATTACCTCATGAAGGAGCTGGAATTTATGCTAATAAATACTATCTGCCACGTACGAATGCATTTGTTACAGGTTGTCACCCACTAATGTGGACGAACAAGAACTGGAAGAGAAAAATCACCTGAATTACTGCCACTAAATAGGTACAAGAATCCAGTGCAGGCCAAAGATTTTTAAGTCTCATACGTAATTCATATGACTGATGAAACTGATGTATAGGGAGAAGACAGTTCCTTCTTGACTAGAAAAGTATGTGAGGACACACGGCCTCTTAGGATTAAGAGACACAGGAAAACAGAGCAGGAATAACCATAAGTGCTGGAAGGGAGGGAAGCCTAGCTAGCAAGCAGTCATGTGCAAAATAGCAACTTTAAGGTGGCAGCTGCTTTTCTCTCCCAGTCAGAAAAAGCAGCATTGTGGAATGGGTTTGTATCAAACATGGAACTAAAATTGGAGCATCCCCGGCGGGACAGGCAGCTGCACAAACCTGGCTCCTTTATTTACATCCTTGCTCCTGGTGGATGTGGCTCGGAGCCGCAGAGATGAGCTTGCAGTGTACACCTGGCTTGCAAGACTGTATCATCCACTACATTTTACCTGCCAAATGGGGCATTTTGCTTCTCTTCCCATGACATTTTAGCTCTGCTGGAAAGGGCAGAGTAGTGGCAAGAACTTGGCTCTTCACCTCTACAAGCTGGTGTGTGCACATAATCACTTGACTCAGGGAGCTGAGACTTTGGGAAAAGCACCAAATGTTTATATGCCCTGAGATAAAATTGTGCGATTTGGCAGCACTGCTGCTTGGCGTGCCAGGAGTTGGTGGGGAGGGCATACCTAGGTTTCTATTGACACAGGTTAGTGTACTTAAGATGACAAGTCTGATACAACCCCAAATTCGAGCTTCTTATCCGGAACACCCTGAAATCCCTTGTCACACTCTGCCAAGGAAGGGGTGGCATGGAGACTCTGTGCTGGCTCCCAGCAGAGATCCCCTGTGAGACAGATTTGTGACAGGGCCAACATACAGAGGGCAAGGTACAGGGGTGAAAGTGGCCTCGTGGACTTTTTTACTTGCTCTGATATCCTTCTTATGGAAGCGCATTGCTTTTCAGATACCAGTGGCTTTTGGTGCTCAAGTTAAAAATTCTCTTACAAAAAGAGCAGATGGAAGTGGCTGATTGTCAGCAAATGGCACAGTCTCAGGTGGAAACTAGTCGCAGGCCTGCAGAGTGGCTTTGGGAAGTGGCTGGGCTCAGGATAAAGCTTTCAGCTGCTGGGCCTGGCCAGGGGGGCTCAGGACGTGGAGCAGCTTAGCATCAAAGAGCTCCGGTCTGAGTGGAGCTGGATAGCTCTTGAATTATAAATGCATTAAAAATACCAAGCATTTTTCAGAGTCATGTTTCAGAATTTTTTAATCTATCAACAGAGTAAAAGAGGTGAAGAAAGATTTTGCAGGGTGCAGGGTAAAACAGAGCAGAGAGTAATAAAATACTACTTGTAAACGAGCCCAGTTGGAATGAGAGGCTCTTTATGACAGCTTGCCGAGGCTGTAGTGTTTTGCAAAACTGTGTGATAAACTCCAAATAGCTTCTCTGCAAATCTCTGGAGGCAGAACTGAGCTAAGGCTGGCTGCTGTTGCTGCCACAGCTTTCAATGAATGAGCTCAAAATGGACCCTCTAGTGACAGCTCTGTCAAAGAATAACAATCAGATGCTCTCAAAGACAACAACTTCAACATATATATTTTTGCAAGTATAAATGAACCTTAATGTGCTGGCTTCAAACGAAATGACAAGCTCAAAGTTTTTAAGATGTGTGGTTGGACTATGAACAAAATAAAACTGAATGCAGATAGTACTGCATTTTTTCCCCTAGTTAGTTTGCAAAGCACGATTCTCACAGAACTGAGATGAGAACAGAATACAGAAATAGGTGGTGTTGGTGGGGGGGAATGACTGGTTAAATGTAGCTCTGCCATCACCTTCAGAAGGGAAATGTCAGGGGAGACACCATCACCCAACAGTTCAGGTGAACTGACTCCAAGAGGGAGGGCCCAAACAATTTTGCAAACTCACAGATTTGACAAGCAGCACAAAAATCATGTTTTGGGGGAGACACTTCAGACTGCAAAATCAATCACCTAGAAATGGGCTTAATCAGAACCAAATTATTACCTTGTGATATTATTGGTTTCTCTACAAACACCTGATATCATACCACCAATAAATTTTCCGCTTGGAGATTGCGTTGTGTCTTCTCTCCTGAGTAGAATAAACCAGGAGTGTCTGCCTATGAAAAGCACTAGAGGATTATCAGCAATGGTGTGCGGTGCAGGTTAGAAGAATCTTCACAGTTACAGTTTTGTTGGCTAAAATAATGTCTGTATTGCAAGTTACAGTCAGTTTTAGCTGTCTGACTGTCAAGAGGACTCCCCTGGCACTGAAGTACCGTAAGGTAAGAAAGCTTTTTCACAGCCACCGTGCAAGAGTTAACATTTCTGCGGTGGAGGCAAGGTGTTCTTTTTGGATTCTGTTCAGGTGTAGCTGCTTGTGCAGTCTGAAGGAGCTACTGCCATTGCCAAAGGAAAATTAAAACAGATCTGGCTGGGCTAATAAAAGGCTATGAGTATTAATGGCTTTTTCTCCAATTGCCAGGAAGTTTCAGTCTCTGATGTGATGAAGACAGAGTATGTACAGACTAGTGTTGTCATTCTATTTTTAACTGTTGGTAGGCCAGAGATTGTAATAATTTGCCGTGTTGTTTCAGCAGACAAATCTGCAGGGAGTGTAAGAGTCAAAATAAGAACATGATCGTTATGTTCAAGAAAGGAAAGGACAATTCTCAGGCATTAAGGCTATTAGTTTGGACAGATATAAAAACAACAACACTTTATGGACCCGGGTCTCGGAAGTGCTGAACATTCATAGCCCAGTAAAATCAATAGCTTTTACTAAGGATTACTTAAATCTAGAACATACCAACATTCAGGGCAATTTAATAATTTAATACCAGTTACCTATTAGGTTTTAATGATTGTATATATTTTGACAAAATGGCTAAGATATGTTGTTACAAATGGGAAATTCTTAACTGTGTCACACAGTGGAAAATAATTCACCCATACAAGGAAAATTATATTAACACATGGTGCTAAGAGCAAACATATTTACAAACCAAAGCTGGGCAACAAACACATATACCAGATGTTACTGAGATATAGATAGTCTGAATTGCTCAGCTGAATTAGCTGAAGTTCTGCAGAGGGATTTTTTTGGAGCATCTACTTCATGATGGATATCCTTGTTCTTGAGCAAGTTGTCATGGAAGTCAGGACATGGTGGTTTTGAAGTTGTCTTTAAGATTCAGTGGTAAGTAAAAGTTTAACAGCTTCAGATAAATTTTCCCCTTTTTCATCCACACCTGTTGGTAAGAAAGGATCTTCAGTCATACTGATGATACCTTGTTATGAATGGAAATTTTGGAAGGGACTTCACACTGTCAAATAACCACTTTCAGCAAGAGGCAGGATTATCTGTGAAGTGACAGAGTAAGGCCCTCCGTCCCCATAGTTCAGTCCAGAGCTAGCTAGCTGTTTCCCTCCTTATCTTTTCAGCAAGTCCCATGTTTCCAAGTGGTTGAGGTAGTCAGAAGGTGCACTCACCATCATGTTCATTTGGGGCTGTGGCTGCACTTCCCCGCACCACATTCCCTTCTTGTCTACAGCTGTCCACAGTTTTGTCTCATGCTCTGTCTCCAGCTTGGAGGAAGCATCCTGGTTTCCTGCAGGAAAATCCAGGTGTAGAGACAAGCCTGAGCTTTGCCCTCACAGTCCACACGGATCCATCAAGCACAAGCCACTTGGCTCTGTAGACTCAGCTCTGAAGCAGCCGAGCCATTTGCAGGGGTATTTGGGTTGACTGTATCAGATAACTTCTTCCCTTTTACCACAAATGCTCCTTGCTCAGCTTTCCTTCTTGCGGGCTGTTTCTGAAAGTACCTCAATATTTCTTGTTGATGTTTGTTTCGATTCCTTGATAACCAAAATGAAAAATACCAGTTTTTACTAAAAAAAAAAAGTCCAACCTCAGGAAGTGATTCCCCAGACAATTCCTACAGCATGTAAAATGGTTTTCCTGAGACATGAAGTGTTACTTCAGACCAGCATAAATGCCTTGCATGTGCTCAGCGGCCAGGAGCTGTGGTGATCTGTTCCTCAACATTGTACACCACACCTCAGTGCATGTGTAAAATTCCTCCAGTTTTAGTACTTAACCAGGGAACAGCTAAAATTGTAAATTTTTATGATTATGTTTTGCATGAGCTGGCAGTGAGTCAGCAGCAGTTTGTCTAGATCAGCAATACATCCAGAGCCATTTTTATGTTCTCTGATAGTTTTTACCTCGCATCAAATGTTGTCTGGTTGTATTTAAAGGTCCCATCAAAACAAGTAGTGGTATTGCTCATGGAAAAGACCTGGTATCTTAGTTATGAGGATAAAGTTTCTTGTTAGGATGAGGGAAGCCACAACTTTTTTCTGTTTTCCTTCAACAGATCAATGAAATTCAGAAAATTTGCAGAATGCTCCTGGCATGAATCGTGCACCACACCAGCAAGATAGGCGTCTTGGCGTTCCTGTGTTTAAAATGGCAGCCCTGGGCATGCCCCTTCCTTGTGGAGCAGAGATTGCCAGCAAAAAGACACTGCCCCCTGATCACTGGGAGACAGCATGGAGACAGGGAAGATGGAAGGTGCAGCAGGTGCTGTGGAGCTATCTGTTAACTGGTGGACTTACAACAACCCCTGAGGGTGGCCATGAAAAACTGGATTAAAGAGAGGATCGCTTGTAAAAACTGGGACAAGGCTGACGTTGGGGGACACTGGGACATGTTAACTGAGAACAGGGCTGTCAAGGAAGTCAGTTGGCAGCTTTCACTTCTGACCTTCCTGCACAAATACAGAGATGTTTTTGGATGGCTTGCCAGCCAGGTAGAAAAAAGGTGTCACTACTAAAAGCGCACTATTATTTCTGCTGTAGCTTATCATATGATGTGTCTTCAGGGGTGAAGCAAATTCCCTAACAGAGGTGCACCAGAAGAGCAGAGGTTTATCTCCGAGGCAGATCTCAGTGTTGGTAATTTGCCATCCTTGAGCTGCAGTGGTGTTAGGGCAATAGTGGTGTTAGGTGAGGCAATACTGGCATGGTTAGGAAGCCCTGAAGAAGCTGGGTTGTTTCTTACCCAACCCCCAGCATCAGTGTCCTCCAGCCTTAGTGTGGAGAGCAGCTCAGCGGGGAGTGACTCAGCCATGCTGCTTGGAGCGGTGAGCATTAGGGCTCAAATTCACTGTGCCAACTGGCTTCACCCAGTTGTGTCCATGCTGCAGTCCTCATGTGCAGAGCTTGCTTCTGGCCCACATCAGACGTCCACATGGTAGCTCAAGCTCTGCAGCTTCCCTTACTCCTTTGCACTACCACAAAAGTATACAAGGGCATTTGTCACCTGATTTATCTGCACCATACACTTCTTGTCAGCCTCTAATATACTCAGGTGAGGAGTCCTCCACATTGCATTCACTCTGCAAACAAGTTGCATGTTGCTGGTTGCCACTGCTGCTGCTGATGTGTGATACCACAGCCAGAACTCAGGAGAGTTTTCTCCCTGCCTGATAGTGCCACCAGCAGCTGTCAGAGTCCTAAAAGGAAAGGAGAGACTGTGGTACAGTGTGTGTCTGTTCACAGTGGTGTTAAAGGGCACTGCATGCGTACGTTGTAGTCTCTATGCTCCCAAGCATTGTTTTCCAGATGCCTCATCCATCTCTTGCCCCTGTTGCTCCGAATTCCTCTTTCAGAGTCAACCATTCCCCTGCCACTGTATCCCATGAAGTCTTCTTAAGCAATTGTCCTCCCTTCCATGCTCCCCTGCCCAGTACAATATATACTGGGCTTTAAAAGCCTCCATGTATCTTGTCCTCAACCTTAAAATAACATTTCCCTGTCATGAAGAGCTACTGCGGTCTGGCAGTTTCCTTTTCCCTGTGCCCCAAACCCAGCCAGGCTTTTCTTTCCACTCTGAGATACCCCCATAATGTATGTGCAACCTTCCTGGCGTAGACCCTGCATCCAGGTGTCCTCAGGATGCTCAGCAGAAGTCCAATGGAAGCAGATCACACTATATCCCAGCTGGTGTCTGGAATGAATGATAAGAAAACATTTAAGAAGCAATAGAGCATTCAGCTTCAACAGGCTGAATATATTTATTCCCTCAGGAACATTGTAAAATATGGCTAGCCTTGGCTTGCAGTAAGAACACAAGTAATTAGGAAATCTAGAGCCCATAGGTACATTACATGCCAGCATAGAAAGTGGCAGCAGCAAGATGTGGCCAATGCAGGCTAACTAGCCTCTCTCAGGAGTCCAGAGAATACAATGAATCACCGTGTGTTTGGAACTGATATAGATCAGCCCCTTTTACCCAGGCATCCAGGAAACACATTTAATTCTTTTGGCCTAATTTAGCACAAGATGTATTCTGGTTTATAGCAGCACAACTTAATTAATAGAATGTAAGTGAGATCTCTTCTTCCTCCCCCCCAACACACCCATGCAGACAGCACTCCAAAATATATTCCTTGAGGTTTCTTATCTTCAAGCAGATGTCTTTCTGGAGTGAACATGTCAGGCATCCTCGTCCTTCAGAGCAAAGCAAACGGTGGCTGGCTCCAGGAGTTCAATTTACAATTCAAACAACCAAACAAAAACCCTCACTACATTACAGCAATATTGTTTGTAAGACTAGGAGGTTCTATAGCCCTTTCAAGCTGCACCCACCCCAGAACTGCTTCCCATAACCCCACGCGTGCTTCTTCACACACTGCCTGACCTAAGGAAAGCTGGGTAAAGGCAGATGGGAGGATGCTTTTGTGCCCCTGCACTTGCTGCTTTTACTCCTCTGGGAGGCAGCTGAGGCAGGAGAGCATCCAGCAGGGAAGTGCAGGAGAGAGACATGGGAATACAGTTGTCAGACTGTGGCTACAGGTGCTCCTGGGAGGCTTTCCACCCAAGTGCTAACCTGCCAAATCCATTCCTCTGGGGTATGATGAGCTCAAAACTCACAGCTGTATCCTTATCGCTGGTTTCTGCCTGAGGAAAGTTAAGTTGTAATTCTCTGAAAGTATCAGCGATAAATTTGTCCCATTACTTCCATCTACTTTTTTGCCCTGGTGCTTCTCAGTCGGTAAGGCTCAGAAACGTCGCCTCCCTAGAGCACTGCCAGCAGAAGTGGAAAGACAGACTGTGAGCACAAGCACTGAGTCTGGCAAAGAGCACACTGTGTAACAGATGACTCTGGGTTCTTTTACTCTGATGATAATAATAATACATTTTATTTATATAGCACCTATTTGCATGGCAATAAGAGCAATATGTGTACTTCAGTGAAATGAGAGATGACAGCAAACAGATTAAAAACTACGATTCATCTTGAAATGAGGGAAAACAATCAAATGAATCACAGGCCCAAGCAATGGCAAATCATTATTCTTAAAGCAGCATAATAGCAAAACAAATGAAAAATACACTGTGTAACACTTTTTCTTTGTCTGATGGCAAATACTGAGTGACATTGCCAAGCTTTTACAGAAACAGAGCCCAGTTCACCGTTTAAGTTTCATGGAAACCCTCAAAAAAGAAATTATTTAAGTGGGACTTCAGTTGTGCATTAGCTATGTGCTAACCTCCAGTATACACATGGGTTTGGATCCTTGCAAAAAGTACTATCTCCTAATCCTTGCATTATTCATCATGTCACAAGAATAAGAAAATGTGTTTTCAAAATTTACTTTAAGCCCCTTCAACTTTAATGGATTTAAAACTGGACAATACTGGGGCAGAGCCTATTAATATTCAAACTCCATTTTCTCATATGAAATTCATCAGCTTCCTCAGCCCTAATTAGTTTTCCTGAGGCTGTCAGTTGCAGGCAATATCAACACTGTAGTCATCTCTTCTACCTCCCCTCCCATCTCCTCACCCATATTCATTATTTTTATTATTACTCTCCTCCCCATCTCAGCATGCCAAGCCTTCTCCACATTCAAGTTTCTCCTAACAACTCATCTTCCTGCACCTTGTGGTTTAACCCAGCAGGCAGCTAAACACTACACAGTCATTTGCTCACCCCCCACCTCCACAGTGGGATGGGGGAGAAAATCGGGGGAAAAAAGTAAACTTCAGGGGTTGAGATAAGAACAATTTAATAATTTAAATATAATAATAATAATAATAACAACAACAATAAATTGTAATGAAAATGGAAACAACAAGAGAGAGAGAGAAACAAACCCCAGGAAAAAACAGGTGATGGAACCATTTACCACCCACCCGCTGACACCCAGCTCATCCCCAAGCAGCCATCGCTGCCCCCTGCTAACTCCCACCAGTTTATATACTGAGCATGATGTCATATGGTGTGGGATACCCCTTTGGCCAGTTGGGGTCAGCTGTCCTGGCTGTGCCCCCTCCCAGCTTCTTGTGCACCTGGCAGAGCATGGGAAGCTGAAAAGTCCTTGACTTAGCGTAAGCACTGCTTAGCAGCAACTAAAACATCAGTGTGTTATCAATGTTATTCCATACTAAATCCAAAACACAGCACTATACCAGCTACCAGGAAGAAAAATAACTCTATCCCAGCTGAAACCAGGACATTCTAAGGCACCAAAAGGAAGTGATACCACTGTCTATACACAAAAGAAGGACACTTAACTTCAGGACATGAAAGATTCTGATTTTTTTCCAGTGAGAGGGTTATGCACCTGATGCTCCATCAGATGCTGGCTGGCCTGCAGGACCAGAGTAGTGTCTAGTTTAGTGAGATAAACTCTTAATTCATTCAAATTTCTAATAATTTGACTTCAGCTGCTCTGTGAAATGCTCTTCATAGGAAAGCTAGGTGTTTCCCTAGAATGTGCATCTTTAGACTTGTATGTTTCTGTTTATCATGTTTTTCAACTGACAAAGCTCTTTCCTACTTATTATGCTACATAAATATTTCAAATAAGCAGTGGAATATAGGGAATAGATGTCCTCCAGGCAGGTGACAGGATCTGCCCCATATTAAAGAGAGGCAGCAAGAGTAGCACTTCTGTCCACTTAGTGAAGACACACTGTAATTCAGATTAGCAAGGCTGCTCTTTCCTGGGCTTATAAATATACACATCTGGACATCATGAAAATGTATTAACACATGAACCTGTTTTTCCCTTGTTAACAGCTGGTCAGCTACAGTTTAATCATGCTCCACCGAAGCTGATGGCAAAACTCTCCTTGACTTCATGCATCAAAATATTTAGTTCTGATTTCAATGTATATTCTCCCATTCCTTAGAGAGAAAAAAAATAGCAGCATGATTCAGGATATTTTAGGAAAACAACATAAGTGTCTTAAGCCCCTGGGTGCCCTCTCTTCCCTGTCACTCCACTATTGTTAAATTAGGTTCTGACACACAATCAATGGAAAGACGTCTGAGCCAATAAATAACGTAGGTAATTAAATTGAGGCATTGAAATGCCTCTTTCCTGAACTTGGCCCAGAGAATAGGAGGCCATACTCTGTGGTAAGGACCTGAGCTCCTAAACTCAGTGTGGGGGCAGAGGGCTTGCTCGGAAAGGATTTGCAGCAGTGAACAGAGAGCATGCAGGCACCTGGGGCTGGCTGATAGGAAATGCTCTGGTCATGCACGAGTCTTGCACACCACATGCTTACATCTGTTGCTTTACAGGGACATGAGCAGCCCTCAGTATTTTTCACTAAAATAAGAGAAAGGCACCAGGAATAAAGTTGTTGCGATGAAAGTCTCAGTTGAAAGAGCCCAGCTAGGAAAGCTCACCAAAACGTTCTGTTGGTCTGAGTTCTCGGACAGGTCATGGGAAGACTTATAGGGCCACTTTCAGCCGAGCTGAATTTAAGCCCAAGCTTGCCTGAGCTTAGGGGTGCAGCCCTAGAGCTGTCAGCTGGTACCTAGTGCCTCGGGGGCACAGAATGAGAGCTGCTGTACACACCATCTCAGCTGTTTGTATGGACCAGGGACCTGCAAACTGCTGAATGCAAATAAAAGATGTTTGCAGTGCTGCTGCGCAAACATGATTGCAGTGCTTCTTCTTGTCCAGCCCTATGGGCACTGAGCTGCTGCCATCTCATCTGAGAAGAAAACTCTGATTTGGTGCAATTGCTTTTTTTCCAGTATTTTGCAAACCCAGTAATGCCATTTCCTGACAAGTTTCCTAAGATCCCAGTTTGGGAAACATTGTAACAAATAGGAAGTGTCTAAGGTGGAATCTTAGTTTAAGCATTTTGTTGTGTGATTTTTCAAGCATTTTCCAGCACAAAAGCAGTCACCATCTCTCAGCAAGCCCCTGCTGAGCCACAAAGGATTGTGCTTTGAGATGCCCTTCAGTAACGAGCTGCCATGTTAAGCAAGGTAACCTAATGATCACCCCCAGGTCAAAACCATCATACATAGTAGGGCTGAAGAAGCAAAAGGAAGCGGATGGTGTATGAGGTTTTTTATAACTGTTCTCGTTGATTGACATTAATTAACTTGCCAACAGGACAAACTCACAATGAAACAACATCCTACAGAATTGCAGTGTTCCATCCAAAGTGGGAATACATGTTGCTACTGAGCTGTCAAACACATATTTATAAGATGATGAAAAGTGGTTTTGCACAGTGCGAGGCAGTGCAGATGCAGGCTATATATCTTGGTGTGCAGTATTGTCTTTTTACTCATTTGGCTATTTTTACACAGGCCAATTTTGCCTTTATATTTGTCTTTTAAGAAGTAGTAAGATAGAGTAAAAACACATATTAGAAAAAAATGTAAGGGACATCTTGGTATACGTGTTAGTCATAGCAACACTATTTGGTGCTACTGAAATGTATAGAGGATAAATGCTGTTACTGGTCAAATATGCTAGGTTAGGATACTACACTAGGGAATTAAAAGATAATGTTTTAACTTCAGGAGGCATTCTGTATTTTCTTATTAAACCAACAAAAATATTTTGAAAAAGTTTAACAGGCTAATTTGAAAATTAAGTATAGACATTGTACATTTTGTACTTTGCCCATTCTTTATTACCTGCCAGAATCTAAACATGTACTTGCTTTAACGGAACATCTGTCTTAATAGCTTGTATTTTGATTCCTGAAAGAGCAGTCAATTATATTTTATTAAAATTCAGATTATTTTGGAATGAGCAAGATAATTACAGGCCAATCATGTATTTTGATTCCTGAAAGAGAAGAGTCAATTGTATTTTATTAAAATTCAGATTATTTTGGAATGAACAAGATAATTACAGGCCAATCTTGCCTTCAGTTTCCTATCATAACTTAAAAGTGCTGATTCTGATTTCCATTGACACAAAGCAGTTCAAACAAAAAAATCTGGAGTAAAATACTTTTTAAATAGGAAAGAATTTTTTTTTAATAGGAGCATATGTATTCTGCATAAAACATTTCTGCTGGAAGTGAATTTCTTGATCCCAAGAGACGAATGGAGTTTGGATCTCCTACTGAAATTGGTGAAAACTGGTGTGGTTAGGCCACTAGCAGAACTAGAAGGGGAACACAAGATGTAGAAGCTTTTGGATGCAGTCCGTTCCACAATCTACCTTAGACTTCATTGCCTGTTTTCAACACTTTGTAAGAGTTATTAAAAATTCAGAAGGATTAGATCCTTGCTTTGGCTACCAAAGGTATTGGTGAAATTTGATAAAAGAAATTTGAAACACAGTAAAAACTCTTTCACGTTATTTAAAAAAAAAGGTAAGAGAGAGATAATGTTCTTCATGTGCCATGTTCTTGATGTCTCAAAAGCTGCTAAGTGCTCTTCTTTCCTTCTAGGGTAGCTTTAAGCTCTCCAGAGCATAAGCGAAGCATTCTCTTGTTGAGAACAGTGTACTATTTTCTCAATAACATCTGTAAATACCCACATTTAATGACAACCACAATTCATTTTCAGCTTCAAAACAGAATTTGTGATTTTCACTGTGAGAACAATGACAAGAATGTGAAGAGCATGAAAAATACAATCTATTTTGCCCGTACATTTTTAATAAATGAAGCACATATTACAATGAACTATTTTAAAGCTTTTTTGTCTGTGATGTTAAAGTGTGTAGGTACAAAATCCATCAAGATAATATGTTAATGTTTAATAGTTTGCACATCAAACTCTGTTCTGAGTAAACAGAGAAGCTTTTTTACTAACTTGGTTCCATACTCTCTAACATTTCTTTATACTGCCATAGCTTATTTACTTCACTCTATTTTTGAAGCACTAATGTAATCTTTTTATAATGCACTAGAAAACTCAAAAGCATTGCCATACTTGTAAGTTATCACAGCATACCTGTTTGGGATCATTTATTGTGATGTGTTTATTAAGATCTGACAAAGTACTAGGCACAAATATAAAGACAATTCTATGCTGTAAAAGTTTATACACTAAAGGGAGAAAAAATGTACTGAGACCACTAGAGTCGCAGGTAAATTTAGAACATTGCTAAATTAATCTGTTCTGGTTTAAAAGCTTTCCCCCCCTTCTCATTTCCAGTATCTGCAGCAGTAGTGGCAACTCATTCTGAGCTCAATAGTACTGCCTGAATTGTGACGGGGAGAGGAAACCTCAACTCTTTCGGTTGAAACTCCTGTCCTTGTTAAGATATCCACAGAGAGGACATGGATGCCTGAGAAGCTTCATGAGGTGCTAGTTGGCAGTTTTTCTTAGCTCATCCCCTTCTGAGGAACAGCCAAAGAGCTCATGGAGAAGGCTTTGCAGGAACTAATCTTTGAGGTAGTAAAAGCTCTTGGTGAGGAATGCACCAGCTGTCTCAGCTGAGACAACTGCACTGAGACCAGCTCTGTTATCTATCGCCTTCGAAGAACCAGAACGCCTCAACAGCAAAGTCCTATGGGAAGTCTGGAAAATTGTGCTGCAGAAGGCTTACCTATCCACTTGTCTGTCTGTACATCTGCCCATCCGTAGCTCACGGCTGACATATTCATATACTGGTCTAGCAGATTTATTATGGGAGGTAGAAGTTGCAATGGTAGTCATTCAGGTGCCAACAAGGAAGCATTTGAAGTCCTTCAAATGACATAAAGTATGTAAGTTATCTCCATAGAAATGACAGTGAAGATGAAGAGAGATCTAGAAGAGGCTGGCACCTTCTGGAGAGACAGCTGGACACCATGCAGGCTGCCTGCAGTGTCAAAAATGTCTTAGTTTAGGCAACAGATTCCTACCCAGTATGACTCACATCTTTCCATAAAGTTCTGTGTCACTGGGGAGAAATGCCACAATTTTCTGTTTCTCTCAACATGTATGGAACACAGTGTTCTCATTCATTTTTCAGGCTAAAAGCAGTAAATATGTTCTCAGCGAAATGCAGCTTGTTTCACTCCATAATATATTGCAATAAGATACAACATGCCATGGTTTATTAAAATGCACCTCATGTGCTTCAAGAAGCTCGAGGTTACATAACTTCAGCTACTCAAGGACTGTACTAATGGTCAATTAATACATGCCTTATTGTGTGCTATTCCTATAATAATATGGTTCTCTAGTATTTATCAGAAAACATCCATTTTAATGAAATATATTTCAATGAATTCATATTCCTATTTAGGGAAAAATAGATTGTGATAAAAGGAAAGGTCTGCTAGCACTCTCTATAATGATTTTTTAAAGCTGTCATTTTAATCTAGTACACTGGAAATGTAAGTGATAATCACAAATCATATCTGTTGGGCTAAGATTTATTTTAAATAAAAATCAAACTCGTGTTCAGTTTAGATGATTGAGAATTTGCGCTCAGTAATTAATACACCGCTAAAAAGGTAGGATTTTTCAATGCTCCGTTTCCCTTATGCAGAGAAAAAAAGGTTGTGCCACAGAAGATAGATGTATGAAACCATATGTTCCCTTCTGTTTCTGTGAGTGGGAGAGGGCAGACAGCTGCACATCCCAGCAACAGGATGGCTCCCCAGTAGGGATTGCCAACTCTATGTTGGCTTTCAGTGCAATACAGAAACACTTCTCTAACCCTGGAAGGACTAATTTATGCCATATCCCCTTTGATGATTTGATATCCCTTTCTTTCTAAGGTAGGTCTTACTCCTGAGACTGTTGTTGTGAAGGACACAGTCGCCATGTGAAGGGTTGCATTTGCTGTAAGCAGCAAAGGTGAGCCTTCACCGTTGGGGAAAGAATGGGAACCTCAGACCCCAACTTCTAACCATTTATTTCAAGTTTTTTAACTGCTGATACTTGCATTCAGTATTTGGCCTTTTAAGCCTGATTTTGATTTTTTCTGCTTTGCATGGAGGATCTCAATTCATTTCCAGCTTGAGGAGCAAGCCTATTAGCTGTCACAGAACCTCAACTGCTGGCCTTAGCAGTAGTGGTGTGGGGTACACCAGGAAACAAGAGCTCTCGTGAGCAGCGGTACTGGTGATTTGTGAGTGGATGCATCTCCCTCAGAAGCAGCAATGAAATGAAAGTCTAGTCCTGGAGCCTGCACCCAGTGCTTAGTGGATTGTATTCTGTCCTGTACTGGGACAAGAGCAGTCGTGCCCAGCTCAAACAGCCACAAAGTCAGTGTAGATAACCAGAAACAGCGTAACCGGAGCCTCTGCAATAGTACCAGTGGGTACAATGTGCTTTGGAGATCGCATGATATGGAAGCAGCACATGGTTATATATGCCTTTGCATCTATAGAGTGCACCTGGCCTTGCTATAAGTCACAGTTGCCCCGCCTTTGAGCTGTGTCTTACATTCTTCAGATGCAGATAGGAATCTAAATAAGATATAAATTCAGAAACATGATCCCTGGTTGTAATTAGAAGAAATCACACGATTGTGACCTGGCCAAATTTTGTGCACCACTTTCTTAAATCCAGCCTACAGCTGAACACTTTTTTTACTCCTTGTCTTAATTTTTTTTTTTCTGAAACAGCTGTGCACTGTTAAATATCAATGTCATGTCCTCTTTCCTTCTCCCTTCCCCCCTCTAAATTCCAGTATTTGACCGGTAGACCAAATAGTATCTCCGCATAACATGTGTGTGAGTTTATAAAGCAATTTGGTCTCTCTTAGGCTGAAGTCCAATACACTACAAGGTTGTAGGTAGTTGCCACTATTACTAGCTTTGCTTTGAGCAGTCTTATGCCTGGGAAACTACTGCTTCCAACTTTTAATTTTGATTGCTGTATTTAATTTTGGGGCTTTTTTTCTTTAATGAGAAATGAAAAGCCCAGTAAGAAGGAAGTGCTATTAAAAGTCACTGGCGGTCTGTTAAAAAATGAAAAAGGATTTTTACTCTTTTCTGATAGCACTAACTCAGCTGTGGATTTCAGGCCTTGCTGCTTCTAAATTTTGTTTTAGAAAAAGTCCTAAGCTTCACACCATTTGATTTTTTGCAAAAAATTTAAGATGTTGAAAGGAAGCCCTGTGGTGGGTACACAGCTTTTGAAAGGCATAAAAATGCACCAGAACACCTAGGAGAGGGCCTGCTAAAATCTGAAGTCACAACAAAAGAAGAGGACCCTGTATGTAATGTTGCTGAAAACTAAGAAACATAATTTACTATTTTTTGTAGTTTTATTCATAGGAGCGCCTGGGGACTAACAAGAAGTGGAGTTTTAACAGATTAGGCACTGTTCAGGCACAGAATGAAGATAATCCTTGCCTTATGGAGCTTAAATGTAAATAAACAAGTCTGAAAAACAGTAAGGAAAAGAGTATGTATTTGATAAATACTGTAAAAAAGGATTGTTCCTTTATATATTACAGCTTCTTTCGTGTAAAAGATCATAGATGATGTTTTAATAATCTAGTGCAATGTAAAACACTGGATAAATATAATTTCCATTTGGTTTATAAATTATTATCTATAAAGGACAGAAAACTAGGAATGCAAAGGACCTCAAAAGTCAAACAGTCCCTGTCCCTGTCTCAAGGCAGGATGAACCATACCTGTGATACTGTGAAGGTTCTCAAAGACTGATAGTGATGGAAATTCTGCCACATTTCCTATGTAATGTGCAAAAATAATACTTTGCACAAGAGAGTTTAACCAATAACTAGAAATTCAGCCCTGCCAACAGCCTTTGTCATGTGAGAAACATAAAGTAACTAGTCTGTACCTCCCCTTTGGCAGGTGCTGACCCGTATGTAGTCAGCTTTGTTCTCAGTTGCCTCCTCTGCCAGAAATTTGAAGCAAAAGAAATGAGAGCTTTGTCTGTAGCTCCCACAGACGGATTTGTACTGTACAGCTCCATACATCTGTTTTGTAACCACCCCCTTGCCTCAGAAGAAATTGCACAAATAGGTTCAGGAGGCCCAATTTTTCCTGGCTTTCCAAAATGCACTCCACAGCAAAAGTGGTGTTTTGACTGGACGTAAAACTCAGAACAAAAGGATACCATTAGTCCTACAAGCCAACTTTCTCAAATTATAAGCAATTTTGTGAAGGAAATTACTGTAGGAACAAAAGGTGCAGTTTTGGGGTCTGTTTAGACCATGCAGTATAAGTAATTAGACTTTAAAAGGAGACATTTTGTTTCATGTGCCTACAGTCAAGGTTTTTTTTTTAGAGCCTGGTCTGCTGTAGTGGCCATAATTGGATTTCGTTCAAGTATTTTTAGGACAAACAGGCTCAAATCTTAAAATTACTTATTACAGTCTTAAAAGCATTTGAAAATTAAAGAGGAGAAAGAACCAGAAGTTATGTAAGATCAATATTGGTGGAATAATTCCTTAACTACTCTTCCCGTGTTATTATATTTGTCTAAAGTAAGAATCTGATCCCTAAATGTGGTTGTAAGTAAAATGAGTCCTTTCTAAAAAGTAAAATACTTAATGAGCATTTATTTTCCCCTTTGTTCCCTTTTCCAATCCATGTACCTTTTTAAATCTCACCTCATATTTTGTCTTCACTGTTTCTTCTTTATTTCCTCATTCAGGCAGAAAAGTGTCCTCTGATGCTGCTGTCATCTTTGCCAGACTGACTTGTGAGTTTCTTTAAATGAATTTGCCATGGCCGATAGCAGGGAACAGGCAGCAATTCTTGCTACTGACAATGATTATCTTCTATTAGATTTTCACTGGAGGCACAATTTTTTGCTGGCATCCCACTGAGCTGGAGACATGAACAGCAATGTAGTTTGTCTTGAAAAGCTTTGCAGCCAAAGAGTTCGGGAAAGGAGCTGTCTTCTGTAGCCAGAGCTACAACAGCAGCTTAGGGAAGAGGGCCTCGAAGACTGAAGCTGTTAATACCTCTCATTTTTCTGTTTGTAAAGGATGGTTCTTCCTGACCTTAGCTAACTATTAATTTTGCCTTGAAGCAAGAGGATGCAGAGTCTTTCTAGCAACGCTTTTTGTAAGGTGAAGAACACTGTTAGGAAATGAGCTGAGTTTACTCATGTAGGCCGCTGAGCCGTGGCTTTTCTGCTATGCTTAGGTTCACAAATGATTTGATTCCCTTGAGTTTATTTGAAGTTTTTAATTAAAATTCTCTGCATTGGTACTCTGATTTTATTGAATGTGACAAAGATTTCTTGGGACTTGATTTTTGTTTAAACCAGTGTCCCTTTACAGCCATCATGTAGTGTAGAAGAATTCTGAAGTGGGCGTAAATGACATCATTTTAACAATGTAAAGGAAACCTTAGGGAAAATTAGAATGCCTGTATTTTATTTGTCTGGAATTTCATCTTTGTGTGTCTGGACTGAAGACAGGATGGTGAATTTTCAGAATTTTGCCATGGTTTCTTTTTCACTCTGGGGACCTCCTTCTCTGGGAAGTAGGCTATGGAAAGGAAAAAAACTAAGAAATATGCTAGTGGCCAACAAATACTTCAAAACATGCAAGCGTTCCTCCTAAAGCTGTGCAGTCAAGAATGCAGGGTTGCTGAGGCCAAAAGGAGAGCAAACAAGAGGGAGTATGGAACTACTGCCAACTTATTACAGCACAGCTGGACAGTTGTAGCCTGGATTCCAGTCCATGCTCCCAGTATAATTTAAGATTTATCATTTCACTGGATAAAACATATATGCCAGAACTGTATTCTCTCCCCGTAGACATAGTTCCTTTTCCCTGTGTTTTGCATACAAATTGTAAACTCACTGAGTCACTGAATCATTGAGTAATTCAGATAGGAAGGGATGCCAGGAGGTCTCTAGCCCAACCTCAAGGTCCAAGAAAGGACAGGTATGAGAGTGCATCATGTTGCTCAGGGCTTTACCCAGCTGAGTCTTGAAAATCTCCCAGGATGGAGACTGTACAACCTCTCTTGGCAAACTCTTCTGCTGCTTCCTAATAATGAAAAAGGTTTTCTTTATCTACATCTTCCCGATAACCTCCTCATAGGCACTGCCAGGCTGATGTCACGTCCCCCTCAAAGCCATCTCTGCTCCAGTCTGAACAAGCCCAGTTCCCTCAGCCTCTCCTCACTGGCCAAGTGCTCCAGCCCCCAAGCATCTTGGTGGCCCTCTGCTGAACTTGCTTCAGTTTATTCAATGTCTTTCTTGTATGGGGGCTCCCAAAACTGGAGACAGTATTTCAATGTGGTCTAACAAGCACCAAGTAGCAGGGGGCAACAATATACTGGCTCTCCTCTGATATTAATAGAGCCTGGGCTGCTCTTGACCTTTGCTGCCAGAGGACACCTCTTGCTCATGCTCAGCTGTCTACCAATACCTCCTGGGCATTACGGGTGTTAAACAGGATAGGTTCCAGGACAGACCCTTGTGGTACTCCACTTGTTACTCTTGCTATTAGCCTCTGGGTAGAGCACAGTGCGTCAGCCACTGCCCTCTGGGCCTGGCCATCCAAACTGTCTGGTTGTCCACTCATCCAGACTGAACATGTGAACCTGGGTAAAAGGACATTGTGGGAATCAGTGTCAAAAACCTTGCTGTAGTCCATTAAGCTTTCTAAGCCTTGCTAAAGTCTTGACATCTATCTCTCGCCTCATCCACAAATCCAGTCATTTTTCCATAGAAACACATTCAGGTTGGTAAGGCATGATTTACTCTTTGCGCTGACTTTTTCCAGTCACCTTCTTCATATGACTAGAAATCTGTTCCAGGAGGACTTGCTCCAGGATTTTCCAAGGAACTTAAGTGAGGCTGTCCCCCTGTAGTTTCCCAAATCCTCCTGTTGGCCTTTTCTGAAGATGGGTGCACTATCTGCCTTTTTCAGTTGTCAGGGACCTCCTTTGATCTCCACGACTTTTCAAAGCTGGAAGAGAGCAGCCTTATAAGGACGTCAGCCAGCCCTCTCATCTCTTTTGGATGCAGCCCATCTGGTCCCATGGACTTGTGTGAGCTGAGTTCTCGCAAGTAATCCCTGTCATGACTTTCATCTGCGGATGGTACTTCTCCTCCTCCTTGCACAGAGGCCTGAGAGACCTTGTTGGTGAAGAACGAGGGGAAGAAGGCATTGAGTACCTAAAACATAGCTCTGTCTGCTGCCACTAAATCACCTACCCTATTCAGCAACAGACCCACATTTTCATTGTTCAGCTCTATGGGTCTTTTGTGCTTAACTCTGCATTCAGGAGGATACTGTAGACAGTAGATCCTTTACTGAACTTTTTACTGAGACCCAAGGAGTAAACAAGAATTTTATTTTTAATTCAACTTCGTTGGACCTTTTACAGCTCATGGCTATGCAGTCTAGCAAAACAAAGGGATTGAATATTCTTTGAATAGGAAAAAATAGCAGTCTTGCACCTGTGAAGAAAGCTTGAAATTATCTTCATATAAGCTCCTCTCATGTTTTTAGATTTTGTTGTCATTTAACCCAAATTTCAAGATGGAGGTGAGGTTGTATTTTGGGTTTTTTCCCCATTCTGAACAGTACGTGGGCTAAGAGTTGAGAATGTAAATAGATAGTGCACAGGGGAAAAGAATAGATCACCTAAAAATAATTAGTACATTTAAAATAAATATCTTTGATAAAGGGGTCAAGGAAACACCTACATATTGTGTCTGAGGTATAGCTCATAGAAAAAGAGTTCTTTTCGTAATATAGATTTTCAAAGGATGTTGTTTTGCTATTGTGCTTCCTCCATCTTGCAAGAAAAAAAAATATACCAACTTGTGAAGACTATCACATTCCTATACAGAACATAAATTTTGCAGAAAAAATAGATAAATGTTTTCAATTGCAGCTAATATCATTTATCTGATGCACACACTGATGGAAAATAAAATCCAAGTATACACACAGAACACCTACAACAATATGTTCAGGCAATTAAAGAAAATGAACAGTACTTCCAAAACTAAATATTCCAAACACATGTAATTTCAGCTCCTAGCTAGGAGCTGATCATCATCTGGGACTATGTCTTTCTGCCTAAAACACTACTGAGAAACAAATTCAGTAACATTACTGACCTAACCAGAGGGCAATGTGCACTTGCAACCTACAACAGCTTAATCAGTACCGTTCCTGTGTCCAGTCAGTAACAGCTATTTTTGAACTGGGCTGCCAGTCACAGGTGTAAGAGTTTTTGACAGATTTCAGACAGTAATGAATTTAGGTAATCATGTTCAGGGCAAATATTTTTCTTTTTGACAAACCCAAGTATTGTAATTCTACAACTCTGAGAGAGAAGAGGAGCAGAAGTGGCATAAGAAAATAATGCTCTTTTCTCTATCTGGCTAAGTACAGCCTCTGTTCTCTGATAACTGTAAAAGCTTGTTGCTTTAGAAGGCTGTACCTCTGCTCCCCAGTAACAACCTTGCTAATTGTATAGTGTTGTATATAGTGGAAAGATTTTTCCTGACCCCGCAGGGAACTAGTGCTGTGAAGCATGAGATTTGATTAGCCTTATTATCTTAGCTTGCCCAGTTACCAATGTTGTAAGCTGCCATGAAATTATCCACCCCTTTTAAAAATAAAGCCATACTATTTGTCTTGATTATCTCCTCCCGTGGAGTTGAATTCCACATGCAAACAGACCGTAGTGATGAAAATAGCATAGGAATTAGATGTATAGCCTTTTAACTCCATAGGTACTGTCTCCTTTTACTCTTTCATTTTGCCTTTCCTTGTAAATCAACATTCTCCTAATTATTGTGGTTTTGACACCCCACCCCCCGCAAAAGAATCTGTTTTTATTTTACCTTCAATATTTATAATCATCCATGTGATTTTTTAATGAGTTCCTTTGGGGTAGTTTGCAAAATCATGCAATTTCTTATGAAAAGTAGTTTAAAGTTTTTGCTGTCTTTGCTGGAGCTTTTTGAAAGTCTTGAATGTCATTTTGTGTACAGACATGAAATCATACCATAGACCAAAAAAAACCCCTAGCTCATTTGTTTGGCACAAAGAACTTCATAAAAAAACCCTCACTGTTTTAATGACAATGATCTTGGATGGTATGCCAGTGGATGCATAAACAAGTTGTCGTCATAGGATTCCCAAATGGTGATAAACACAGCAAAGAAGCTGACGCTTTATTATCTGTAATTTATCAGGTGATGAAGACAGCATATTTTAGGGGTTATCAAATAAAGAATTAGTCTAGAGTTCCAGCTGTCTGAAGACGGATCATAACTGATTATCCAAGTTAGATATTGCTAAACTAATGTACACAGAACACTGGACTTGCAGAGTATGCCAGCAATCAGCTTAAAACTTCATTCAAAAATGTTGTGTCTCAAAGTCCTTCACTCTAAGTGCTCAACATCAGTTCCCTGCAACAATTATAAAAAGGGGAACTAACTCAAAGAAGAAGCTCTTCTGTGGGTATATCTGTTCATTTTGTCATTAAAATAGTCATCAGAACAGTGACAGAGAATTCAAAATTCAGACCCAAAATACAAAGATTTTCTTTGTAAGACAGAAAAATTTTGCATAGTTGACGTCGGCCAACATCCTCCAGTAATGAGCAAATGTGATGGTGCTGGTGGTGGTTTAGGGGTTTTGTTTTCCATTTGTACACCCAGAATTTTAAGGGGACTGGAACCCACGTGACTCGCCTTCCCTCATTTTGTACACTGGAGTGTCTGCTTCTCTAACCCCTCTACATCAGGATAGGAGCCCTAGTAAAACCAAAAGACCCTGGAGAAAGACCTCTACTATGTTACTTGCAGCACCAGCAGAGAACTACCACAACATTAGCAATCCTAGTCTCTGCAGTTTTACGGAGAGAAACATCAGACTTCATAGTAAAAGAAACGTTTTGCTTGAGTGAGATCTGTATCATCAAAGGCAGAGCTCAAAGCTCTGTAGGGTCATAACCCCCAGTTCAAGTGAATCAATCAACCCAAAAATATGAGGGCTAGGGCTGACCTACCATACAGCCTTTCAGCTCCCTGAATCCTGTGGCTAGGCAGAGACTGAGATAATCCCTGGCATAAAGCAACTTGGCTTTGGCACTGTCCTAACTTATGCCTGGCTGACTATGAGCACTAGCCAGAAATTGCTGAGCATAAGTCAGCCCTGGCCAGGTCCCCATCTTCTCTGCCCTAAACTGGGAACTGGGTGAGGCTTGGCTGAAGTGCAGTAATTGCCGGTTAAGTGGATGAGAGAGATTTACAGTCCTTTTGCACTGCAGGAATGATGCAAAGCCATCAGATTGAACTGCACCATCAGGGTCCTAATGACCATCCTTGGACAGGGGAACTCTGTTCTGAGCGGCATGTGAATGTAAGTAATAAAAAGCCAAAAGGATATAATTCCTGCAAGAGGGTAAACATCAATTTCTAAATTCTTCTCTAAAACAATACTCTCTTTTTCTTGACCCTAACAGGTCAAATGGATTAAGTAGTGGGCACGAAATGGTGCATAAGCATTTGGGACACATTCCCTAAAGGGCTTTAATAGCCAAATAGCAGCTGCGGAGGCCAGCATGGAAGACATTCAAAAGGCTGTGGAGCAGTTGAAGTACTTTGTGTTTAGATATTTTTGTTACAGCCAAAAATGGGCTCTCGTGTTTCACAGGTTTGGAATCAAGCTTTGAGTTGAACCGTGGAAAGGAATCTCTAAGTTTTGCAGTGAAGTGATTTTCTTTCATTGGCCATGAAAGTAAAGTCAGGGTACCATGAAAGGTGCCAGCACAAATTGCTAAAACCCTTTCTCGTTAATAGAATAATGTTCAGTCTCCTCAAACGCAGGGACTTTTAAGAGAAGTCAACAAGATGTTGAGTTGTGAAATACAGGATGAGATGACAGTTATGCGTTTTGTGGCTCTGGTTCAAAAGGTTTTCCATTAAAACGTCACAAAAAATAAACGAGGACCAAAGGAGAGTGAAAGACCTGGAGTTGTTTTTTGGGGTGTGAGGATTTTCTATGCCTGTCAGTGTTTTTCCATCGCAGCCGCAGGGGTTCGAACGCCGAAAGGGTGGTAGGTCATTACTTAGCTTAGAATCCCTCATGATGTGTTAAGTTTCCTTTCAGTTTAATAAGGAAAAGATAACTGCTTGTGAAGCAAATTACCTAAAATATCTTCAATTTGGACTTTTTTACTGAGAAATCGCAGGAGGGCTGGAAGCTCTTTGGACTGAGGGATGCATAATTCCATGTGCTTGTGAAGCTCTCAGCACAGGGTAGCTACTGTAATTTGAAGAGTAAGTAAAAATAATTCCTAAAGGAATTCTACGCGCTGGTTTCCTGAGAGGGGGACAGCAAGATCTTATTTACTTGATGCATCTTTATTGGTCAGTCTTGGAGGGGTTTTTCACCAGCTGGCTGCTGTTCCACAGTTTCTTTAATTATGCCCATCACAGATATGCCACTTCTGTTGGTATCTTTGGTGGCATAAAAATCAGTTTATTTGCTATCTGGTAGGAAAGCACAATCTGAACCTGTTAAAATGTAAATTGATACCTATTGGATTTTCTGTTCAAACTCTAACCCCACATAGTTCTGGATTTCCCTTCTTCCCAATGGCTCCCAAAGCAAAAGGCACCGCAAATTGCAGACAGCTTATTATTAAGGGTTACCATATGCTGTGCCAGGCCTTCACGTATTCTTAAAATGGCATAATGAAGTAGATTACAGTCAAACTGTACACTGAGATTTAAAAATTTTTGGAAAAGTCAGTAAGAGAAAGAAAAAAAGCGAATGAAAACAAGCTGAGGAATGAAGTATTGTTTTGGATATGAACATTTTCTTCTGGGGTAAATTTTACCCTTAGATACATGATCCAGCTTTAGTGAGAGTTGTGCATGCAAGACTGACTTTAAGGTTTGCAACTCAAATTACAGAAAGTCCAAGAGCATCCAAAGGTGAGAGTCTCTGCAAAATGAACCAGAAAAAAAAGGCGAAAGCTAGTCTATTATCACTGTTCAAAACAAACGAAATGTTTTAAGTAAACAGTGATCAGAAGTGCAGGAAAATCAGTTTTTCAGTGTTGTTTCCATTTCAGTGGTTTTGGGTGTTATTACTATCAGGGGAAATCCCCCCCCCCCCCAAATATTTTATTTTTTCTTTGCCGGGGTTTNCGCTCCCTCTCACGCGCGCTCTGACACGCGCAGTCACACACGCACAGGCGCTCCCTCTCACGCGCGCTCTGACACGCGCAGTCACACACGCACAGGCGCTCCCTCTCACGCGCGCTCTGACACGCGCAGTCACACACGCACAGGCGCTCCCTCTCACGCGCGCTCTGACACGCGCAGTCACACACGCACAGGCGCTCCCTCTCACGCGCGCTCTGACACGCGCAGTCACACACGCACAGGCGCTCCCTCTCACGCGCGCTCTGACACGCGCAGTCACACACGCACAGGCGCTCCCTCTCACGCGCGCTCTGACACGCGCAGTCACACACGCACAGGCGCTCCCTCTCACACGCGCTCCCACGGACACGCCGCTGTTCTCACATACTCTCCCCCACTCTGTCACGAGCGCTTACACCCGCTCTCTCACACGTACAGCCTCCCTCACGGACGCACACTCACACACGCGCCCTCTCCCCC
>WEKW01023648.1:77221-99233 GCA_013389905.1 Sula dactylatra | reverse complement strand
TTGTATCCCTTGCCAATGGTTCTAGAAATAACATGGCATTGGAACAAGTTCCTACAGGTTATAAGTTTAACAATGGAAGTGGTGCATGTCTCTAGATTTTTTGCTCAAATCTGTATCCTCTTGAGTTGAATGATGGCATACCAGGATAATATAAGGTTATCCCACTCAATAGATAAGTAGATCTTTGGACTGTTAAATTCAGACCTCCTATAGGGTGGAATTTGGTCATATCTTGAGAATCTCACAGATGCCATATATATGGGAGATNNNTGGGAGATATTATTTACAAAGTGAAAGGGGCATTGCAAAAAGGAGGGAGGCAAATGCCATGACCCAGTCCTTACTGATAGCCCTTGGACCACCAAATAGAGAAACACAGTTCTGGTCACAAAGACCAAGCAATGCTGATGTGCCTATAATTTTACATACATCCTGTTTGTTTGCTTAGTACTGATGCACAATGTGAAGACTTTTCTGTTCAGGGCCCTCTTTTACCCAAGCCCTAGGTGCAAAGGGTTACTTTTTGATACTTCCAAAAGGAAGCATCCATTTGGAATCCATCCCCCAAAGGGGAGCATTTTGATACTTCCAAATATAGGTTTGTAACTTCTTTTTTCCTTGTCAGCTAGCATCTAGACTATTTATTTGTATATAAAATATTTGCAATGCAGCTGCAACAAAACCAATTTGTAAACTGTATTTTCTGTTAAGATAAACAAATCCATAGGAANCTAAACTCTTAGGCCCAAGAGCAGAATTCCACTCTTAGTTACACCACCACAGTCCAGAGTAACCAAATCATGGTTCAGTCTGCTGTCACCTGAACCCTACCAGCAAGACAGTACAATTATGGGCTATTATTACATGCTCAGAGTGATTATGTATGGGATTGATTCCAGTTTAACAGCCAAGGCTAGATTTTGATTATTTGCTTGTACAGCTTCTAGCACATTTCAGCCATGATATAAAGAAGAACTACCAAATCTTACAGTAAAAGAACCATGTGAAAATTGAAAGTGATATGATTGCTACAGCATTAGGTTGTTCCAAAGTCCACAAATATGTCTACAGACAAAAAAATAAGGGGGGGGGGAAGGAAAGACAGTAGTGAAATGGACTTTGAGCCCTTAGAACACTCGTTTATAAAGCTGAGGTATCCACCTCACTGTTAAATCAAAGGAGGATGCCAAAAGCACAAAATTATGATGTCAGTTTATCTGCCTGGCAAACAGCTGCATGCTCTGTTCAGATTCCTTGATACACATGGATTTCTGTGACTGAATCAAGAGAAAACAAAAACCATCAGAAACACAAGCATTTGAATCTATTAAGAAGTGAAGGGATGTGTCTGGAACAACAAGAGAACATTCGTGTATTCAAACTGGTGAACACAAGTTCTTGGGGAAAAAAAAAGAAAGAAAAGCAAGTCAGCAAATGATCTGAAATGCTGGGAAATATATGGATTAAAGGGAAGAAATATGCAAGCAATCTCATATTAATTTTAGCATATTCAGTTTGATATATATTTCTAGCCTCTCAGGAGAATGGCTTGAATTTCAAAGGTACTTCAGTGATAGTTCTGGATGAGCCACAGTGTGGAATATTAAACTGTTGAATTATTATTTGCACAATTGTATGTATTCTAAATGGTGGTAAAAAAAAAACAAAAAACAACAAAACCCCCAAAAAACCAGAAAATACCACCATGACAAAACCCAAACCTCAAAACTGATTATTGTACTACAACACTTAGTTATCAATCCCTGACTCCATTTCTGAATCATTTCTCAGAACTTGCTACGTATTTTCAGTTGACTCTTCTCAAGTCCACCTATTTCTTTACCTATGTTGGATATTTCTATAAATGAGCGTTCTTTCTTCGTTGTTGCTTCCTCTGTTGAAGAAATCTCTGCATTTCTGGAATGTTGTGGTTCCTGTCTCTTTGTCTTTCCTGAGGAATAGTTGGACTTGGACTAGTCCTAACTCTGATTTTGAGCATGAAGTTGCTAGTGATTTGTATGCTCTATGAACCACAGTTCATCCATTCTTCTGTTTTATTTACATCCAGGTGGGAAACAGGTTATTACATTACTCAAAACGGCACTCATTGTTTTCATTAGTGAATATGCAGATAATGTTGGAGAGTAAGTCCTACATTCTCCCCACGCTCTTTCATACAAAGAAAAATATACTGAGACAGAATTCCAGTATGAAATCTGTGCAGATATTTGTATAAGTTGTTAATAGATCCTGCTCTTTTTTGGGGACAGAATTTCCTAATTTTATTCCCAGTGGTCCTGAGAAAAATCTATCACAGATGATGGGGTATGACTTTACTGCAAAGGGAAGTAGTGCTTCAGCTCATACAAAAACTCAAACACAAGCCTGACAACAGTAAGATTTTGCACTTAAATTGGGAAGTCTTTGGGGAATCTGATGACTGAAACCTGAATACTATTCTGCTGTTTACAGTAAGGATGCAATCTATCTAATTCACAGTGCAGAAAGACAGTAATCAGCTAAAACAGATGAAATTTCTCTAACAGCTTTCTGTTGTTCCCCTAGAGCCAAATTTTCTTAGCATATCTTCAGAAATCACCTATCATTCTGTATATGCCAATTCAACATTTAAATCCCTTTTCATGTCATCCTTGCTGTAATTCTGCTGCGCTTTCAGATGATGTGTCTGAGATCACACTTACACAGTGCTACCAGAGGCAAATTAAAACTTGCTCCAGGTGGGCTCTTACTGCCACTAGAGATGCCCTCAAGTAAACAGGCTGTCCCCCACTTGCTATTTCAGAAGATCACAGGTGTTCTGAAGATATGAAAAAGAAAGAAACCTACTGGAAATGTGAGAACTTCTGGAATGGCAGCTTGGGGGCATCTCAAATGGTGCTAACGCATACATTTGGGAAACTGAATCAAAACTCAAAGCTCTGTTTCTGTAGAAAAAATTGTATAAAATTCAGTTGACTGTTGTCAAATGGTAATCTGAGATTGTGGCAAGTGTCTCAGACATCTGCATGAGACTAGCAGATATGGCATAAGACCTAGAGGAGATCTGTTCCCTTTTGAAATAGCAACAGTAGGGCAGCTGAGATTCCTAGGTGGTACTGCACATTCATGTTTAGACAAAGGTGTATGTGTGAGCCAACACAGGCAGGACACAGGAACAACCACAAAACCATGGATGAAATGCAAGGAGTAAATTTATTTTCATTACCTCACCAACAGGGGGTCCCCCAAAGCAGCATCCAGGCAGAGGCACACAAACAGGGATGCAGGCATCACAGAGCTTGGTCCTTGCTAGAGGATCACTGAGCCTGCTGTTTTCACCTGTGTATCAGGGATTCACACAGGCATAGTTTCCCACTGTGTTTTGATCTTTCCTACAGCAGGACAGGAATCTCAAACATGTCTGACAGGGTGCCTTTAGGTCTATCACAGGCCTATGTTATCTAAACACAGATGTTCTACTTGTCAAATACACAAGACTAAACAACGATTAGTATGATATATGCATTTTTCTGCACCCCAGCTGCAAATCACATGAGCGTGTTTACAGTCCTCTTCGCCAGTCTTCTGTTGTTTTCCCTCAGTGTGTCTTAAATGCTTATTAGATATCCAGTTCCCTTGTAGACACCTGCAAGCAGTAACCTAAACCCAGTTTTCTTTCTCTTGATCAGATTTTTATACAATTTAAGTTGAAATCTACATATCTATGAAGCCACTGTAAAAGACTCGAGTAAAGGGAAAATCATATCCTTCAGGACCCTCCTAGCTCACATTTTTGCCCAAACTAACCTTGCCTCATAGATCTATTCAAGAATTAAATTTGGTAATTAACAGAAATGGATTTTATTAATGCAAACAGTCACCTACTGTACTTCAAGTTTTAACTTCCATGGGTTCTTAGAGTTAAGCAATTTCACCAAATGTAGATAACCTGGCAGTAAAGGTGTCTCTCCTTTTTCTACCATAGACATTAAACATATCTATCTATGTATGGGCACACACACACACACACACACACACACACACACATATATATATATATATGTGTCTTTCTTTGCAGATTCATTATTAGCATTTGTGAAGGCAATCCAGATCTTAAGAACATGAGATGAATACAGGGTTTTTTTTGAAGAAAAAATATCTTTTGGCTGGGATACCCAGGTAAAGATTGCAATGACGGACAATGCTGGTACATATATATATATACAGCCCTTAACTTTCCTGTATTGGCTTGAATGTTATTCAAGAGGAACTCTAAGCAAACCATCACATTTTCAGGCAGATCATGTTCCCCACATGCTCCTTCTAACCTGTCTCTCAGTGGTCCTTCTGTAATCATTACTCTACTTATCAATCATCCTCATGGCCAAGACAGATGGGCTCCTCAGTGGCCTAGGAATACTCTTATCTTTGTCACTGAGAGATGGCAAGAGGCTCCTACCTTCTTTTGACAGCACAGTGTGAAACAAAGTTATATATAACAACTGTGAGAACAATTCTAGAATTACTTTCTCCCTTCTTTTCTCCCAAAGCAAAGCGCACTTAATACTGTCTTGGTCAGGTGGGCTTGTGATTGAGAAGCCAAAAGCAGAACTGGAGAATGTACAGGAGGGAAAAAACCTAACCAAACAAACAACAAAAACTCAGCAATCTTCTTTCCTGTGATATCCAATATTAAAGACAACTCCCCCATACATCCTTTCTCTGTTTTCCTGAGCTGGTCAGAAGAAAGAAGCTATCCAGGGTGGCACTGAACATCAATGACAGGAGACAGAGCTTCGAAGGAAAAAAGGATACAAGGATTCTTTTTTTTTTTTTTTCCCCCAGGAGGAAGAAGAAAACTTTGTCAATAAGTTGGAAGGAAAGCCAGGAATCTGCAGCAGGATTTCCAGAGGCAGATATGACTGGACAAATGTGGAGACATGATTACACTATTACTTTGAACACAGTGATATAATAAAAATGCAAGACTCGCTGCAACATGAAATATGGCATCTAAAAAGGGAGTTTTGGAGATGTGTGACAGCTATTAACTGCTGTTGGCACTCCTGCCTTCAGCTCCTTTTGTAGTTTGGCTCTTTTCTGGGCTTCTTTGTCAAGCAATCTTGTCCTCATATTAACAGTAGGGAATGTGCAACCAGCAGAGATAGCTGAGGAAGAGGTACATGTCCAGAAACATATACAGTACTCTAGAAGTGATGGCAGGGGAGAAGTGGTGCATCAATGACTTGCACTTATATCACAAAAAGAGTGGAAATCTTTGGGTTTCTCTATGCTTTGGATTTAGAGTCAAAGAATATTTCAGGTTGGAAGGGATCTCGGGGGATCTCCAGTCCAACAACCTGTTCAAAGCAATATCAACTCTGAATTCAGACCAAGTTGCTTAGGGCTGTCTCCACATGGATCCTGAAAACATTCAAGGGTGGAAAGCCCATTGCCTCTGGGCAGCAAGTTTCTGTTCCTTATTACCGTCATTGTAAAAACCTGTTTCCTTACATCCGGTCTGAGCTTCCTCTGGTTTGATTTATGATAACTATCTCTTGTTCTCACCTCAGTAAAGAAGGTCTATCTTCTCCTTAGCTCCTGTGTAGGTACTGGGGATATCTGTTGGGTCCTGTGACAGGTGCACCCACCCTGACAAAGACCAGGGCTTTCCAACTGTTGAAGCAAAGCAGCCCCTGATACTTTTCAAGCCTTTACTTTTTGTGCCCTTACTGCCTTGCTGTGACTGTTGTCATATACTCTGTTGCAGATAGACAGAGCCCTCGGCCAGTAGGAAATGGACATGACCATGTATGACCACAGGTCAGATTCAGCTAGGGTATAAACTGAGTCCCACCAGAAAGCAAATTGAGTAGGTCCTCGTCGGACCAGTGGGTCTGCAGTCGGGGACTCTCCCCTTGGGTCGGGACGCTGCCCAAGGTAACTCCTCAAAGCTGAGATCCCTCACCTTATTAGGTGAGTGATTGTGCATCTCAAGTCATCGTTCTAAAGCTTAGGTATTCTTAGCTCAGCTGTGTAGTATTAAGTCTGGGTGACATTCTGAACCTGTACTTCCTTATGTTCATTGGAGTACCATAACACTTTTGATTAGAATGAATATTCTTTTGGGTTACATCACCTGCCTAATTTGACTTTGTGTACCTCCACAACAGGTCCCTCTGAAGCCATCCCTTCTCCAGGCTCAACAAGCCTAGCTCCTTCCACCTCTCATCACAGTGCTCCAGTTCCTGACCACCTGGATGACCTCCTCTGAACCTGTTCCAGTTTCTTTCTCATACTGGTGCCTGAAACTGGATACAGTATTCCAAATGCAATATAATAAGCACCAGATATAATCTCCTGGCAATGGTCCTGTTGATACAGACCAGTACGCTGCTAGTCTTTACTGCTGCCAGGGTGTACTGCTGGCTGATGTTTAACTACTGTCCAGTAGGGTCCACAAGCCTTTTCAGCATACATGTTACCCAGGCAGTTAGCCCTCAGCTTGTAAATTTTTTTTTACATTCTCTGGTTTGTAATGGCCTGATTATTTTTCAACAAATTATTTTATTCTTCAGCTCCTGTGTGAACTCTTGGGAAATGGGGAGAACTGAGAAGTTTAATTATTAATAAAATTGCACATATCTGTATTTAGTTGAGATCAACCTTTAACTTTTTAATGCTTTCAGAGCACATTATCTCTTGTAGCCCAGATGCAAGTCCATCCTTACCACAAGGACTCCCTTGCATTTAGTACTGTACTAGAAAGAAACAATTCTGAAGGATATGATTTGCATTATAACTAATCATGTCTAGGCAGATCTAGAGCAGTATGCTCAGTCCTATGTAATTGGAGGGCACTTGCCAAGAACAGACAGGTTCTTTCTAATGCTTCTTGGGCAGTAAACCCAGGAAGATGAAACCTATAGATAACTGAGATGGAATTCAGTTGGAGAGTCAGACAAATTTAGGTGGCTACAGTACAGATGTCTACATTGGAAAGATTTGGCAACATTTCTGTTAGTGACTGAGAATACAAATCCTGCTGCTAACCCTGTAGATAATATGAAGATTGACAGCATGGTAATGGGAATGAAATTGGGGCATTTATGAAGCGCTTGACTGCCTGGCAAGTGAGATTTCTTCAAACAAAATATGTGTTAATACATCAGACTGAAATGTCTGTGTTAAGGAACAAGATATGTTCAGTTCTCAAAAAATGGAAGAGCAGTGAGTCTGCAAAGGAGCAGAGGTGACAGCATGCACAGTGCATAGTGAGCTCCCAATGCAGCACTGCAGGGGAAGGAGACTAACACAGCTTTTGGATATACACTCAGGAGCAGTGTGAGTGGTAGTAAGGAGGTGACTTTTATGTCCGTGTGCTGAATTGGTCAGACTGGGAGTCAGACTGCAGTCCTGAAGGTAGTGCTATTATTTCCTCCTCCTCTTCAGCCAGAAGGTTGAGTTAGAAATGCCTCCTCTGTCCTAAACCAAGACAGAAGAGGTATTCACTAAGGTTGTATGAGCATGCCTAAATATCAGTCTAGAACAAGGCAATGTTTTATCCTGAGACTAAATAAAAGAGTATGAAAATTATCTTCCTTTATCAAGTGTACCTACCAAGTGCTTTTCTCCTTCTTCATTCTTTCCAACCAGTAGTCTTCAGCGATGCAAAAAATTCACCAGCGCTCACAAGGGATTCTTCCTCCTTGTCAAGCCATTTGCTGTAGGGTCTTTTCCTAGCACAGTCTATTCTCTCCTGCATTTGTGCTGCAGACCTCTACAAGATCTCTTTCATTCCTCCTTTGCTCAGCTCTTCTTCAGCTGCTCCAAGAGAAAACTGTCTCCCTCATTCCAGCAGTTTCTGCAGCAGGCAGAACAGACACTCAAACAGCATTCCGTCCTCCTTCCAGGAACTCTCTTTTTAATAAAATATACTATGTGTAGTATTCACTCTACCAAATCGTTTGAGAACAAATTAAATAGACCACTTCTTTTACAACCAGTGTCTAGAAGTTCTGTTGTGTTCTGGATTCTTCCAAGGTGAACAAGCTATTAGACTGCAAATGGGTTGGAAGGTGAAATTGCTTGTCTATAAATAAGGGGTTTCTTCTGGTCTTGGACTCAGTGAGCACTTCTTCAAGATATCTTGCCTACATGGATATAAAGTCAGCCAAATCAAGACAGGGACAAGTCTTCTGCATTGTGTGTTTGCAGGCTTAACATTTTCTTTTTAAGTTTCTTTTAAATTCTATACACTTCACTCCTTGTTTACTGAAATACGAACATTAATATTTTTGTTCTTGTTTGTCTGGCACTCATACTGCAAAAATCAATGTTCTACTTAGGGAAATTATACAGCAGGTATTAATGCTTCTTCATACAACTCCATATCCATTTTCTGTGGTTTTTTTTTTTCAATTGCAAATTGAAAACCAGTATGAAAGTGTTACCACTGCAATCACAGTTAAGTCTACTAAGTTCATAAAAGGAGAGAGAGAAGAAAAGAAAGAATTGAATTACAATAATACGAATATGAAAGCATGAAGTGCTGAATGCAAATTGAGGAGGGTGTTGTGTGTCTGTGTGGGGAAATCAAACTACTATTTTATTAAGGCAGTTTGCCTCTGTTACGTAAATGGCACAAGGTGATAGAAAGAGAAACAAGACGAAAGCATAAGCTGTAGTTCTTCCAGCATGACTAAACTTCTTTCAGAGCTCACTGAAGCCACTGTTGGTCTTTGAACTGCTTCCATGAGAGACTTCTTCAAGCATAACATGCTTCCACTTCAGCATAACATGAGCAATAAACAGTATAACTAGAACATGTGGCATATAACAATGAACACCCATAGAGCAGGGATCCAGTATGCTTTCTGTGAGAGTAGACAATATCACATACCAAGTGAAGGGAAGAAGCCTTTCTTTGCTATCAAGGTGGCAAATTTTAATGCCAATACTTGAGCTTTATTGTTTTAAATTTTATCTCGACTCAAAGATGCTTATTACTACTCCTGTTAAGAGTAGTAGTAGTAATATTGCACCTCTTTGTCCTCTGACCTTATTTCTTAGGACAAAAAATATTTCTGGTATGCCATCTCAGAAAACAGAGGTGGTGTTCAAATCACTCAGACCTAAAAATGGTGTCTTAAATTTCTATATCTAGGATTTCCTGAACTGCTTTTTTCTCCACAAAAGGGCACTCTGCTTTATAATAATCTCTTCAGGGAGACATGACATTTGCCACAAAAGACAAAAAGTTTGAAATAAGTTCTTTATACAGACTTATGGCCGATACACTGTACTCTAGGTAGCACAAGGAGTAAGCTAATCCATGCAAAAAGAGAGTTATGTGTATGCATTTTTTCTCAGCATTTTCACTGAGATTTGGTTAGAAGGGAGTGCCAGATAACGCTTTTCTCCCTGTTTCCACTCCACAACTAATTTCTGGTTCTTATCTCTTCTCTGAAATGGCCAGAGATTTTTTTTTCATAGATCTCTAGTACACACCATAGTCTCCCTACCCAGCCTCAGTTCATGTTCTGCAATTCATTTATAGAATCCAGATTTAAACTACCTTGCCTAGATCAATGCTAGAACTTTGTTTAACATGTACTTGCATCTGAAAGGTTGCATATCAATGTGTAACACAACATCTATTAGTTTTAAACCTTCTGTTAGATGTGATAATGTCTCTGACTATTGGGGTTTTTTTTTAGGCTCAATATGGAGGTTACAGAACTGAAAGAAAAGGATACAAATCCATTAAAAAAAGCCACCACTCCCTCTCCCCTTAGAAAAAACCCTGAACATATTGAAATCATTAATGAATCCTGACTACCCAGTGAGGTAGTATATAGTATATCTATAATTTTTCTTTAGGCTTTCCCACTGAATGAACTTGGTCAGTATCTATACCTGCAAAATAATAAAAGTCATATTGATGTAAGTCTAGTGGTCTTAGGTCCTAGTGAAGTGCTGATCTGGTAGAAAAGTAATATCACATGGAACATGTACGTAAAATACTTACTTTTTCAAATCAGTCTTAGACAACAGTTCTTTGTTTCTAAGGAGTAATAGAAATCTCTGAGCATATAAAATATTTGGATTTTGCAGACTTTAACAGATTTAGTGTTTGGGTGTTTTTGTTTCATTTTTTTTTTCCAAAACAGAACTTCTATTAAGAATTAAAACACAGCTTCCAGCTACTAATTAAGCTGTTTAATTTCTTTAGTGGAAGTCAGACTAAAGAAAAAAAGAATTAGCAGTAGTCAAAGAGAAAATTCCTGGTCATTCATCTAAATGTTTCTAATTTTAAAGCCTAGCTTGACCATTTAAATGCTAGGAGGCTGGAGTCAATTTGTTTGTGTAAAAGGCACCTTTGGCTTTTGTGACTGAAAATGAATGATGAAACAATTACTCTCCTAGACTACAAAACCCTTATTTATAAACAAAATCCGAAATATGGTACATTAGCACTAATGACTAAGTAATTAATTGTTACCAGCAGAGTATTGGGAGAGGTTTACATTGAGACATATTATTATCAAATATTTCAGCTTTTTTCCTAATTTCAGAATTTTAGAATTATTGTATGACCTGCTAATAATAATAATACATTTAATTTATACACAAAGGACTTACAAACTCTGTGTTTGATAGAATTATAACTCTGTGGGCAGATGCATCTTTCTCTATCCAAACAGGCCTGGTTATCTGTAGAGTTTGAGATACTATTGCTGTTATCTGTTAGCTGTTTCCGTAACACAAGTGACAGACACCTGCACATTAGAGATAAAGCCTCTGGGATCAGCTGCCTGTTGTGAACTGTGGCAAAAGCTGTCTCTGAGCCTCTCTGAATATCAAATACAAGAAAGAAACTTTCACTGAAGAAGGAAGATCTGCTTACCAGCAAAGTGTGGATCATATTATCTTCTGTATTTCACATAGGTTGAAATAACTTAGTATAGCTACAAGTTAGTGAAATGTGTTTTTTGGTGTTGGCGATGGAGAACTTCATTACAACATTGCTCCACAGGTCTGTAATATGTACATCTAATGGAGGGGTAATTATACAGCAAGCTAGAAAGAGTAATCCCTATTCTTCTCTAGCATACCTGTGTGACAAGTTTCTCTACTCACAGTTCCCTCTCCCTACCTTCTCTTCTCTTTGGCTCTTCTCAGGTCATAAGCCTTAGAAGCATCTAGTTGCTAACAAGATTTTGGAATTGCAGCCTGCTCTCTCTTCTAAGGTGACATTTGGCAGTTACCACCCTCTTCGAGTACCTAGGCTACTACTTACAACCTTCTTTACAAAGGCAAACAAAATAAGCCCATCCTCCTTGATGGCAGAGTTTACTGAGAGGAACCAGCCATTGCTGACCAAGCCAGTCTTCAGTGTAGAAGGAATGAAATACAGACATTTCCTGGTTGTTATGTTCCTTTGAATGTTAACAACGCCATTGGCAATAGTGTGTTCCAGAAGGCAGCAAAACCCCATTTTGGGAATGCCCAGGTGCTATGACAGATGTCATCTCTAGGATGTAGATAAATGTAGATCAATTATATAGGCAAAAAGACATTGGTGTGTGGACCCTGGAACTGATGGAGAAATGTTTGAATGAGTACTGTGATAAAAGGGGGAAGCCCTGTAGACTGCTACAATTTGATTAATCAGACTAAATTGACAGAAGAGGAGGAAGATCAGAGAAACAACTTTGTTGGTCCATCCATATACAGGATATACCTCTGGTAACAGCTGGTTTTGTTTCACTAAGGACCAGTAATGTGTTTGCAGTTTACCTGTTATGCCATAGAAAAGCTAATTTTGGGGAATGCTGAGGAAAGCAAATTAAGGTCTTCATTGTCACTGTCTGCCTGTCTTAAGAAGCAATTGGCTATGACCAATATAGTATTTTGGGAACAGCAAAGGAACATCCTGCACTGTGCTGAACAGAATCTTGTTTTTCTTTATTAATAAAAACAAGAAGTGACTTTGCCAAACTCTGCTCTGCTTTTTATTAATTACTATTATTTACTGTTTGGCACAATACATAGTAGGGAGAAAAGCACTTACTTTGCTTAAATGAGTTCAGAACTGTATTATCTTGTGTGGTAAGAAAGAAAGCAGCACATTGAAAGTATGTAATTAACTTGTACGTTGAATGATGTGGTAGAAAACAAAGGCCAGTGTAGAGCTAATGTGGTGGATGCAAAATAATGTGTTCTCATGTACAGCATTCTGGAGGTGTACATTATTCCAACCATTTATTGTGTTTCCTGAGTCATAGTGTTATTTGGAAAATAATTTGAACCAAAACAAAAACAGAGCCTAAATCATATGCTTTTGTGCAGGAAAGAAATTTCAGTCAAAAGGCAAATAGTGTTACCCCCACCCCCCTTCTTTGTCTAGCAATGCAAAGAACATTATATGTCAAGGAGCACAGCATAGCAAATAGCCCATTTGCAGCTTAACTGCTTGACAGTCCCAGGAGCAACTTTGGAGCCATCAACACAACTGACTGGCTGCATCCCATTGGTTTGTTTTAGTCCAGTCACTTTGTATTAGCAATGTCACTCACTATATTGCAGCAGAACAGACAAAGCATGATGTTTTGTGTCATGTGAAGGAGCTGAAAGAAAATGTTCCCTAAAAGCAGTGGTGATTTTGTCTTTTCTTTAAATATCTCAAAGCAAAATATCTTCCCCATGTCTAGCAATTTTTCTTCTGAGGATTCCCATGGCAATTGTCAATTTGGCCTGTGAAGGAATGACTTCACTCATCCATTTAATGCAGCCACCTCTGAGATGGAGAGTGACAGACAACAGACAGCAATGGCACGGGTGCTGGAGAGGGAGATCTGGGACAAGGACACCAGGCCAGGTCTCTGCAAAGCACTTCTACAGAGCACTTCAAAATAGCCTGGGATAAATAGGGCTTTTTCCTTTTCTAACCCCTATCCAAAGGGACTAACTCACTTTCTATGACATCTTAGAATGGAAAGAGCCAATCAGTTATACAGTCAAAATATTTTAAACCTTAAGCTTGTAATACCTATGCCTCGATATAATATCTTTTGAATAATTAAAAATAATAACAATAAAAAAACCCAAACACATTCAGGTAGGAGTACTTGTGGAGAACATTTTAAACGCTTAAACATTTAAATGTTTGCACTTAAAATAAAAGTAAGTTTAGTTGTCTAAACTTATTAGTACCATTGGACGTACCCTGGGGTATCAAAGATATCTGCATGTGACTCAAAAATATGACACTTTAAAATATCTTAAAAAGCACTGAAAATCTATGTTTAAGTAACTCAGCTGAGCCTCTATATATACCACCACAGGTCCAGAAGGAAATCAGCCTTTTCTGAATTTCAGATAATATATTTTGTTTTCTAAGTGTGGTCTTCACTATGCAACTTTAGACATTACAGGTTTAGTCCTTTCATCTTGTCACAGAAAGTGGAGTCATGGAGAAATTTAGCTGGGTATTGCATCTATCAGGCAATCCATCACAAAATGACAATGCAGTTCTTTTTTAAGAAGCTCATTCCTGTCCTAGATGTACATATGCCTTCTTAAGCTCATTGTAGAATAACACAAAGTGTTTTTGTGAGCACCATCACATCTTAAATGCCATCTTAGTTGCCTTTATCAATAGCAGGAAGAAAGGAGGCCCTTATTTAGACATTCATATAGAAGCTGGTGTTAATTCTGTTTTACCTTCTATTTTTGTTAACTGACCTTTGAGCAATCAACTCAGATGTAGAAACTTGTATTGTAGAGATCTTAATTTGATCAGATGAGTACTGCCCTCTGCATGAAGATGAATAGAGGGGTAGAAGCAAGTCTTTCATTTGGTAAGTTCTTGAACAGAAAGCAACTTCCTTCTGTGTGTACACATTGCATTACACAGAGGATATCTATCTATCTATCTATCTATCTATCTATCTATCTATCTATCTATCTATCTATTTATTGAGTAGGAACCCTTTCGCCACTCAGAAATAAAGTGGAACCAGCAAACATTTTATAGAAGAGTCTAGACAAGACCAGACTAGACTAGACAACTAGATTAGAATAGAACAGAACAAAACAGAACAGAAAAGAATAGAAAAGAATAGACTATTTCAGTTGGAAGGGACCTACAATGATTATCTAGTCCAACTGCCTGACCAATTCAGGGTTGACCAAAAGGTAAAACAAGTTGTTAAGGGCATTGTCCAAATGCCTCTTAAACACTGACAGACTTGGGGCATTGAGAACCTCTCTAGGAAGCCAGTTCCAGTGTTTGACCACCCTCTTGGTAAAGAAATTTTTCCTAATGTCCAGTTTAAACCTCCTCTGGTGCAGCTTTGAACCAATCTCATGCATACCTATCACTGGATACCAGGGAGAATAGATCAGCACCTCCCTCCCCACTTCACCTCCTCGGGAAGCTGTAGAGAGCAATGAAGTGGCCCCTCAGCCTCCTTCTCTCCAAGCTAAACAAGCCCAAAGTCCTTAGCTGCTCCTCATAGGACATTCCTTCCAGCCCTTTCACCAGCTTTGTTGCCCCACTCTGGATGCATTCAAGGATGTTTATGTTCTTCTTAAATTGTGGGGCCCAGAACTGCACACAGTACTCAAGGTGTGGCTGCACCAACGCTGAATACAGTAGGATAATCACCTCTTTTGACTGGCTATATACTGTGTTTGAATGCATCTTCATTAATGATATGGATGATGGAGCCAAGTACCCTCAGCAAGTTTGCAGATGACACCAAACTGGGAGGAGTGGTGATATGCCAGAAGGTTGTGCTGCCATCCAGAGGAACCTCAGCAGGCTCAAGAAATGGTCTAACAGGAACCTTATATGGTTCAACAAGAAATGTGAAGTCCTGCACCTGAGGAAGAGCAGGTCCACACACCACTATATGCTGGGATCCACCCAGCTGGAAAGCAGCTTGACAGAGAAGGATCTGGGGGTCATGGTGGACGCTAGGTTGAACATGAGCTAGCAATGTGCTTTTGCTGCAAAGATGAATGGTATCCAGGGCTTCAGTAGGAGGAGCGTGGCCAGCAGGTTAAGGGAGGCGATCCTTCAACTTCACTCAGCACTAGTGAAGAGTACTGCATCCATTTCTGGGCTCCTTACTACAGGAGAGATATGGACATAGTGGTGAGAGTCCAGAGAAGGACCATGAAGTGATGATGGTCCAGCTACAGGAAAGGTTGAGAAAGCTGGGACTGTTCAGCCTGGAGAAGAGAAGGCTTAGGGGGATCTTGTTAATGTGTATAAATACCTGAAGGAAGGGTGCAAAAAGAATGGAGCCAGCCTCTTTTCAGTGGTGCACAGTGACAGAACCAGAGGCAATGGGTGCAAACTGAAACACAGAAGGTTCCCTCTGAACGTCGGGAAACACTTTTTTACTGTGAGGGTGACTGAGCACTGGCACAGGTTGGTCAGAGAGGTTGTGGAGTTGTCTCCTTTAAAAATATTCAAAAATCATCCAGAAACAGTCTTGGGCAAACAGCTCTAGGTGGCCCTGCTTGAGCAGGGTTATTGGACCAGGTGACCTCCAAAAGTTTCTTCCAACATCAACCATTCTGTGGTTCTCTGATTGTGTGAAAATGAACTTCAAAGATCAAGGAAGACTTTAAGTCTGATACACTTCTTCCCTCCTCACACTCTTTCTCTGCATATGCCCATTTTCTCCTCCTATTAGATGAAGTGTCTGCTTTGCATGTGAACGGTGACTACATGAGTAAAGTTACCAATTTCATAATGTTTCCTATTAAAAACAGTGTTGTTCTAAAAACATTAAAAAGCAGTCAGGAAATATTTTTCAGACACTGACAGGAATCTCCAGAGTGCATGTGACCCGAAAGATTTACACCAAAAAGAAAGTGAAAAGCTACAACATGCCTATCTAATTACTGAAATACTCCCTGGAGCTATCAACATACCAAGTATAAACAACAGTGAGAACTGGAGCCATTCAAAATGAGAAGGAGCTAGTTTATTAGGATACAAAACCTATAGAAGAAGAAAACAGAGACATAATTCTTCTTTCTTTCCTCTTTTATAGAAATGACAATAAGGTTGTACCTGCCTCATCTGCTGTGAAGACACTTGAGGTTGAACAGAGATAACCCTGCACTGTTTTCTTCTCTCCAATTACTTACTGAAAAACACTTTTTTGTTTCTGAGACCAGAGGTTCTTGGTATAACACTGCGGTTACCATGCTATTTTAAATAAAATCCATGCCCCAAAAGGAAAAGGGTGCATCCTTCTTGTCATATTAGATTTGTGCCATGGATGACATTACTTTGATAAGTAGAGGCAGTTCTGTGCTAGACTTCAACAAACATTACAGCTTTCACACTGAACCCATTTCAAAATACCCACGTAGAAGAAAAAAAAACAAAACCAAAAAACAAACAAAAAAAACCAAAAAACCCAAACCAAAATTAAAAAAATAAACTCTCCCAAAAATGAACAGATTTCCACCCCTGCTCCAGATTTTGTTTAAATTTTTTGTTTGCAACAGAAACTAGAAGAAAAACAAATGAAAGAAATTCTGACAAGACCGATGCTAGTCATCCTCATTAACAGTATGTGCCCATCTTCTGGGTGCAAAAGCTGGGTGTTTGGGACCATGTTTTCCCAGTTTTTCCTTTGAGATAATCAAGGTCTGACAGTTTTTTCAGGCAACAGCCAACAGGTAGTCAGCAGCAGGGTCATTTTAAAAGAGGCGTCTCATTCATTTGTGCTAGAAATCACAGGAACAATCCCAGTTCCTTCCTCCTCCCCTGCCTGTGCCACCTTTGGCCCTTTCTGAAACCTGTTTTCCCGCCGGTGCCCCCAGCTTGGCTGAGGGGCTCAGCCGTGTCCTGCCGTGGGGCCGTTGGAGCCGGCTGGGACCGGCTGGGACAGGCTGCGTCCGGCACGGGGCAGCCCCGGCCTCTCCTCACAGAGCCCACCCCTGCAACCCCACTGCAACATCTGGTCACGGACACCTGATCGGTTTTGAAAACTGATGATGAAAACCAGTGCCCTTACTCTGAACAGCTCTAACAACTGTGTACCCCTTCCACCGGCTGCCCCTTTCTCTGTCATTACACATAAGTCATTTGCTTTGCCTTCAAAGCTCTTCAGTGTGTCTACACCTATACGATATCATTCATTGGTATTGGAAGGACTTTTGCAGTTCATACTGTACAGCCTTCTTTATTTTCCACTTAGCTTTCCAAAGAAGGAATCCAGTGCTTTCTCCCATATTCCACCTCAAGCTGTGGATCAGCTGATGAAGTAAACTTCAATAAAGTCAATTGTCATGGTTTTAGCTGGGACAGAGTTAATTTTCTTCACTGTAGTTGGTATAGTGCTGTGGTTTGGATTTAGTATAAGAATAATATTGATGACACACTGATGTTTTAGTTGTTGCTAGGTAGTCCTTGTACTAGTCAAGGACTTTTCCAGCTTCCCATGTTCTGCGAGGTGCACAAGAAGCTGGGAGGGGAGGAGGCATAGGCAAGATAGCTGACCCAAACTGGCCAAAGAGGTATTCCATATCATGTGACATCATGCCCAGTATATTAACTGGGGGGATTTGGCCGGGAGAAGCAGCAATTGCGGCTTGGGGACCGGCAGCATCAGTCGGCAGATGAGGAGTAGTTGCATCACTTGTTTGGTTTTTTTTTCCTTTTCTCCCTTCTCCTGAGGTTTCACCTCTCTCTTTCTCTCTCATTTTCCTTTTCATTATATTATTATTAATATTATTGCTGTTTTATTTTAATTATTAAACTGTTCTTATCTCAACCCATGAGTTTTCTTACTTTGGCCCTTCCGATTCTCTCCCCCATCCCACAGGGCCGGGGGGAGTGAGTGAGCAGCTGGGTGGTGCTTAGTTGCTGACTGGGGCTAAACCATGGCAGTCAATAAATATAGTTTATTGTGGGGCTATTTGAAGTAAAAGAGGCACTCTACTCGGACAGTCCATTTCTTATGAGCACATATGGAGGGCAGCACAAAACTTTAATGCGTGGCAGAAAATACAGGAAAATGCATCCAGATTTCTTCTGCTTGTTATGGCCTTCACCACTTCCTTGGGGAAAACAGGAAAGGCTGTTCTTAGGATTTAAAGGTCAGGCCTGAAAATGAGTGCATAGACATGTAGTCTCTTGACGTTCTTTGGCACCACTTAGCAAATACTTAACCCTTACAACCTAGAAGGAGGTTTTCAGTTCCAGCTTTTCACAAATGAACTGTCTTCAGACTGGATATTTAGATTGCTGTAAGAAGCTGAGTAAAAGTAAAGTTTGAAGAGCCTCTCTTTCTTATAAAAATGTGCATTATCTATATAAAGATCAGTGATCCAGATAGTTCATTTTTGTCCCCTTTTCATTAATAAATACTTGGAATGAGACAGTCTCAAAACCTCGCACAATAAGAAACTTATTGTCTGTCAATACCTATACATAAGAACAATTTTTAGTCTCTGAAAAAATACTCCTCTTGCATTTGTAGAAGGAAACATGGAGTGTGAGCTTGAGAAAAAAAAGAGCCTTTGCCTTAAGGACTGGGCTTGGGCTGCTTGCTAATGCTACTTTGCATTTACTTCATTACCAGGAGGTTTCAAACTGGATCACAAACTGCATGTCAGTACAGTGCACTGCTGGCATTGTGTGTCTGGCTGCTTTGTTTTCTTCTTCGCTGTCTAGTCACACATTTCATTCTCCTCTCAGTAGCTGGGCAACAAAGCAAAAGAGCTGCACAGAAGATGAGCAGGGTGGCAAAACATGCCCTCCTCAAAAAGGATTGAGTCATTACCCATGGGTCCCTCCAAGCCTTATAATGAATATTTGTCCAGACCAGCAGACTGGCATTTTGTTTCAACAAAGCTTTGAATATCTAATAATAGAACCTGAGTTAGAAGATCTGACCTTGGATCCTTCTGTAACCAGTGAAGGACTGATTCATCCAGAAGGGTATTCTTTCCTTTGACTACAAAAGGAGCCTGGAGTGATTAGACTTTGCACTTATGTTCTTCAGTTAAGTAAAAAATAATAGATTGGAAGGAACGTCTGGAGGTCCAACTCCTCCATCAAAGCAAGGCTAACTCCAAAGTTAAGTCAGGTTGCAGACAGTCTTGTCCAGTCTGGTTCCAAAAATCTCCAAAGATGGAGATACCATAACCTCACAGGGAAACCCTTTCCCATACTTCATCATTCTTTCTGGGGGCAAATGTTTTCCTCATTTCCAATCAGAATTTCCTTTCTTGAAGTCTGTGATTCCTGCCTCTAATCCTCCCTAATACATCTAAGAAGAGCTTGGATCTTTCTTCTTTAAAAGCTTTTTTTATGTAATGATGGGAGCCCTTACAGCCACCTTTACCCTTCGCTTCTTTAGGCTGAATAATTCCATTTCCTTCACCTTGTCTTTATCTCTCATGTGCTGTAGGCCCCTTATCATCTTAGTGGCCCTCCACTGGACTGTTACTGGCTTGTTCACAAAAGTAGTGATAACTAGTTGCAGGAGATCACTCCAAAGGTATTGGCACTATTCACCAACTCCCATACATGCAGGCAAGTTCAATGATACATAGGGAAACTAGGGTTTGCCACTGTATAGCTTCCATTTCTAAGCTATGGCTCAGCATTGATTAAATTCTGTGAAAATCACTGCTTTTCAGAAATACATTAAGTCAGTCTTGCCAAGACCATTTACTTTATCCTCCTGCAAAATTCCTGAAAATTTCCAAAAGTGTTCTTGTTAAAAACAAAATTAAATCCAACCAAAAAGTAGACAACCATTTTTAAGAAGCTCTTTGAAATGCAGCTGAGCTAAAGAACTCTAAATACTGACCTTTGCATAAATCCCTTATGTATATCTAATCTAATTTTTCACTGTAGGTATACCTGTACAACCAAACAGTCAGTACTAATAATGCAAAGGATGAATAATCAGGAAAAATCTTTACATCTGCATAAAAATTTTCTAATTGCCTCTAAAGAAATGCAGAGAAAGCCCCCTCACAAGTGATGATGCAATATAGGTCAAGTATGACCTAGTTAACTCATTTCCATCCAGGGTCTAGTCTTGAAAATCATGGTTATCCAAACCAGCTTTACTTATCTGTTCTGTTCCACTGCATTTAATAGACTTAAATGCATGAGAATGAGTCAATACAGGAATACAGGTTGTGATATTCAAACTTCAGTTAAAACTGGAATTAATTCCTCAGTAAAATCAAACAATGTTTTATAATAGATATAGAATCCTTAATGAAGAAAAGTGCATCGCAAGAAAAGGAAGACTACCAAAATATCCAGTTCTACATATTTTATTTTCTCATATTACTAAAGGAGTTTGTCTTATATGTGTATACGTATAAAAATATATTTTTATATGTATAAAATATAAAATAGGAATATATTGGCAACTCTTTAAAACACTTTGGAAGGAAAGTAATATGCAATGATTTTTATTTCTTTCTATGACTTGTGAGTAGTGATTCTCAGGATTTTTTTGTTACTTACACATGGGAGAATGGTTTTACATATGAATTTGAGCTATACACATGCAGGCATGCACTAACACAGACATGCACACACATAAAAACAGACTCCACCAAAGAACTGAATAAATTGCATTATCTCTCCCTCTCTTTTGGATTTCAGTGTTAACAAATAGAAACTCAATTATTAGTATGCAGACAAATTTCTCTAAATTACACCTATAGCCATTTTTATGACAATGCTGACAGCGTTATTACCAAGCAGAAGAAAACACCCTGCTGAACAGTATTTTCCTGCTTTTAGTATGAAACAAAGACAAAAACTAGAAGAAAAAAAAATAGGGCTTTCTTGTATATCTCTTTTGGTGATGTGCCTTTTATGCAAATATCTCATAGTTTTCTACAGTAATGGTACCATTAAATGCCTTGAGATTATTTGTAAGAGAAAAGTGTTACCTTGAGATTAAGACATAAAGTCTTAAGTGCATTTTTAGAAACAGAGAAGATTTCTCTGTAAAGAAGTTAATGTTCCAAAGAAAGCTTTGTTTATTCGAAAGGTTTTATGGTTGTGCTGTTTTCTTCACTTAGCACCTTAATTCTCACGAACCATACGGCTGTCCAGATGTTTAAAATAAAAAGCCCATTTGGGTATTTTCAGGGATTACTGAGAAAAGATATACAGACATGATGTTTAGCTATGCAACATAAATTCTCAGAGTGTGTAGTACCCAATAAACACCATATCCTAGATCTGATGAAACTGAACACATAAATCATAAAAACTAGACAAAGGTCTTGTAATACAGTTTACCTCTAGTCAGATGTCATCTTTAAAGAATCTACTAGCCAGGGTGATAATCCTTTGGTTTTTTTTTTTTTATTATTATTTTTTACTTCTTCTCACCAAGGTATTATGGGGAAATGTGTTTACCAAGGTTGAATATGTTTCTGCCCAACCCAGATGCACTTTTCAGATGTTCTTGTTGCTTGTAATGCCCTGAGAATAGGGTTGCCTAACATCTAAAATACATACATTCTCCTTATTGCCTGAATCTTTCATCTCCTCTCCTCTGGGGTTGCCTAATATGCTCACCAAGCTATTATTGTTTTGCTTCAGATAGCTTGGCCCACTTGCCGAGTTTCATTTGCTGTCACACAGTCACAAATTACGGCATTTACTTCACGCTACCTCCATTCCAGAGTATCAGTTTGCGCTTGCTGAACTGGAGAACATGATGATGGATCAAGGCACATTTGCACTAATCCATCGCAAGTTGATTCTCTAAAGAATGCAGCACAGTAGTAGTCTGTGGCATTTCCTTTCCATTTTAATTTGCTTATGCTGTTTTCTAGTAATTGTTTGCTATCCCAGGCTTTGTTTCAGTCACAGCAGTTTGCTCTCAGTTTTCTTCTTTGGCTTTTGACAGATCATAAAAAATAAGTAAAGAAAAAAAAGGAAAACAGACAGAAAAGTAATTTTTGTTTTTTACCTTCATAAACAAAT
>WEKW01023648.1:50154-76856 GCA_013389905.1 Sula dactylatra | reverse complement strand
GAATTCTTTAATCAAATTCATCCATATAAGAAAACTAAAAAAGCTTTTATCCCATATTCTTTTTTTTTTTAATCCAAAAAAACAACAACCAAAAATGTAGTGACATAATTGACAAATATGGGCACAGTGATTTTAGTTTGTCAAAACTAATTCAATTTTTATGTTCTCACAATGGGTAGTTTAGCATAAATAACATTGCTGTGAAAATTTTAGCTTAGATTTCCTTAGTGTTGCCTGTTCAAATTGCTGTTATTGATTCAAATTCAGTTATTGATGCCATTTTTTCCTTTTGTTTGATTTGCATTGGGTGTCAATTCCTCAAAGCAGTGCACAGCCTTACTTGCCTGTTCTCTCTGATCCTCCAAGGAAAATCCATTGACATTTTGTAGAAAGTGCCTGCTTTTCTTCTCTCAATAATTTTTAGAAATTCTAGGTTGATCTGATCATAAGCAGATATTGAATATAGTAGAACTAACACCTCATAAGGAAGACTTGCATGATAAAGATTTGTGAGTTTGCAACCTAAAGTAGCAAGGTCACCAGTTCATCATGCCAGCATTCAAAGTTAAAAAGTTATTTATTTAGCTAGAGTCCCCTGTACTACCCAATAACTCAGGAATTTATGTTTGGCTTACAGCCCCTGAGGTTTTCCTCTTGTTCCCTTGGAAATATGAAAGATGTAAGAAGGGACAGATTTTCTGCTGGCAGGATAGGGTTAGTTTGGGTTTGCTGAACTTTCTGTGCCGTGCTGCGGTATCCTATCTTAATGAAGAATTTATACTGTTTCTGAAGAAATATCTTGCCAAACTGAGCTGATCAAGGATTGCAATTATTGTTCTTAATTAATAGCAAACATAACGATATGTAGTATTACCAGTTAAAATATTTTGGGGTTTGTTTTTTTCTTTTCTACAAGTGCCAATAACTATGAAATCATCCACTGGACTAAAAAAAAAGGAGAATTACTTATCAGAATATGTTTTGTTAATTGCAGGACAGGTTGACAAAACTACATTGTAAGTTATGACCTAAAAAGAAGTTAAAGTTTCTAGACATGAAATAGCAGACAAAATCAATAGAAATTATTTGCTTTCTTTTTAGCAAAGTTAAACTACGTACACAAAAATAACAGGATATTGGGTTCTATTAGTGGACATTTAGTTGCCTCTTCAAATTAATCAGATAGAGTTTCACATCTGTTTGAGTTTAGAATTGTTCCCAGTACTGAATGAAAACCAAACACTTCAACAATCTTTAAAACTTCCTGAGCCTTTGAATGCTGTGGGATTGTCAGTGTGGTAGGTACTGAGTGCTAGAGCCCACCACATACATCCAGGACACAAAAGGCCAAAATTCTCTGCTTCTCTGGCCATGATCCATCCCATCATCAGAAAAAGGAGGATGATGACATATCAGGAAGGCATTCAGACTGCAGGATATCTAAGCTGACTTCTGTAAAGTCTTGTTCACTGCATTGACTACAAAGAAAGTGTTCGGTAATGGTAGCACTAATTTAATCTTGTCAGGTAAAAAGATTTCAGTGAAATGAATATAAGCCTCTATGTCTAAAACATGCAGTGCTCACACACAAAGCTGTGCCTGGCTTTGGTGAGAGGCAGATAGGTACTGTGGGAGTATCATAGGTCTGCAAAGTCATGGATGGTCTGGGGAAGTTTATAGGGAATGGTTATTATTTATGTCTTCTCAGCACAAACCCTACAAATCACCAAAAGTAACAAATATCAGATTCAGAGCAAACAAGAGGCAATGATTCTTCACACAATGTGCAGCTGAACTTTACCTCAAGAGGTTTTACTCTAGATCTGGAGACATCTAAATGCCACAGGAACTTTATTTACTGATGTACCCAAAATTTCTCTAGCTGCTTTAAGTTCCTCTTCAACACCACAGAATATTTCTGTTCTGGTAGGTCTGCGATATTTGATACCCAGCTATTCTTCATCAGGATCCTTCCTGGAGGAACATGGTCCATTAAAGATTCCCACAGAAAGCCTTACACAAGGCAAAATTTTGGGACATCATTGATTTCTTCTCTCGGCATTGAGATTTTCTTCTGTAATGACTCTCCCATGAGGTGGGAGAGTGCAGGCTGATATCCACCTCTAGCTGTAGAGATTCAGTCCTACTTCTCTGATTTTCAGAGTAAGCTATTTTAACTGTCTAGATGAGGAACAGAGTCAGAGAATGAGGGAATTTGTGCATATTCGTCATTCTTTACTCCCTCCTGAGGAAAGTAATCTACTAGATAGAAAATAATTTGAGATGCATGAAACCCAGCAGAGCACAAGTGGGAGCATATATCTGTAGCCTAGTGATTAGGACCCCCTGGAGACCTAATTTACTCCTCCAACAATACTATTGCATGTAAAAACTGTTACAGGATAAAACACAGAATATTCACTTCTTTTTCACTCTGATACAAAATGTCCAAGTGTGATCTCCTTTTGTAGGAATGATATTCTGAGCAGACAATGGCCATACAGATGATTTAACAGGAATGGGGTCTGACATAATGGTTTATAGCAATAGATTCTGGTAGTTGTTAAAACTACTTTTGCTCACACAACTTTTCTTATTTTCCAATAGTGAAAAATCTGGTTCTGGACTTTACCAAAACCTCAAAGCTATGACTGATCTTACAAAAGACCTGAAAGTGACCAAGTAGTAACCAGATTCCCCAACTTCCTGCCAGTGCAAGGTTACCAAGACTTCTAAATAAAAACCAGAAGCAGCTACAGAACAAAAAAGAAGCAAGTTAAATGTGACTTTTAAATCCTAAAGAAGGCCCCTTTGAAAGCAAGTTCTCAAAATTAACATTTACTGTGAAATTTAACATTTCTATTTCCAAACAGCTAACAGGGGCAGCTGGCAGACACGACTGTTTGCACAGCAATTTCTGTGCTTTGCTTTGAGATCTCCTGAGAACTTGTGAGTCTGTCAGGGGTCTCCTGGGAGCTCTTTGAAGTCCTAGGTGACAGCTGAGGCTGGGAAAGGATAGCTACAGGAGGCCCTGATTTCCAGGAAGTTCTAGTAGCTTCTAATGATCTCTGCCAAATATTCTTGATCTGAAGGTGCTTTGAATTTTTTTTCCACAGCTGATTCTTGGTTAGGGTGTATCAAACACCTTTTCAACAAGTGCTAGGAAGAGGCCTGCATAGCTGCTGACCTTAGAGTACAGATCTCAGATGCATCAGCTGGTACAGAAGGGGCCACAGAAAATCTGATGTGGTCACTCTTTGTGCACTCAGCAATGATGGTGATATGCAACAGCATCAGAGACCTTGACTGAGACCCCAAGGGAGGATACAGATTTCTGTGAGGATGGTCAAACACTGGCACAGGTTGCCCAGAGAGCTTACGAAGTCGCTGTTCTTGGAGTATTCAAAGTGCAATGGAATGCAGCCCTGAGCAACCTGTTCCTGCTGACTCTACTCTGAGCAGAGATTTGGACTTTACAATTTCCAGTGGCACCTTCCAACCTCAACTAGTCTGATTCAGGAAGTATAGAGAACATTTCCAGAAAAATATTCAGAGAAGTAGGGTATTTCAATTGCCTCCACCCATGGAACTTGCTACTGATTTTGCATCTGAATGTCTCTTCTTTTTGTATTAAAAATAAAAGTCTTATAAATCTCCCTGAAATTACATTTTCCAGTCCAGTTATACCTGTGGCCTTTCTTAGAACCTTTGAACCAATGTGTTCTGGTTTGATCTGGGATAGATTTAATTCTTTTCATAGTAGCTAGTATGGGGCTACATTTTGGATTTATGCTGAAAACAGTGTTGATAACGCAGAAGTGTTTTAGAAGTTGCTAAGTAGTGTTTACACTAGTCAAGGACTTTTTCAGCTTCCCATATTCTGCTAGGTACACAAGAAGCTAGAGGGGACACAGCTGGGACAGCTGACCCCAACTGGATATTCCGTACCATATGACATCATGCTCAGTGTACAAAGCTGGGGGAAGAAGAAGGAGGGGGGGGGGATGTTTGGTGTGATGGCATTTGTCTTCCCAAGTAACTGTCATGTGTGATGGAGCCCTGGTTTCCTGGAGGTGGCTGAACACCTGCCTGCTGATGGGAAGTAGTGAATGAATTCCTTGTTTTGCTTTGCTTGTGTATGTGGCTTTTGCTTTGCCTATTAAACTATTCTTATCTCAACTCATGAATTTTCTCACTTATACTCTTCTGATTCTCTCCCGCATCCCACCAGGGCGAGGACTGAGTAAGCACTGTGTGGTGCTTAGTTGCTGGCTGGGGCTAAACCACGACACAGTGATTCCCAAGTATACTCATTTTTACCTCAGTGTGCAGAGTTCATCAATGGTATTTCTCATGGACCTCATGCCTATGGAGACCCCTGACGTTTACATGAATGATTAACCATTCAAATGCTCCCCTTCATTAGAGAGTTCATTACAACATTAATTCTATCCAGAACAGACAGCTGATCTCATGTTTCATTGCTAACCTTCCAGTTTATTACACAGTATTAGCTAACTGAAATACTGAGATGTCTATTCCTTGGCTAAGTACATCTTTGTGGTTTCTTTCTCCTCTAAAGCTCCTTATGTCATAGAGACTCCACACCTCCTCCAGGAAAGTTAATGGTGGCAACAGTCCATCACTGAGCAGAAGGTTAGACTAAATGACCTGCAGAGATCCTTTCAAACCAGTATTTCTATGACTCTGTGAAACCCATTCCACTGCTTCTAGAACTTTTGTTCTGAAATCTAACCTCAATTTTTATTAAATTTAGGATAGTATTTCTTACACTGCCCTCCATGGATATTTCTTTCCTGTTTTCAGCAGCATATTACCTACTTGAAGGCTTTTACCAGGTATGTTTCCAATCTGTTCCTCTTTTGGTTTCATTTTTCAATCTTTCTGAAAATATCACACTTTTCAGATATGTGATCATTTTCACTCCTGTCCTCTGGCTTTTGTCCATAGCTCTCTTGGATATGTTGTTCTAGAAGAGGCCTCCCCAGTGCTGAATAAATTGGAAGGATAACAGCATATGGTTTTGAAGGTTATACTACCAGTTTTACAGTCATGATGGAGGAAGGGGATTGGAGGAGGATGGCAGTGTTCACTTGTGACCCACTATAACTTCTAAATACTTCTCTGTATAACGGCTGCTCAAGCAGCTGGTCTCCATTCTGAATTTTTACAGCTGATTATGCTTGTGAAGTGTTATACTTTGCATGAGTCCCTAATGAATTTCATCATATTTTTCTAACCATATCTCCTGTGTCTCAGCATAATTTTGAATTCCAGTCTTGTTCTTGAGCTTCTTGAAGCTTGTTGTCACCTGCAGATTTAATAAGTACACTTTCCATTCCATCATCTGGGTCATTAACAAAAGTATTGAATAACTCCAAAATGAAGGCACACGCCTGTTGGATCCTGCCCAGCACTCCCCTGTGCTTTGACTATGAACCACTGACAAATAATCCCTCACTACAGCTCTCTAATTGTCTTTGCACCTACTCTGTGGTAGTTTCATCTAGTCCAGATTTCTCAGGTTTCTTTGGGAAAATAACCTCTAAGCCTGTGTCAGAAGTCTTACAAAAGTTAAAATATGAGGTTTCCAGCTTCTGCTCAATCCACAAACCATTTTATAAAAGAAGAAAAAAAAATTTGATTTAACATGCTTTCTTCATGACAAATCTCAACTATCTGTTGCTTCTTATTATTTCCTAGGTGCTTACAAAGAATTGTTAGATTTTGTAGCTCTTTTTCACTGCACAAATCACAGTCACATGCTATCACTTATCATTGCATATATTCTTTAACTAAAGCAAAGTTAGCTTTTTATAAAAATGACAGGTGAGTAAAATTTGTCTTAAAATTATGTTGCAATACACATTATCTGCATACTAGTGATGCTTTAGTGTTTTGTAGTGAGTGCTATTCAACATAAATATCTAGATTTATGCATAGAAGTGCAAAGCGTATTTTTTATCTATGCATATACAGTACCTCAAAGAAATCTGCTTTGCAGGAATGCAAATATCTTTTAGTCATAGAGTCCATCAGTCGAAAAAAAAAAGGGGTAATTGCACCTTAGACGTATATATGATAGAAGAAAAAGCATTACGGTTATTTCAAATGCTATTTATTCTAATCATGGAGACAGAATATCATGAAGGAAGTGGGTATTCTGATTTTATGCAGATAGTTTTTGTACCTAAGTTTGGATGCTAAGCTTTTAATACAGCCAGCATAGAAAAGTAAGCTCTGAATCACCCCTGAGAGGTTCTTTACTTAGGACTCAAACTAGAAGTCTAAAGTCAGGCAGTGTAATTAACCTCCATTGTTCCTTTTCTTCTATTGCCCACCAATCCCATGCTGCCCTATCCTCAACTACCTGTCTGTCAACTTCAGTTGTTCATACCCCTCAGGTTACAAGACTTGGATCTCAGCCTTAATTTTACTAACATGTACAAAACTGAATAGATCACAATCCGAATCCCTGATTGCAGTTCCCTTTGCTTTATTATTACTACCACAAGTAGGATGAGGCCTAATTGTTTATTCAAGCTTCCTTTTTATTACTGATTTATGCTGGGTATTGCTTCTTCAGGGAAAACAGAAGCTGGCAGTGCTTAGTGCACTGCAGTTACAGGTTAAACTGGCAGCAAGGCATGATAAAGTTTATAAATCTTTCCAAGCATTATTTCCCACTGTTCTTTGCTGCTGTTCATATGACATTCAGCAGTGAAACTCTTTAGGGGATCCTCATGGAATGCTTATTAGTGTTTTCTAATTGCTCCATACAGAGGGAAATAACTTTACATGGCAGGACTCCACCATTGCTTTAGCCTGTTTAACTCCTGAGGCCTTAAGTTGTAAGTGTTAAATCACAGAGAATGAACTAATGAAAGAAAGGTTAGTGTAAGAACCCTTTAATGTGTTATCAGGAAGGCCCACACTATTGCATTAGGCTGTCTTTTCCCAGACTAATTTCAGCATATCTCTACTCTTTCCTGTCTTGATCTCCTTGCTCTCTCGTCCTAGGTTCAGCAACAGTCCAGTCTGCTCAAAATGGCCGTGTGCATTATGCAACTTATTCCCCATCAGAGATTTGTCTCTGAACCAGCCAGACGTATGCTTCAGGAATGGAAAATACCAACGTCCCTTTAAATATTCAAGGCAGCAAACAGAAATAAATTTTGGAGGAGAGATGTAGGAGTTCAAAGGGAAAAGAAAGCAGCAGTGCCTACCTAATACCTACAGAATGCTGAAGAGGAACTGAAACAAAGAAGAAAACAATTAAAATTATTCTTAAAAATTTCCAGTGTAACAAATGGGGTTTTATTGTACTATATCTAAGAACTTAAGATTTAAAAATTCTCTATGCCAATCTGTAAGAACTGATAATAGAAAAAAAGAAAGATAAATAGGGTTATTTAGGAGGACATGAGCCTTAAATATTCATTTATTTTCCAATCATAATGAATAATTATTACAATAATTCTGATAAAAAGCATAGATTGGAACAAATGCTTTTACTGAGATTTGAATCCTAAGGGAAGCAAGTTACAATGTCTTCAATATAAGACAGACAGAAAAAAAGCTCTGCACATCTAAGAAAGGTTGAAATTCAAACCCAGAGTATATATTTAGATTTTACATAAAAAGCTGCTGCTGCTTCAGTTGATAAAGCAGTTGACCTGGTTGTAGCATACTTGTCTGCTATTTCTGCTCATCACATACTTAATACTAAAATTCAAGATATGCTAAATAAAAAATTTTCTTTCAGTTCTCTTATTACGACTTTCTATTGCTCCCAGTATAAATCTCCTTTTCTTCCTTTAATTCTTCTCTTTATGAAAATATGGTGCCTCCTTGTTATGCAGAAAGTTCCTTTACAAAAGGATGTATTTGCTGGCCTGTCAAGTCCATCTATGCATGGTTTAGAAAGAAGCAGTGGACACCATAATGATTTACTGCTGAACCAGGCAGCTGGGATGGAGCACAGCAGAGTCAGGGTGGATACCCTCACGTGCAGTAATTTGACACTTGTGTCCCTCACGTTCTTGACAATGTGATGGCACAAGGCTTGCACCCAGAAGTGGCGTTGCAAGGCTTCTCTTTCCTGCTGCAGAATATGACTTTATTCAGATGCTTGATCATAAAATCATAGAATCATAGAATCATTCAGGTTGGAAAAGACCTCTATGATCATCAAGTCCAACCATCAACCCAACACTACCATGTCTCCTAAATCATGCCATGAAGTGCCACGTCTACATGTTTTTTGAACATCTCCAGGATGCTGACTCCATCACCTCTCTGGGCAACCTGTTCCAATGCCTGACCACTCTTTCAGAAAATAAATTTTTCCTAATATCCAATATAAACCTCCCCTGACACAGCTTGAGGCCATTTCCTCGCGTTCTATCGCTTGTTACTTGGGAGAAGAGACCAATGCCCACCTCACTACAACCTCCTCTCAGGTAGTTGTAGAGAGCGATAAGGTCTCCCTTCAGCCTCCTCTTCTCCAGGCTAAAGACCCCCAGTTCCCTCAGCTGCTCCTCAGAAGACTTGTTCTCCAGACTCTTCACCAGCTTTGTTGCCCTTCTCTGGACACGCCCCAGCACCTCAATGTCCTTCTTGTATTGAGGGGCCCAAAACTGAACACAGTATTCGAGGTGCGGCCTCACCAGTGCTGAGTACAGGGACACGATCACTTCCCTACTCCTACTGGCCACATTATTCCTGATACAAGCCAGGATGCTGTTGGCCTTCTTGGCCACCTGGGCACAATGCTGGCTCATGTTCAGCTGGCTGTCCACCAGCACCCGCAGGACATTTTCCGCTGGACAGCTTTCCAACCACTCTTCCCCAAGCCTGTAGCGTTGCATGGGGTTGATGTGACCTAAGTGCAGGACCCGGCACTTGGCCTTGTTAAACCTCATACAATTAAACTTGGCCCATTGATCCAGCCTGTCCAGATCCTTCTGCAGAGCCTTCCTACCCTCGAGCAGATCAACAGTCCTGCCCAAATTGATGTCATCTGGAAACTTACTGAGGGTGCACTCAACCCCCTCATCCAGGTCATTGATAAAGATATTAAACAGAACTGGCCCCATTACTGAGCCCTGGGGAACACTGCTCATGACCAGCCACCAACTAGCTTTAATTCCTTTCACCTCAACTCTCTGGGCCTGGCCATCCAGCCAGTTTTTTACCCAGCCAAGACTACACTTTGAGTCACCAGTTTCTCTAGGAGAATACAGGGGGAAAGAGTGTCAAAGGCTTTACTAAACTCCAGGTAGATAACATCCACAGCCTTTCCCTCATCCACCAGGTGGGTCACCTGGTCGTAGAAGGGGATCAATTTGGTCAGGCAGTACCTGCCCTTCATGAAGCCATACTGGCTGGGCCTGTTCCCCTGGTTGTCCTGCGCTTGTGTGGTAAGCGCACTCAAGCTGAATCACTCCATAATCTTCCCCAGTACTGAGGTCAGGCTGACTGGACTGTAGTTCCCCGGATCCTCCTTCTGGCATCACATTGGCAAGCCTCCCGTTGTCTCAGACCTCCCCTGTTAACCAGGATTACTGATAAATGATGGAGAATGGCTTGGCAAGCTCCTCCACAACCTCCCTCAGAACTCTCAGGTGGATCCCATCCCCCATAGACTTGTGTGTGTCCAGGTGGTGGACATAATAATAATAATAACCTGGTTACATATACTAGCACTTATGTTTATTTTTTTCCTCTCCTTTTTTTTTCAAATTTTATAAAACTGTTACTCAGAATAAGATCCTACTGGTCATCCTGAACCAGGCTAGCAGCTTTGTAACTGGCTTCCTGATTCCAGTATATATACAGAGGTACAATCGGTCCTTTCCCCCATAGACTCCTTATCTGATTGCCTGGCAATCACAAAACCCATTCAGTTGAATCAGAAAAGAGTTGATTCCTGATCCTATCATATTAAAACCAAGGAAGATCAATAAAAGAAGCAAAAATTGAAATGCTAATTGGTTCTTTTGACATATTTAACATATTTCTGTAATTTTGTAGCAGGATCTGATATAGGACAATGAAATCTAACAGCAGTTAACAAAGCTGAACAGCAGAGAAATGGTGCAATTTGCCAGAACGAACATTCTGCATTTTTCTACATAGCTAAATCTGTATTTTAATGGGATCTGAGATTTCCTTAAAGAAGAAGAGGAATAAAATGAAGAAGAGAAAGATGAAGAAAAGTGAATTGAAAGGAAATAAAATGAACTCTCTTGCTCTTATAGGTGTCCTTCCCACCAAAAAATACTGCAAACAAAAGTCAGAACATTTCTGGTTTTTCCCAGTTTGCAAATTTTAATCTATACACCTGGTCTCTACACATCTACTCTTCTGGGGTTTCAAGCACAGTTGGAATGGTTTGGCAGACACCCTGGAAAGTGACCTCTTCAGTTGCCACAACTAAACCTGACAGAGACCATAAATCAGAGATTTATTTTGGTTTCAACGACCTTATTTTACTTCAGTTTAAAAATAAGAAGATAAGAACCAAAATAATGAATGCACTCACCATAAATTATTTTTGCCCATTGAATTAAGGAATATAGTTCTTATAAGAAAATTGTTATCAGCTTTTAGAGAAAAACAAATAAAATTTGTTTTGCCTTGTTTTAATCAAATTAGGTACTGCAGCCTTTAAGCTTGTATCTTTTTGGTCCTGGTCAAAATCTTTAATAAGAAGTAACAATTTTTTGGTAAAATTTGTGAATAAATTCTCCATTTTTCAGCTGTAGAGCCAAACTAATTTCTTAGAATAAGGCTACCATCCACTGATAAACTTGACATAGTTAAAAAATAATCCATTCCCTGTTAACATCTTTCAGGAAAAAAAAAAAAGTGCAGTAGGTACATTTTAAAATATGACTGCTATTTCATGCAGTTGCAGAAGTCTGCAAATATAATATAGTTTTCTGATGTAGAACAGGTCAGCTTTCAAGCTGGCCAGCACTTGTTTACTTTCAGAGGAAATTAACTTTGTCTCCACTGACAAAATCTGTCAAATCCGTGCTTTTAAAAAGGACATATCTCTTAAAGGCATGTGAATAAGACTGTAGAAATAGCTTTGTGATCTATGAAAATTGCTTAGCTAAATTACAAATAAAAAGAAATCCTACATATATTGAGGCCAAAAAAATACATTTCTCTCTAAAATCTGAAAAACAGAAGCTTTGGGTTGAGGTAATCTTATCATTCAATGCTGTCCTGGTTCGGCTGGGATAGAGTTAATTTTCTTCCTAGTAGCTGGTATAGTGCTGTGGTTTGGATTTAGTATGGGAATAATGTTGATAACGTACTGATGTTTTAGTGTTTTTGTTGCTAAGTCGTGCTTACATTAGTCAAGGACTTTTTCAGCTTCCCATGCTCTGCCGGGTGCACAAGAAGCTGGGAGGGGGCATAACTAGTACAGCTGACCCCAATCGGCCAAAAGGATATTCCATACCATATTGCATCATGCTCAGTACATAAACCAGGGGGAGCCATCCAAGAGGGCAGCGATCACTGCTCAGGCACTGGTGGGGTGTCCGTTGGTGGGTGGTGAGTGGTATCACTGTATTTCTGGGGTTTCTTTCTCTCTCTCTCTCTCCTCATTGTTTTCCTTTTCATTACTATTTATTATTATTGGTTTTGTTGTTGTTGCTGCTGCTGTTGTTGTTATTATTATTACTATTATTATTGCTGTAGTTGCTGATGTTACTAAACTGTTCTTAACCCATGAGTTTTCTTAATTTTGCTCTTCAGATTCTCTCCCCCATTCCACTGAGGGGACAATGGGGAGGGTGAGTGAGCAGCTGTGTGGTGCTTGTTTACTGACTGGGGCTAAACCACCACAAATACTTATCATTTCACAGATTTTTATTTCACGTTTAAGTTTTTTCTACCAGCAAAATAAAATTTGAAGTTAAAATAACAGGGTGAAGAACAGAACTTTTAATTTAAAAAAATTTCATTTCAGTCATTCTAAAATTGTCTTTAAGCTGATATGGGAGGAACAATTAAAATGACCATTTCATGTGAACTGTTTTGCTTATCACACTGGCAATTTAAAATTAAAAATGTCTGATGAAAAATAAATCAGTGCTTCTACAGATAGCTGTGTTTCAACTAGGTAGTTACCTACTGTAACTAGAGCTAAATGCCTCTTTCTAATAATCATAAGCTTTTCAAAGAGATTTCACGAACTATGTGCAGGTTTGCTCATTGAATACAATTATCACTGGACCATGAAGTATATGTATGAATACAGTGTAGAGTTTTCTGATTTTGAGCCTATCCTGTACCATGACTTAATCTATGATGTCTTGCAAGGTTTGCCTCTTTACCCAGTAACTCAGCTTGCTAAACAACCTTCCTCATACCCCAAATTGACACCCCAGATCTTAAGCTACAAAAAACAAAAGGAAGACAGGATCTTTTAGGACAGGTAGAGGAGCTGGTAAAATAGGAGACAGTAGGAGTAAAGCCTTGCCTATTGACTATATTGATAATGCCTCCATTATGGAGTTCACTAATTACAGAGCAGATATAAATTGTTTTGTAAAAATCTATTGGTGAAGCATAAAGAGCAGTGAATGATCCTTCAGCTTAATCTAACAGACATTACAGTGGCAACCTCTGGCACATTAAAAAGTTAATGTGACTTTAATAGGTCATAATCACACTAATAAATTTTATAACTAGTCTCTTTAGTAGACAGAGTCATTTAACAAAACTATAACTTTTATTTTTGGGGTTACATCAGACTCAAAGTACAATTAATCTTTAACAAGGTGTCATGGTTTTAGCTGGGATAGTTAATTTTCTTCACTGTAGCTAGTATAGTGCTGTGTTTTAGACTTAGTATGAAAATAATGTGATAACACACTGATGTTTTTAGTTGTTGTTAGGTAGTGCTTACACTAGTCAAGGACTTTTGCAGCTTCCCATGCTCTGCCAGGTGCACAAGAAGCCGGGAGGGGAGGGGATACAACCAAGAGAGCTGATCTGAATTGGCCAAAGGGTATTCCATATCATGTGATGTCATGCCCAGTATATTAACTGGGGGGAGTTGGCCGGGGGAAGGCGCGATCACGGCTCGGGGACTGGCAGTGTCGGTCAGCGGGTGGTGAGTGGTTGCAGGTCTTGTGTTTTTTTTCCCTTTTCCCTTTATTCCCTGGGCTTCATTTTATTCTCTCTCTCATTATTTCTTTTTATTATATTATTATTATTATTTTATTATTATTATTATTACCATTACTATTCTTACTATTTTATTTTAATTATTAAACTGTTCTTATCCTAACCCAAGGGTTTTCTTTTTTTTGCTCCTCCGATTCTCTCCCCATCCCACAGGGGTGGGGGGAGTGAGCGAGCAGCTGTGTGGTGCTTAGTTGCTGACTGGGGCTAAACCACAACACAAGGGCAGAGCTCTGCTGTAATGGAGTTTAACAGCAAGAGACTCTGAGCCATCCCTTCCTAAACAACAGAAATAGAGGAGCCAGTCTAAAAGGTCCTGCTGGTCAATTTAGAAGTGCACAGAAAACTTCCTTTCCAAGGAAAGTGAGAGATTTGAACATATCCAGGATGCATGTCTTGGTCTGAGACATCATGGTCCTTCTGGAGGTCAGTTCAAAGACCTTTCCTGTCTGCAACAGCCAAGCCAGCTATTGATGAAAATACTGCATTGCCTTGTTTTGTATGCTTTCTTGTTGGCTGAATAGAAAATGTTTCTGTTGAAGAGTGGTTTTTATCCCAAACCAACTCTAATCAATATATTCACCTTAATCTGAAAGATCATTGAGGTGAATCCTGTCAAATAGAAAACCTTTTATGTGGCCATTTATCTGGCATTGTAAGAACATAGAACAACCTGGCCTAGAAAGCACTGGAGGGTGATATCTTGAAATAACCTTAAAACTTATTTTGATGAGTAGTTAGAAAAGAAGTCAATAACATTATCCTTTCCTTTGAGTGATGCCATACTCTCCTTGCCCACAGCAGAAATATTTATCCTTCAGCAAACTTGGCAAATCAAAGCTGGATCGGTCCCACATCGCTGCACAAAGAAAGTGACAGCAATCCCCGCTTTTCAGGAAGGGTTATATTGCATGAGCAAACGTCGGGGGACTGAAGGCCTTTGAAAGGCAAAAGAGTTCCACTCATTTGAACTTTAGTTTATCTGATAGAAATAGCTGTCAGATATATTCAACTTCTCTTTCTTCCTTTCAGTGACTCTGAGACAGTCCTTACTGAGATAAGCCTAAGAAAGAGGAAGAAAGGGCAGATAGTCAGCATAAAGCAGTAGCATTGTGTATGTGACAGAAAAGAAGAGCTGAAGAGCTCAGCTAGAAGTCTGTAGTTAATGTTTTAAATATTGTCCTGTTGAGCTTAAGTGCTAGCCAAAGCAATTTCATGTTAATGACAATTCTGCTTCCAGATCTTTCTGCCTAAAAGGAAAGCAATGTTGCTAATGCATTTAACACTTTAGAGGAAGCTGTGCCTCTGCAGGACCATGGGGGATAAAGGGGACTGGCTCCTGGATTCAAAGACAACGGCAGTCTTTCCCAGTAACTCATGAGAGGTTCCCACCCTTTTCAACAGGTGCTGAATGATGGTGAACAAAATGTTAGGTATAGGTTATTCTGTTCTGTTCTGCCTTACTACCAGGCAGAATATGATTTTGCTAAAACTTCCAGAAAAGCATTAAGACCTTTCCAATCACTTTCATGACACTCTATGGAAAACAGCAAAAGTAAAAACAAATAAGAGAATACATATTTACATTTGAAACTCACAAATAAAAATAAAGAATTAGGAAAGGAAACCTGAATCCATCCTGCCACTGTTCTGGTGGCATTTTTCTTTCTCATACTAGTACTCGTACTGGTACTAGTTGGTGTGGATCCCCATATGTATGTGGGTCAAAACATTTTGTGTAACAAACATATAAAATTCACATAATTTGAGTAAGGCATTTTTAGATAAACTACTGAAGTGAATCCTTTGCTTTTCTGAGTCTTGGTTCCAAAACTTACTAACCCCCTGCCAGGGTTAGCAGTACATCAGCCTGATTGGAAGAAAAGCCCTATACAATTCTGTTAGGTTAACTTTAAACTGTACTCTCATTTTCAAGTAAAATGGTCTTTTGAGATTTTCTACCATTCTCTGTGCACATAGTTTTGGGCAACATTTTAATCTTGCTGATATTCATTTACTACTTCATGGATTGCCAAGCAACTAGAGTCACACTAAAAATCTATTTAATCCAAGTCCTTAGAAGTTCTTAACTTAAATATTGACCAGGAGAAAAGTAACAATAATAAGCCAATACCAGACTACGCTTAAAAACTTAATGATAATATCTGTGTAGGTCATTGCTTCTTGTCACCCATTTCTCTAATGAAGGCTTCCTGTGTAAACAATGATTCTTTGAACTTTGTCAAAGCCAGTGAACACTTGCTACTTCATTGAAGAGGTGATAGTAGAGGTGAGCAAACAGCAGTTACTTCACAACAGTATGTTAAGTTGATGTTGCATGTATTTGTAGATGATTTACAGTAATGAAATTGGCTTTATTATAAGTATGTATGCTCATTTTGGCTAGGATAGAGTTAATTTTCTTCATAGTAGCTAGTATGGGGTTATGTTTTGGATTTGTGATGAAAACAGTGTTGATAATATAGAGATGTTTCCGTTATTATTAAGCAGTGCTTACACAGAGACAAGGCTTTTTCTGCCCCTCACACCACACCACCAGCGAGTAGGCTGGGACTGCTCAAGAGGCTGGGATGAGACTCTGTACGGCTTTGTCTATTAAACTGTCTTTAACTCAACCCACAATTTTTCTCACTTTTACCGTTCCACTTCTCTCCTTCATTCCACCTGGGGGAGTGAGCGAGTGGCTGTGTGGAGCTTAGTTGCTGGCTGGAGTTAAACCATAACAGTATGTAACCTGTAATTGAATGTGTAAAGCGTCAGAGAATCATACACTCATGCAATCATAGAATGGTTTGGGTTGGAAGGGACCTTAAAGATCATCTAGTTCCAACTGCCCTGACATGGTCAGGGACACCTTCCAGTAGACCAGGTTGCTCAAAGCCCCACCCAACCTGGCCTTGAAGACTTCCAGGGATGAAGCAATCCCTGTCATCTCTGAATGCAACTTCAGGCATAAAGGCTAAGAGCTTCCTAACTAAATGTATGGGTCTACAGTGTAGGCGTCTACATTTAAAAAGGTCAAAGCCTTTTCTTTTCCCTGAGTAGTCCATGGAAGTCTGGTCAATATTGCCAATGAAGCTTGTGATGTGATTCAGTCTGTATTAATGTAAGCACCCACAGATCAGATTGAGCTACATTCAATCTGTTTATTAGCTCCCCATTAGGTATAGTAAGAACTTGGGGTGCTTTTTCAGATTGGATTTTGACATTGTGAGCCTGTGGATTCATGGGAGATGAATCACCCACAAAGTGCTACTCTAACTTACGGAATCAGATTTTCATGCTCTCAGCCAAGTATAAATGCAACCATACCCACAGATAAATTAACGCAGGTCTCTGGCTGGCTGAGGCTACACGTTTGGGAAGCACATGGACTTAGCTTAGGCAGAATACCAGCTTATCACATATATATTTATGGTACTAAGGACAGACATATTGGACCATGAATAAATGACCTATGTGTCCAGACTCATCTTTCAAAAGAAAGATGCCTCTGTAACAATCATCTAAGAAAAATAAGCTGTGACACTTAGAATATGACCCTTGGTGCAACAGGTGAGCTTTTCTGAAAATCTGGTATCAATGATAGATGCCCAGTTCTTGACAACATTCTTGCCTTAGCATTTAAACCTGCATTCTACCAGCAATCAGCTAGGAGAGAGATGGAGGATTTATTTTTCCTGGTATTTATTTTCAGTCTTGTCAAACTGATGCAAGTGTTTTGGAACAAAAACTATTCCTTCCTTCTTATTTGTTGTTTCATTACCTTGCACAAGGAGGGCCTGGGCTGCTACAACAGGACTTTGATCTTGGTTGTGACATAAAGATGATATTTAACACTTCTGCTTATCGAAAAAGAAAAAGAAAAAGAAAAAGAAAAAGAAAACCAATTTCCCCTCACTTAACTGAAGAAAATAAGAGGTGAACAAAGTCTTATGTCACCCTGATGAGCTTTCCTTGGTGCACAGATGTGTTTGTGGTGAAATGAACAAATTTTATGTAGGATGGATAAGTTGCTCTACTCCTGAGCTTGTCTGTGAAATCTAATGATGGCTCAAGCAACAGAGCTTTTGAAAAGCTGGGGAATAATAAAAAGCACTGTTCAAGACATGACTTTTTCCTCCCGCACTTTCATTTCCTAGGAAACAGATGCAAGATCAGTTGGCCACCTGGCATCAGTCTGCATGCCTTGTTTAAGGGGGTGTATTGTTCATAAAATGTTATGAATACAGTTATTCCACAGATGTGTGGAACTAAATTTAATGTGACATCAATTTAATGATAATACATGAAAGATTCAGAAGACTTCCGGTTGTGTTGCTTCATTATATGTGTGATTGCATACAAAAACACTTGTAAGACACAGAACCTGTGTAAATGACCCATTGATGTTGGCTGCTGATTAAATCCACTGTTCATGCAAGTCCTAATAAAACCAAGAAAAAGGTATAAGGGCAGTTATCTAACATTCTCCAACATCATGAGACTTTTTGATGCTTGCTTCATTGTTGTTTTGTTTTCTATGTCCTTCCATGAAATTGTGATAAATTTTAAAACAACAATTCATGGGAGTTTAAATGCATGGTGGATGGGGCCTTTATGAAGCCATTCTCTCCAGTTCAAAGCTGGTCCAAACTATCAAGGGATGAAACATTTCTGCTAAAGTCACATACAAAAGGAATTGAGCTCCTCAACTGTGTCACAAATTCATTATCCCAACTGGTTGCTGGAAATAGCTTGCTGAAAAGCCGAAGTTTATGATGTCTCAAGGAAGTCTGTCAATTGCTTCCACATCCTTTATATATGTCTTTTTGATCTCCTAGCTGTCTAACTGGTAGCAAGACTGTGAGCAATTCAGAGCAATCCATATATTTATTGGCCATACATTTCTAGCTGGCAGCTCTCTCATCCTTTGGACAGAATAAGAGAATGAATAAGGGCTGTATTGTCTCCCCAGTTTTCTCAGTAGGGTCCGCAATAGTATCTCTACCTCACTAAGCCACCCCTTTTAAACAAATATATCTCAGTATTTTTGTGGTTTATATTAATCTCTTCAAAGATCTTTGAAGTAGCCAGTGAATCCCAAAGTTATCAGGTCAGATAGAACTGAAAAGCAGAGAAATGGCAAATTCACATCATAAACTACATTTTCAGGAAAGCAGGGCAAGAATAATGAAATGCTTGGGGGAAAAAAAAAATCACAAAATACCCCAGACAAACAAAACCCCATAAAACAACAAAATACAAACAAAAAAAGAGGAAAACTCCACTCAAAGTAGAAAAAACCTTAAAATTCAACCTCATATGAATCTGTGTTTCAAAGGCCTAAGGGAAGCACTTCTAAGTATACCAGAAATATGCCAACTGAAATGCCATTAGCAAATAATCTTTTACATAGTGGTTTTCACTGGACACTTTAGATTACAGTGTCAAACTTTGTGCAGTTGGCAGTACTGTTGTGACTTCACTAGTAGTGGTAAAAAAGAAAGCAATCATACAGGCGACTATTATGTAGATATAACATAAAGGTAAAAAGGAATAAGGTAATTAAAAATGCATGCTTACCTATTAATTAAGCTAATTGGTCTTTCAGGTAGCATGAAGCTCTCTGAAGACTCAGCACTGTGCATCTATTTTGTGCCTTTGGAAGCCTATAATCCACCTCTGGTTTTACTACTTAAAAATCCTGTTTACTGCAGTGAAAAATGACACTCAAAACTTTGTATGGATAACCAGGATGCCCCTGATGTAAGGCACATGATTTCATCGCAAGATGGATGTGTTATCTCACAATAGGTGTGTCAGAGGAAAAATTCTGTAGCTTACTGATGTTGCAGATAGGTGCATCCTCAGATAGAGCTGTCTCTGAAGAATAGCCACAAGCAGGTTGAAAGCTTATGGGTAAGAATTAGAGACTGAGGCAACAAAGGGAACCTTGTGGTTGGTGGCTACTACAGGCCGCCCAATCAAGAGGAGCCTGTTGACAAAGCCTTCTTACTCCAGCTACAGAAGGCATTGTGCTCACAGGCTCATCCTGCTGGGGGACTTCAACGACCCTGACACTTGCTGGAAAAGTAGGACGGAGAGCTGTAGGCAGTCCAGGAGACTCCGGGAACTCATTGTGGATAAATTCTTAAGCCAGGTAATAGACAGCCCTGCCAGAGGGGATGCAACACTGGAACTGTTGGTCATCAGCACAAGTGAGCTAATCGGTGATATCAAGGTTGGAGACAGCCTAGGCTGCAGTGATCATACACTGGTGGAGTTCGCAGTCCTGAGGGATACAGGTCAGTCAAAGAGTAAATTCAGGACCCTGAATTTTAGGAAAGCATAATTCCAGCTCTTCAAGGAGTTAGTCAATAGGACCCCCTGGAAAACTGCCCTCAGGGACAAGGCAGCAGAACAGAACTGGCAGATCTTTAAGGACGCTTTCCATAGAGCGCAACAGCTCTCGATGCTCAGGTGTAAGAAATCAGGCAAGGAAGGGAAGAGACCAGCATGGCTGAGTTGAGACCTGCTGGTCAAACTAAAGGACAAGAAGGAAATACACAGGCAGTGGAAGCAGGGACAGGTATCCGAGGAAGAATATAGGGATGCTGCCCAGTTGTGTGGGGATGAGATCAGGAAGGCCAAGGTGCAGCTGGAGCTGAACTTGCAAGGGATGAAAATAATAATAATAAGAACTTCTACAGGTATGTCAGTCAGAAAAGGAAGGTCAAAGAAAGTGTACCCCCTGTGATGAGCAAGATTGGCAAATTGGTAACACGGACAAGTACAAGGCTGATGTACTCAACAACTTCTTTGCCGCAGCCTTCACTGGCATCCTCTCTTCCCACACCTCCCGGGTGGATGGACAGCAAGACAGGGACTAGGGGAGCAAAGTCCCTCCCACTGTAGGAGAAGATCAGGTTCATGACCACCTCAGGAAACTGAATATGCACAAGTCAACGGGACCTGCTAAGATGCATCCCAGAGTCCTGAGGGAATTGGCTGATGTAGTTGCCAAGCTGCTCATTGACTATTTGAAAAGTCATGGCAGTCAGGTGAAGCCCCTGGGGACTGGAAAAGGGAAACATTGAGACCATCTTTAAAAAGGGTAGAAAGGAGGACCCGGGGAACTACCGATCTGTCAGCCTCACCTCTGTTCCTGGGAAGATCATGGAACAGATCCTCCTAGAAGCTATGCTAAGGCTCATGGAGGACAGGGAGGTGAATCAAGACAGTCAACATGGCTTCACCAAGGGCAAGTCTTACCTGACCAACCTAGTGGCCTTCTATGATGGAGTGACTACATCAGTGGACGAGGGAAGATCTACAGCTGTCATCTATCTGGAGTTCTGTAAGGCCTTTGACACAAACCCCCACAACATCCTTCTCTCTAAATTGGAGAGATATGGATTTGGTGGGTGGACTGTTCAGTGGATGACAAATTGGTTGGATGGACACATCCAAAGGGTAGTGGTCAACAGCTCAATATCCAGATGGAGACTGGTGCCAAGTGGTGTTCCTCAGGGGTCCATGTTGGGAGCAGTACTGTTTAATATTTTCATCAGTGACATAGCGAGATCATGTATACCCTTAGCAAGTTTGCAGATGACACCAAGATGAGTGGTGCAGTTGACACAGCTGAGGGACGGGATGCCATCCAGTGGGACCTGGACAACCTGAAGAAGTAGGTCCATGTAAACCTCATGAGGTTCAACAGGGTCCTGCATCTGGGTCAGGGCAAACCCCAGTATCAATACAGGCTGGGGGATGAAGGGGTTGAGAGCGGCCCTGTGGAGAAAGACTTGGGGGTACTGCTGGATGAAAAGCTGGACATCAGTCGGCAATGTGCACTCACAGCCCAGAAAGCCAACCGTATCCTGGGCTGCATCAAAAGCAGCATGGCCAGCAGGTGAGGGGACATGATTCTGCCCCTCTGCTCCGGCGAGACCCCACCTGGAGTACAGCATCCAGCTCTGGAGCCCTCAACACAAGGCAGACATGGAACTGTTGGAGCAGGTCCAGAGGAAGGCCACAAAAATGCTCAGAGGGCTGGAACACCCTCCTATGAGGAAAGGCTGAGAGAGCTGGGGTTGTTCAGCCTGGAGAAGAGCAGGCTCCTGGAAGACTTTATTGCGGCCTTTCAGTATTTAAAGGAGGCTTCTAAGAAAGATGGTGACAATTTTTTTAGCAGGACCTGTTGCAATAGGGCAAGGGCTAATGGTTTTAACTTAAAAGAGGGTAGATTCAGACTAGATATAAGGAAGAAATTTTTTACAGTGAGGGTGGTGAAACACTGGCACAGGTTGCCCAGAGAGGTGGTAGGTGCCCCATCCCTGGAAACATCCAAGGTCAGGTTGGACGGAGCTCTGAGCAACCTGATCTAGCTGAAGATGTTCCTGCTCATCACAGGGTGGTTGGACTAGATGACCTTCAAAGGTCCCTTCCAACCCAAACTATTCTATGATTCTATGATTCTATATCCTGAAGTAGTGGGTGCTGCTAGCCATTTTTCTTAGCATGAATGTGCATGCTCCAAGGCTACAGGACTGGTCATGAGCCGACTTCTGAGAGTGAACAATGTAGTCAGTTTGTCAGACCTTGTGTGTGGTCTTACAGACAGAGTACAGAAAGTTTTAGGCGACAAAACAGTGAGCATATAAGCTATCTTTTCCTAGAAATTAAAGTCAGAGGACCTTTCATAGACCTAGGCTGTCCTTCAGAGTTCTCAGATGGCATTGCACTTCATTAGGCACACCGTTGTCTGCCCCATTATGCCTTGTCCATAACTCAGAAGTAGGGAGGGGGTGACTAAACCAGTCCAAGAAGTCAGGTCATCTTGAGTTAATCCAATATATCCTTCCTTCTAGAGTGAGTCTTGTTAGGGATGTAGTTCCTGCAAACACATAACTTAATAGCTGGATCATTTTCCTCTTAGTTGTGAATCACCTATAAACTATCATGCAGATACCTTAAACTGGGCTATGCAAATAATTACAAAACTGTTGGGTTTACACTTGCTTAGGGTTGTTTCCAGCAAACCAACTCATATGTGCTGATTAGCTAATCTCTCTTTATATTTATAAATAAATAAATAAAACTTATGTTATTTAGTAAATATATAGATATAGATGTATTTATATATTATTAAATATATATAGAAATAAATATATAGATATACATATAAATATAGATATAAATACATAAATATAACATATTTTATCTATAAAATAAAAGATTATAAAGATAGTCTTTTGCATTTTCCTCCTTTTCTTAAGAACAGATTAACTGGTGCTAGCTCTTCCAACTATCTCCAGTCAAGCAGGATATGAGTGTGTGGCACTAGATTAATGCTTGCTTAATTTGGGTGGAAAGGGACCTTTTAATGAAGACAATACTTTCCTTCCTCTACACAGCTCAGGAGCAAAGCAAGCTACTCTGCCAGCCCAGGCACTGATCAAGGCCTGTGGCATCAGGCTGTCTCCTTACCAACAATTCAGCTAAATTGCTGGGCTGACCTAGTGGTCACTTGGAGGTTTTCTTTATCCTAGAGATGGAATAAATTGGGAACTGTACATTTAAAACGTCTATTGTAACAGCTTTTGCCAGAGCTAAGCTACAGTGACTGTGTTTACCCTGAAAATGAAGGAGAAAGAAATTAGAAATGACAGAAAATATAAGGCAGAACTGTACTGTACTCTGGTCTGAAAATCAAAACAGAACCAATAAGAATTTTTTCTCATACAGAATCACATTCAGTTTCTGTAATTGCTCCAAAACCTCAGGAGTCTGGGACAGGAAACAAGGGTTCAAATGGTACACTTTCAGCTGATGGTTTTTCCAACAAACTGCGACTAAATGAACATGTGAAAAGCCCCAAGGAGACCCCCTTATTCCTTTTACTCTTGTTTTCCCCAACCATTTATTTTCAAGAGTTCTGTAAATTGGCAATCCTGTAGTGAGAAGTACCTGTCCATCCCAGTTCGCTGTGCTTTTCAGAACAATGTGATTTTTCAAAATCACCTCATCTTCTCTTCTTGCCATTGGAGAGTTGCCTGTCTCAGCAGTCAGCTTTGCACAGACAGGTCCCCTTATGGATGTAGAAGTCCTCAGATTGTCTCTGTGATATATCTTTGATTTTCACACCAAGACTTGATGGTAGAAACCATCATGCTTCACAGTGGCCGTGCAGGCACTCTGTAGCCCAAGGGACAGATCAGGCAGTGAGTACTGATCGTGAGGGATCTGTGTAATGTTTCATGAAAAAAAAAGCTGCTGTTAAAGTGAGTTGCCCTCACTAAACAATGCTTCTGGCATCTGTGTTGTGTTTACCTGTGTGCAGCCATGGTTCATTACTCATCACATTGCTTTGTACAGCTTCAGGTAATTTTATGTCGTCCACTCTGCGACTGACAGTTGTTCCTCACCATAACCCTAGTTCTGTAGTCAGCACATGTTTTGTCTCCTACTTCCACAGCTTTCATGTGATTCAGAAAGTCCTTTTCAAAGCTATGACACATTTTATACCATATTTTAGAGTCTGTGGCCTGACTTCCAGGGATCCCCCCTGGATTGCTCTCTGACTAATGCAATTTCTACAGCCTAAAGGCAGCTTTACAACAGCCATTCAGGCTCTCTTTCTGTTGACCTTAGTCTGTTGGTGTTGCATGCAGTGAACAGGAGCCTTGCAAAGTCCATATTCTTTATTTTTACACAATTTGATGTTACATCAGTGCCTCTGAGAGATGTGGTTTATCCTACCAACAAATCTGGATGCCTTCTCAGCGCTATCCTACCTGTGTCTTTATCTCAACAGGGTAGGTATTATCTCTGCTAAAGGAAAAGAAATTTGTTGGTCATGCTGATGTTTTACCTTTGTTCAACAGTGCTCAAGACTGATTTTAACACTACCGAGTAGTATGAAACTTCTTGTATGTCTTTGTATGGGGCTGGTACTCCCAGACTAAGTATATATGCCAACAGGAGACAGCTAATGAAAGTAACTCTTGGAGCTGTGGTGGGTTAACCTTGGCTAAGGGCCAAACACCCACCCAGCTGCTCTCTCACTTCCCCTCCTCATGTGGACAGGATGGAAAAGTTTAAGGGTTGAGATAAAGGAGATCACTTACCAGTTACTGTCACAGGCAAAACAGACTTGACTTGGGGAAAAGTAGTTTTATTTATTGCCAGTTAAAGTAGATTTGGGTAGTGGGAAACAAAGACAACTTCCCAGGACCAACTTTACTCCCTCAGTCCTGAATCCTCTTCCCCCAGAGCAGCACAGGAGAGTTGCATTATAAAAGTTGGTTGGGATATTGTTATAAAGGTGGTTGAGATAGATTTGTTAGGTTAATTAACCACCTGACTCTGAGCCCTGCCCTTTGTGGTGCTGTGTTAGCTTTGCACTAATGACGGTGTGGCCCAGCATCTGCCTTTATCAGAGGAGACTGAAAATCCCTTACGCTATTTATTACTGAAGGCTTGGTGCAGATAAACTAATAGAACAATGTCTGACATTTGACTAAAACAAATCAGGTGAAAAGATTTCAGGTAGAATCTGCTTTCAGTAAATTTAAAAAAAAACAACCAAGTATATATAATTGAAAAGTTAAACTTGCTGCTATTCAGCCTATACAGTACAGGTAGTGTTTGCCAGGTCTTGTACTTTAAGCACCTAATGAATCCATGTGCCTGGTTGGAGTTCCTAAGTAGTGCACATGTCCCATTATGAACCATGGTCAGAAATTGATGCAGAAGGAGGGGAAACAGATGTTCACTGAGAGAACCTGACAGAGGGGAACATGGCAAATGAGTTACAGACAAATGAGAAATTCTTCAGCTGTTTCCATATAAATTGTTTAATTCTGATTAAACCATTTTAATGCTGTATTTTTTTCACTTAGAGTTACCAATTGCAATAATTGGAATTTCTTATCTGTTCTACGATCCATGGTCATGTATCTAGGATAAACTAATATTGTCAATTGTCAATTTTAAATTGTTATTTAAAAATAAACAAATAAGGCCCTGTACCTCCAGATTAATATATATTATCACAAACTTGTTTATAGAATGACGTTTATTCTGCCACAAATTGGCAATAACCAGAGTCCTAAAAATGAGCTAAATTTATTTGTTGCTAGTGATACTATGAAGAAATTTATTTATCTAGGGATTTGTTCTATAAAACTTAATCTCCTTTTGGGATGTTATTACATATTTTTCTCTCTTAACCAGTTTGCCTGTAAACCACTTCAAATTTATTTTATTTTTTAAAATTTGTAAGCATTTAGAGCCATTTAGTTTGATTTCTAACTTTTTTTTTAAAGGTGTAACCAAAAAACACTAATACCTAATTCAAAGCACAGAAGTGAAAAGAGTGAAGGGAAAATCAATGGCTTAGGTTAATTTAGTACATAGTAAAAAACCTGTCATTTTACAGGTTCCTGAATTTAGTTTAAACTCACTGAAAAATTCTGGATAAATAGAAAAGACAATGTTTTTGGAAATGCTGAAATCAATTTAATTAGAAATTTTCAAAGGATAATGTCATTCCTGAAATAAACACTTGCCAAAAAAAATCCAGCTAGATTCCCAAAATGGTGGATGCCAAAATATCTTCATTTATGCATACTGGTTAGCATGCTTAGCCGACACATGAGATAGATAGGCAGAAAGTCAGTAATAGGAGGAATGACTCTCTATCCTGGCCAACAGTATACCCAAAGGGCATATTTGTGTTGCAGTAGTTGATCTAGTGAATATTTAATAGAGTTGAATATGGAATGAAGTCAGAATGAGATACTGAGAATACCACATAAGATTATAGCACACTCCGGGGAATTGGTTACTGTGGGTTCAAAGTCTTCCAGTAATAAGCAAGATTTGAACATGGATCTCTTAATTCCATGTTGGTGTTTTGGGTTTTTTTTTGAGTTTTGGGGTTTTTTTTTCTTTTTTAAAAGACCTCTTCTGGGCAGTTCTGTGAATTATCTTTCATTTTTTTTAGACATAGAATATTTTTAGAAATATCAGAACAGCATCAGAAAAGTATTTTTAAAATATTTTTATTGTTGGGCTAAGAACATGTTACTTACCTTGTCCTACTATGAGAAGTGATATAAAGGACTTGCATGGAGATAATGTGCTGATTTGCAACAATAATATTTTGGTGCATATTAAAAAGGAGGGGAAGGTTGTTGTCTCTTGAGAAATGTGCTCCAGTTTTAATCCTGTATAAAAGAAAAAGGATTTTTGTCTCCCACTAATGAAGAGTATCTCTCCTCATTTGTATACAGTCCCTAGCATTCTATTACAGCTTAACTGTAATATAAAAAAACTATTTTTGATGAAGGAAAATATATTAAATGGTAAGGTTATTAGAAACAGAAGGGATTATTTTGAAAATCAGAGAAGTAAAATATTAAGTAAAGTAAAAAAGATACACAAACTTACATATGAAAAGT
>WEKW01023648.1:28877-47030 GCA_013389905.1 Sula dactylatra | reverse complement strand
AAACCCATAAAACTGATTTTCTAAATTCTAACGAACTTCTAGCTCTTGAATTAGATTCCTAAAATTAGGGAGTTTTAGTCTAGGTCATCAAGATATGATACTCAGTAAAAAATCTGAAATTCCAAGTTAGGTTCTTGCTCAAATAAGAATGTAGGAATACAAGACAAGGATGAAGATCCATGGAATAATTTAGGCACACAATTGTTTTTCTGCCAAAGAGAATCAGGAGATTGAAGAGGATTGATGGCAAGCCTTCACCAAAGGGACCTAAGCATTGTGGTACTCAGTGATGCAAAGTGGGAGATGGAAGTGCCAAGGTTGGCAGGAATTCGTAATGATGGATTGTGTATGCTCCCCATGTAGAGGGAAGAGTTAAGACTCCTGTTTTGTCATTCATACCACCCCAAAAAAATCATCAGTTCACCAACAGGAGAAATTCCAAAGACATCTGTCTTCAATGTGAGCTCATCTACCTCTAAGAAATCACATCCAGGTTTGCCTTTCAGAGTGCAGACCTTTGTGCCATACTTAGGAGTCTGCTGGAGATGTGGTTGCCATTATCCAAATTACTTCTGTATTACTTATCCAGTTATTATCTAATTAAACAACACCTAGTTCTTTTCCCTCTTAGCTGAATAGCCTAACTAACGTGCCGTTAAGTTCAGGATTCATTCTATTTGCCTTCCTTTTTATCCTGTCATCCTTCCTTTTTGGACATCTAGGTAATAACTTTAACAAGTCAGGAGGAAAGCACTTCAAAGCCAACTGGCAAGCTACCAGGAAAAAGCAGCAGTGGGCTCAGGAAGGACCTATATATGAGATTTTATATGTTTCTTTACCATATCATGAAAAGAAGAGCTATCTCTTCTTTCCTTTAGAGCAGGCTAAGCAAATTAGGCATAGTAATAATTAATCTACCAAATGGAGCATCTTTAGGGATGGGGGTTGAGGGGTCTGTTCCTGTTTTCCCTTTTCTAAGCAGTCTGAAGTGGAAGATAAGTGCTAAACCAGCACCTTAGCAAGATGAAGACGTTTGGTAACATCATTTACGTGCCTGCACTTGTTAAGCAAAGTTTCCCTTGAAGGTGATTCAGACTCCTAAATGCTGTGTGTTTAGGATCCTAGTCGCCCTCCACAAACTGAATATAGGGTCAATAACTGAAAGGTTATGGAAGACTGAAAATAGTCTTTAAGTAGCGCAGACATGAAGGCAGAAGGAGACTCTCATTCATTTTGATGTTGATTGGGTCCATGTAATTACACTAAATCTTTTTGATCCGGTAAGATTACTTGCACTGTGTAAAATAAATATTTATTTAGGACTTTCACCTTGTGGGCAATGCTATCATTCTTCTTTTAATTACTGTACGGTTTTTAATAATGATGGGTAGCACTTGTCATGCTGCTTCCATATTCAGAACACTTTGCAAATGTGAAAGGTGGTTGTCTGTCACTGACTTTTATAATAAAATGATATTAGAGAAAATATTTGGAACTGTTTGTCCTCTGCAATTTCTTAAGATTAAAATAATGTTTATATAAATAATAATAAAAAAGATGTCCTAGGTATGTGTCTGAAAGAAGGTAACTGAATCCTTGGTTTATACTGGAAGTAAAAATGAGTTCCATAGGGAACAAACCTTAATTTCAGAGTGTATAAATGTTCAAAATTGCAGTCAATGTGTAAGCTACCATTAGAGTTCGTACAAATCTAGCCAGGTCAGACAGCAGGGTCTCAATTTAACCAGCCGCATGCAGATGCCTGTTTTGGACTAAGCTGCATTTCTGTCCAGCCACTTCAGCCCCCTTGTTCCCAGTGTTGCTACACAGTCTGCCAAGAGCAAAAGTAACCAGGATGGAAAGATTAGGAAAGGAGAGTCTGTGAACATGGCAAAAAAGAAATCCCGACTGACTTGCCTACCCTTTCTAATACTCTTCTCTATGTAGCGTTCAAATTTCTTGATGCGTTATAAAGACGTTGCAACTTAGTCCCATGCAACACAGCAACTAGTGGTAATCCAGGTAAACAATTTCTTGTTTCTACAGAAGCATGGTTTGCATTTACCTTACTTGAACAAACAACTCATGATAGACAAACATGTTTGGATGTAAAAGATTTGCTGCATGTACTGTACAACTTCTTTGTGGTAACTGGGATGGGCTTCAAATTTTCAGTCAGATAGTTACTGACTTCAGGACACTTTCATATATCTATCTAAATATGGATATAAATATCTACACATGTATGTATAACTATATATACATATACATATGTAGTGTTTATACAAAATTACATAATCTCCATTAACTCTAAGTTGTAGCTCAGGAATTTTGGAATGAATTTATAACCTGCCACTGCTTTTCAAAGTACCATTTGCAATGCAATGGAGTTAGAGAGAGGGCACCAGCTGTAAGCATGATCAAGATCCCAAATACAACCTCTCCCTGTTAAAAAGTAATAATAGAAGAGGAAGCTATTCCAAAAGTGGTACAAACCTTCTGTGGTATGTACCATTCTCTAAAGACTCATGAACAATGGCTTGTTAAGCCATTGACTCACTCCTGTCTTCTTGAAGAATCATTTTAGAAAACTAGTAGTATTAAAAACCAGGGTTACTATTCTCTGGAGACAACAGTAGAATCTATGACACATGCCTTTCCATCATTAGTATGCACACAATAGAAAATCTGATATTACCTCAGGTTTTACTCTTTTAAAGTCTTTTAAATGTCTATTGCTATTTTAAATATTTTTGTACTCTATGGTCACCAGTGTTACAAGTCCTTGTTGTTGTTCACACACAAATACAAACACACATACACATATTCTCTTTACATATACATATGTGTGTATATGATGTGTGTATATATATATACAGTAAACCCAAATATAGAAATTTATATTACAATATGTTGGGTTTGAGTTTTTTTTCACCAAATGAAATTTTGTTTTTAAAGTCAATGTACAGAACTTGTATCTCAGTCCTTACATTGGAGTTGGCTAATGATTCACAAAACAAATTTTTGGGAAGCTTTTTTAGGCTAGGATCATTCAGCTGTCCAATACCTGTGGCCAGAAAGGAAAGATGATACGCAGTGAACACACCAGATGGCAAAGGCAGTTACAGTGGTAAGAAGCTTGGTGCTTTGCCACTGTGTGAACTGCACTAGACAGTGCAGCAAGCCAGTGAAGTAATGATGTGGAAAAAAATAAAAGGTTACAGATAAAATTTCGACAGAAAGGTGATCTTTCTACAGAACAGAAAGCAGGAAAATATTCAAGAAAAAGAAGGAAATCATAAATGAAAAGGTGAATTTTGTTTAAGATGCCAACTCCATCTGTAAAATAACAGTGTGTGAGGGAGCTCTGTGGCTGAGTGGGCTGCTAAGTGTAATGGACCTGCAGAAAAAATGTCAGCAAGACAAAGGAAATCCTAATGGAAGAGGAAGAGAATGAAGGGTGAAGAACGGGAACAGAACATGACAAACCAAAGATTAGAATTAGAATAAAAGCCACAGCCAGCTCTGGGGTCCCTGCCTTTATGGTGTCAAAATCTTGTGGCCGATAGTTTCAGGTGTCTTGCAGGTATTTTATTCAGTGAGAAAAAGCTCTCTCCATTCATTTAGATAAAAAGGTTTAAGTGTTTTCATTCTTTCTTGAGAACAATGGAGGTCATGAGGAGAATGAATGATCACGATTTTTCTTTAGGAGGGAAGAACAGGTCTCAGTTGATGAAACTTATTATTTCATAAAGTCAGTGATAGAAAAAGTAGAGGAAATGAGTGCAATATATTTTTTTTAATTATTGCCCTTATAACACATATAATATACGTTTATGAATCATGACCTGAGTAAGGCTCTATACACAGAGCAAAAAGATGATTCCTTTAGAAAGAGATTTGGACACTTGCATGCCAAAGGTGGGCAAGTGCAACAAACAATACAAAATTTTTTAGATCAAATCAACATGACAGCACAATGGTGACATATAGCAGCAGGTCAAGCATTGTCAGGAATTTTGTAAACAAGGCATGGCTGGTGAAGGAAAAATAATATCTTCTATTTGGTCAACTTGCGTAAGTTGGGAAAAATGGGAAAACTTTAAGGAATACCAATCATTTACAAGCATTGTGAGAAAGAACAATTTTAAGAAAGGGTTTGAAGGAAAGCAAGTTCTGTAGATCCTGGTGGGGACTTCCTTCCATACACCACAGAAAAGATTAAATTTTTTGTTTTAAACCAAAACATAGGTTAGCTGTCCTTACAGGGTTAGCAAGGGAAAGTGAGCAAGGACTCGGTGATATCAGGCAAAAGACAACAGCTGAGCTGTCATTGGGCAGAGCTGAGAAGGTACTGGATGGGGAATGACACTTCTGTTAATTTGGAAGAGAAGGATGCTCCTCTCAATCTCTTTTCTTCATATTGCAAAGAAATGGGAGTCATTTCTGTAATATTCATGATCTCAATGACTTTTCCTCTGCCATTTGTGAGAGAGGCAGGCCTTGTTGGTCTCTTGGTCTAATCATGATGGCTATATTCAGTAGAAATCATGGCTTTTTCATTTTCTCAAGGTGGAAATTGTTAGGTGATTAGAAAACAAAGACATCTATGTTGTTTCCCTATAACAGAAAAGCAGAGTTGAAAAGGTACCAGAGCAGGCTTCATGTGCTTAGACAGTCTATAAGATTCCTTTCCTTTCCTTTCCTTTCCTTTCCTTTCCTTTCCTTTCCTTTCCTTTCCTTTCCTTTCCTTTCCTTTCCTTTCCTTTCCTTTCCTTTCCTTTCCTTCCCTGCCCTGCCCTGCCCTGCCCTTTCCTTAAAAAAAGAACACAACAAAAAAGAAAAACCTAGAACATAGTAGATATCAATGGCCAAAAATAATATTCATTTTATACCTGTTATATATACAGATATATGAGGCAGATACATCAGAAATTAATGGGTTAGGTAAAGTCAGGAAAAAAAGCTACGGGCAAGTGTAATCAACATAATCCACTTTCAGTGAAACAGTTGTGATTTACAGATGCTGAAGGCCTGGCCTATAATCTGTGGGTAATGTGGTTTTCAGGGCTAAAATCAGATGTTTTCAGCCTTCACTACCTACAGTGGGGTTGGCAATCAGCCTCCAGTTCTGTGAACTAGTCTCTGAAGACTCGTTTGAGCATCATGCATTGTGGTCCTTAACTGAGACTTTCCATTGTGCTGGAGCTGAAGTTGCAACCTTTAGCGTTGTTTACATGGTACTGCTGCTGTTATTTCGACTTGGAATTGCAAATTTCCTGGTTATGGGAATCAACAAGCAAAAGCCATCTCTCTTGTGGGCATACCTTAACACGTCAACAGAGTGGAAGAAATTGTCACTGCTGGCACGTTGGAGAAATGCCAAGGTAAACTACTAGCCGATAAGTGGAAAATTTCACTCTGTCAACATTTGCCCTGGGACTTCATCAGCCAAAATCAGCAAATATTAGAATCAATAAATGCCCCTCTATCCATCAGAGTTTCTAGGCATGGTTTATTTATGTTTTTTTAATGAAGAATATAATCAGAACTTTTTATTATAGAATGAGTGGATATTTCCCCCCCACACACATAGTTTATTGTTTCAAGTCATAAATACTTGTCCTGGTTTTGGCTGGGATGTAGTTAATTTTCTTCCTAGTAGCTGGTATAGTGCTGTGGTTTGGATTTAGGGTAAGAATAATGTTGACAACACACTGATGTTTTACTTGTTGCTAAGTAGTGTTTACACTAAGTCATGGACTTTTCAGCTTCCGGTGCTCTACCGACTGAGCTAGCTGGAACAGCTGACCCCAACTGGCCAAAGGGATATTCCATACCATATGATGTCATGCTCAGTATATAAGCTGGGGGGAGTTGGCCAGGGGGCAGTGATGGCTACTCGGGGACGGGCTGGGCATCGGTCGGCAGGTGGTGAGCAATTGCATCATGCACCACTTGCTTTGTATATTACTATTATCATCATCCTCATTACTACTACTACTATTTTACTTTATTTTATTTCAGTTATTAAACTGTTCTTATCTCAACCCATGAGTTTTCTCACTTTTACTCTTCAGATTCTCTCCCCCATCCCACCAGTGGGGAGTGAGTGAGCAGCTGTGTGATGTTTAGTTGCTGGCTGGGGTTAAACCATGACAATACCTGACCTAATTTTTTTTTTTTATTCCCCTCTGGCTGGTAGTGGTAAAAAATAGGTCAGGTTCAAATGCAATTGCTGTGTCTGACATTTTTACTGATACAGAAGAATTACATGAAGGTTTCACATTTCTGAGTCCCTTGTTGTCATTGGTATCCCCTTACTCCTACAACATATGGTCTCTTTTTTTCTAAAATCTCTCTTTTAAATGACTGGACAGTTTTATTTTAATTTTATTCAACGATTTTTTTCCTTTTTTTTTTTTTTTTTTTGGGTGCCTATCACAGAATGCCTAAGCACTGTGCAATAAAACTTATCCACAGAATAAGATTTTAGTACATCAAACTACAGTTACATCATGTACGTTTTTACAATGGTTCCATGCAACATCTTTATTAATAATTTCATTTTTCAGGACCTTTCTTACCATCACTTCAGCTGTTAAAATTATCTGACTAAGAAATGGATTTGTTGTCTGGAAGGAACTCATGGAGGATGGGAAATACAGGTGGAAACAATAAACAGAAGCAAGTCCCAAAATCAAGAAGTGAATTCCCTTTTTCCTCTGGAATCAGTGGTACTTTACTGCTGCAGCCCATGAAGGGCTTTAGACAGTCTCCAGGTTTTTTTCTTTTAGAGGGAGTACTGTAGTTGAGCCACACAGTTAACGAAACCCTTGCACCACCTCCTTCTGAGTAAATATAAATTGCATGTGAGGCACCGTTTGACAGGTCACAGCTTCCACAGACTGAGCCCTGGGTAACAGGACTGTTATATAAAATACTCCAGCCTGGTCTGAGAGTGGGCACATAGCTGGACTGCAATCCGTCATAGCAGGACACAAGTCTCACCATTGCTGGGTCAAAGATTCAGGTCTCTCAAATAACACTACAAATCATCTTATGTGGGGGTTCTTTTAAGCATAGGAGCTGGATGCTAAATAGAGCCTGGGAAACTGGAAAACACAACTGCTTCACAGCACGATTTAGGCACCCAGCTGTCATAGGCTCCTGTGACAATTCCAGATAAAAATCAACACATATGGTCATTGTGACCATAGAATATTAATTTAACTCAGTGCTAGTTCTAGGCAAGAGTGTAGGTAGCAGCTTTTTCATCATTGCGGTACATGTGAAAGTCTCATTTCTGTTTCAGAACCTAACCTAAGAGCAATGCTGCTCTGAACAAAAGCATTTCAGAATGATCTCTCCCAACCATGTGTATAGATTCACTAACAAAATTCAGATCCCTGATATTGTACCAAACAGATGCAAAAAGTCTAGTGCTGGCTATGTATCTTGCTGCTTCTCTTGCTTCATTTGTGTTTAGGGTGATTATATGAAACACTTTCCCTTTAACATCTGTTGCCTGCCTGTAAATGATGAACTAGGTTCCAGACACAATTTCTGCAGGTAACCAGCTGTGATACCCTGCAGTGATTCACAATACTAAAATGTTTATGGAGATTTTTAAATTTACATGTTTATGAGGTTTACAGTGTGACATAAGAGGAAATAATTTAATTGATGATGTTTATTTTACTGCAGCCATGGCTCTGAGGTGCTCAGTACAGTAAATACAGTTACTGTGCACATCTCACTGTATGGTTGCAAACCTCTGCTCAACAGGACACATCTTGTGGAGAGAGAAGTATGTGAAATCAAGAAGAGTGAAAATTTTGAACTCTGAAAGCCATGCATGACTGTAATGCAATTTAGTATAAGATTTTAGATTGTTCAAAAAAAAAAAAGTCAGGCAGGGAATGGTTATCATTCATTGTTATGGAATTAAGTATCCTTCTGGAAGTCAAACATTGATTGCAAAAGTGTCTCACTGTATATGGAAGAAAAGAAACAGGTTCACTAAAGAAGATCTCAATGCAAACTGTTGTTGTAGGGTTTTAGTGTAATTCAATAGCTACTCATCCTGCCTGTCATGAGAAAGACGCAGAGCGGAGGCATCTGTTTATACATGTACAATACTAGTTAATATGAAGGACTGTGTTTTGGCACAAACTACATGGAATAGGTTCAGTACAGTTGTTACTGAAGCTGGGGTTGGCCATAGGCTTTCCATAGGTTTATACAGCAATGCTCAATGTGTGACAGTAACTCGATAGTACTGCAAAACATCACCCTGTTTCTGATCTTTTGGTGGAAATCTGGGGCTGGGACGAACTATGAAGAGAATTAAATTTTACTTTATTTTTGTCTTCTTCTCTGATACCTGCAACCTCATCAAAGGGTGATCTAATTTTGCCAAGGGTGGTACTGGTTCCATGGTAACATCACTCCATAGGATGATCTTCTATGCTGTATAGGTTTGCTCCATGGCATGGAAGAGGTGGAATTGCTTAGGGGCTTTGCCATGCAGCAAGAGTGAGGGCTATGGGAGAACCATCAGCAGTGTGATAACCTGATCCCTACCCCTCTGGGACCCTTTCCCCTTTCCCCTCCTGCAATATGGGGTCCTTTATCCCAGAATCCAGGCTGGGACCCAGGTACTTCATTGGGTCCTTACTCAAAAATTCAAATTGATACTGTATGTATCAATTGGTCTCCAGATTTCCTCTTAGTTCTTTGCCAGTTGGTTAGGAAGTGCAAGAAACTGTCTTCCTGGAAATCAGGAAGAAGAAAACTGTAGAAGAGATGGCCCAGTTCAGTTGTTTTAATTCCTTCATTTGCTTTGACTCAAAGTGCTGCCTTTCCCCTTTGAGCACATGCTCCCTATGCTTGTAGGAAGAGCAGTCCTGTAGGTACACCTCTGGGCAGCCATGTGGTTTATTCCTGGTTAGTGTTGGTGGTTTTGCCATACAAATAACCATCTTTACAATCAGGTTACATTAAAAAGAAAAAAAAAGAAGGAAGAAAGACAGAAAAAAAGGAAAAAAGAAAGTGCCAGGTGCCAGGTTTTGTTAACTGTTGCCACAGACGACCACTACAGCTTGGCTTGCATCTATGTTAGTATCTCTTGCCTTCCAGAACAGGTTGGCTTAATCCAAACAGCTTTTGTGAACAATCCTTGTCCTGTGCAAACCCCAGTGCTTGAAAATGTCTAGGAATGATTTAGGAGAATGCTGTCTAATGCAGGACAAAACTGGCTGGGAACATGCTAACAATTAATTTATTGATATTGTTTATTGTGGGATAGTGCCTCATCCCTCATCCAAACAGACAATATCTGGATGCAGCTCTGAACATTTTTGCTCATAGAAGGGTAAAATCCACTTTTCCCTAAGCAGCAGACCATTTCAGAGGAAGACTTGTGCTAAACAATCACATCCACATGCTGTTCTTATGTTTGGGCTAGTTACTATTCCTGTGGCTAGCCAATTTGCAAATAAAGATGGAAATGAAGCAGTAGAAAGAATTATAATGAAAAAAAAAGAGTATAGAAAATAAATATTAAAATAACATCTTAAGAAGTAACTATAGGATTAGGATTATAGAAGAAGAGGAAAACTCAGAGCTTGATATAATGTTAAAAAAACCCAAATAAACAATAAAGCAAACAAAACCAAACAAAAAAATCCAAACAAAAAATTGAAAAACAAAAAAGTGAAAATCAAATCCCTATTAAAAGCACTACAAATAAAAAAGGAATAGGAAAAAATAACCTTCCAGTCCTTCAGTTTTTTTCTAAATTAGGAAAATAGATAACAATTATATCTGCATTAACAGAATTTTACTAAGATTAATATAAACTTCAATTTAATGATTTTAGCTTTTTTCAGAATAACACTGTCTTGTCTGCATTCTAGTTTTAGAAAATGTGTGTTAAAATACATTGATAACACCTTTTAAAATAATTTAAAATCATTTTGCTTTCCTGCTTCATGCTTTATAGCATTTGCTTAAAGAAAAATTGTCTAGAACTTAACAGAAAATTTCAAGCATTCAATAGTTTGTTGTTTGCTTGAAACAATTATCTGGCATTTAATAGAGAATTAGAGCCCTGCTATTGAATTCCATAAGATGACTCAGACGTTCTACAGAGAAAAAACTTTTTCTCTATTAAGTGTCTTAGATTTTTAGAGTAATTTCTTGAGAACCTCATTGATTAAGTCACAATTAAATTCTAAAGTACTTTTCCACCAGGGTACAAACAATTAACATGAGCCAGATTCTTCATTGCCTGGCATCTTGTGCAGAGAGAATGAAAAATGCTTATGATGTGATATCAATGTACACACATTTTCTATTTATTATGCATTAGTGCAGAGACCACAAAGTGCTCTCTCCTCATTTTTCTCTCTCTTCTTAAAAGTCTTCATTTTCAGACTCTGTTATAGCCCCTCACACATGAAGTTCTTTAATCCCTTTATCATTTCAATTGTGCTTCACTGAGTTTTTTTTTAATAGCTTATCGATATTCTTTGTATATTGCAGGGACTAAACCATGCTCCCTAGTTCATTGCTAGCTGTGCTAAGGAAGGACATGCTGGAGACAATCCTTCACATCACACTCAGGTAGCTCCTATTAAGCTCCTATTAAGCGGCACACTCAAAGAAAGCTACTGGGAACTGGTGCTTTCACAGCATTATTCTGAATAAGAAAGCCCATGGTCATCAGTAATAAGTGAGAACTACTCAGCTCTGAGCTGCAACTCTGGACAAAGAACAGCTTTTTATTAGATCACCTACATGGGAAAAAAGGCCAGATTTTCAGGCACTCAAGACCTTTTTTAGTCCTTTCAAATGTCTGAGCCCATACATTTTTTTTTTGCTAATGATGCAGAACCACAAAATCGATGAGTTGAACAGGCACCTCTGTAGATCGTCTTGTCCAACTCCCTGATCAAAACAGAGTTAGCTAAAGCAGGTTGCTCAAGGTTGTGTCTAGCTGGGTTTTTAATATCTCCAAGGATGTAGACTCCACAGCCTCTCTGGGCAAACTGATTGACCACTCTTACAGTAAGGATGTCTTCTTATGTCTATGGAGTGATTTGGATAGTGTCTCTGTATTCCTTCTGGATCACCTGGCTTGACTTCCACCTGTTGGGCACTGCCTTTTTCTGTTTCAGTTTAGTCAACTAAATGTAGTTTGCTCTCATACAAGACAATAATTCAGCTTAGAGTGCCTGCCTCACCTGTGTCCCGAGTGCATTGTGACTACCGCTACAATGCCAATTGTACCAAGAAACAAAGAAACTTTGTTTAGTACAAAGAGACTTAACTGAAGCAAAACAGATTTAGCTGATTTTAAATTGCAAATCCTACATGGTAAATAGACATTTGGCGCAACTACATACAGTAAGGATCTTGGTCTGGAAAGTAATGGACAATCTTAATATAAGAAATACTGAACTCTTTAAAAATTTTCTTTCTGACTTTTGCATATCAGTGTAGATTTTCAGTGAAGACGACTATAGATTTCTACAGCATGTTTCAGGAAAGTCATTGTCTGATAAGCTAGTCAATAAGTTGTTTAACAGTATTGGTAATGAGTATGTTTTTTCAATAGTGTCTTCTGAAAGCAAAATTCCAGCTATGGATTAACACCCTCAAATTTGACTTCTGTGTCTGTTTTACAAATTTCTTGTTTAGAATACTTTAAAAACAGACATTAAAATCTCAGGTGAAAATGGGATGCATTAATAAATTTTAGGTGCTTACAAATTACAAACGGGCATTTAAGATCTCTATAAACTGGGACAAAAAATATCTAATCAATTACTTTTATACTTTCTCTGCAAAGGTGTGAAAGATCACCTTTGTCTGCCATTAAGTACTCAGGAGGCCAGTAGGGCACATATATCCATGGCAAACTGTATATCGTGGGTGCGTTTTCATGCTAAAATAAAGTCCAAAATATTCACACATGGGTCTGAGATGGACAGCTCTGCCAGATCATCTGCAGACCCTGAGGGCTGTCAGCCCACCTCAGAGCAAAGACTGAACCGAAATATTTTGAACTGAAGACAAGAAGCCTTAGAGCCAGGACTTCAGGTCCAGCCTCCCTAGAGATGAGATGTGGGACCAGACACACACCTTGTGTGAATTAGGCAGAAACAAGTCAAACAGTCATTTATAGCTGCAGGATGGCCCATCATTTCTTTCAGCTTCCAAAAGATTGCAATCACTACATATATATGAACATTCAAGTGTTACCTAGCTTTGGTTTCCTTTCCATCCATACCTTGTGATTGTGATTCTAAGGTATCTCCAAAGTTTAGCAAAACCAGTTCCTGGATGACAAGGTTAGTGCTGGTGTTGAGTGCTCTTAGAAAACTCTGAAATTTGTGACAGTGGGTGAAGAATCACCTTCAGGCTTGAATGACAAAGAAAAGCAGGGCTGGAAATGGCTGGACCTGGTAAGCTAGGAATAAAGATTCCTCTTGCCATGTGGGTGCAGTGTGACAGCCATTTTGTATTCCTAAAATTAATATGTAATGAGAAGTCAAACAACCGTATAAAAAAATGAACAAAACAAAAATCAACAAAAAATGTCTACTGAAAGAAACCTGATTAGGCTTCTGCATTGCATAGTACCCTGATACAAGACCGATGAATTTAAGATGGAAGAAGAATAATACAGGAGGGAAGTCATGCCTAAGTAGGTGTGTTTACAGTGAGACAGACAAATGGATTAGATACAGATAAAACAGTAGTTTAACAGAATTGCAGGTGAAAAAGAAATCCATAGACGGGATTTTTCTGATTTCTTTTTCCCTTCCACCTTAGAAAAGCAGCTCTGCAATTACATTGTGAATTACCACACCTGTTTATTTAATTTTGCAAGTTGCATCATTTCAATCTTAATATTTATTTTATTCTTTTTTATTTGTTGGAAAAGAAAGAATGCTATTTTGGTAGGGGAGAGAATTGTGAGCTATAAGAAATAAGCTTGCTTGAGGCAAATATCATTTTCCCACAGACCGCCTGCAAATCTGAAGACCTAATGAACTGCTGCCCATATATCTTACAGTGGAAAAAATATTTTATTCAGAACAATGATTATACTTATATATATATATGTAAATATATATAGGTATATGTGTACAGGTACACATGCATAGATGGAAGGAAGCAGAGAGTAAAGAGCAAGAATACATCATTTAAGGAAGATAATTTATTTCAATTAAAAAGACAAAGACCTAACTGATATCACACTGGGAGAAACTCTCTAGTCATTAAATATTTCTGTTCAGATATGGTATAAGGACAGCTAAATTAGTTCAGGTAGAAAAAATTGTCATATCTCCCTTTACCCCTCCAACTTCTTTACACAAGCTTACAATCAAGTTTCATAGAGAATCTTCTGTGGGTATAAAATAACCGGCTGCATCATTATCATGTGCTTTTGAACCTGGCAAAAAAGAAAAAGTCCTGCTGGAAAACCTCTACCTGTGGTATTTCTGATCAGATGTAGATTAGGAAGTTCCATCAGTTTTTAAAGAAAGGTTCAGTTTATGATATTTAGTAACCTCCAAAGGCTTGGATGAGTCAGATAAGCTTCAGATAAACATCTGACCTTTGCAGGGTTTATCCAAAGTGAAGGGAAGCTATTGAAGTGCACCTATCACTAATTCTGCACTTGTTCCAGGAGGGAAATTTTCACTGATGTTAATGGGAACTCTGTGCACTGAATGAGAGGATATTATCCAATAGATATCCACACAAGGGAAAAGTTAACAATGTATGAATTTGAAGTCACAACAGTGCCAGAAAATTTGCTCTGGTGGTATGTCAGGTAGTTTGCTTTTTAAAATAGGAATATTACCATATAAAACTAAATCAATTAAATTATGAACTAAAAGTAACCTTTTGTTTCAGTGTAGATTTCAGCTTCCAAGACGCTTCTGTGCATGTGTGTTTGCAAGATCTAAAAGACAGAAAGAATTTTTAATCACCAAAAAATTTTGCATGGTTTATACACTTCTTTGAAAGGCAGAAGTTAAAACTATTTTTCCTCTTCAATTCAATTCACTCTTAGCTAGCCAGAATAACACTATCTATCCCAACAGTGTATTACAGTCTTCATAGCATTTAATTGGTCCATTTCTTTTTTATACAGAACCAAAATGTATTACTCACCAGCACATGTTTAGAAAATAACAAGAAAGCTGGTATGTTTGAAACACCCCTGCCAGGAAAACTGGCTGGAAGTTTTGTCACTCCCTTGCCTTGCAACCCTGTGAGGCACTAAGTAAGAAGAGCAAACACACTCTCTCAAAGCTCCATTACTTCTTGCTCTGTCCTCTCACTTCTTGACTTGTGGAGCAGAGCTGGACATTGAGAGCAGTTCAAGGCAGAAAGCTGTAACACAGGGGCTTGTATAATGTAGAAAAGGGAATATATTGGCATGAGTCACAAACTGGGGAGCATTTCTGGCCTGCCCAGTCTGTAATGATTACTTCACTCCCTGTTCTTGGCCTTAGAAATCCATTGGGAATATCTACAACATCTTAAATAATGTGGACAGGAGCAGTTCACTGGAAGTTAACAAACCAGATTACACTCCCCCAAAGCCAGACTGCAGAAAATTAACAATGGCTTTCAGCAAAACTAATGGAGGGAGATAAGCTATGAAAAGAGACTTCTCTCTAGAATTAATAACGCAGCTGCACCAATTTATAGCAGCTGAAGATCCAGTCTTTTGCTTATCTTCTTCCCTGATAGAGCTGTCTCTCTTTTTAAGAACCAAGAGTTTTCTTCTTTTTTATTATCATTTCTATTTTTCTGTCAATGGGTTATTTGTTCATTGGAATGCAGAGCTGACCTCAGCTGAAAATTCATTGAATGTCCTGCACGTCAATCCTTATCTCCAGCATCCCAGCTAAAAATCCCTGACCTGTGTATTTTCATTGTCCTCCCCAGAACTCTATTATATTCATGATATTTTTGACAAAACACAGTGAGAGAACAATGCTAGAGATGTGAATACATTTCCTTTCTCCCTTGAGCAAAACAAAACCTAGCCTGCCTGAGGCCTCCCTTGATGGAAAAAAGAGTTAATGCATTAAACATAGGACATACCCCAGAATTTTAATAGGATGTTTAATCCACCAAGTTTGGACATGTAATTGTTAACATTTTGTTTTTCATTACGGAATGTTTTGCGCTTAGGGTACTCCAAGAAATGAACATCTGGTATTAATAACTTTTCAGCATAAAACGCTCAACAAAATTACAACCTATTGTAGTTGGCAGATGGGTTGCAAAAAAATGAAGGCAAAAAAAATCCACAAGACACCAGCTAGATTAATCCACTGCAATATAGAACCTGATTTAATTCAAACAATGCATAATGCATTGACTTCTAACAATAGGTGGCTATTGTGAACAGTCTTTTCATATTTAGGCATATTCAGTAAACAGGCTTTTTGTTTAAACTTAATCACTGAATTGTTTTGACTGGTGTGTTCATTCCAGCTTCGATGGGAGATAGTACATGCGTACTGTGGAAGGAAGAGTCTCAGAAAAGTAGAAACAAAGTCCCTGTTCCAGAAAACTCTCGGCACTGAGTTGCTGTGCTCTGTTTCAGAAGCAGTAAGTAAGAGACTGAATGATAAGAGGTTTCCTCCTTCCACCTGACTCTGGCTATGAAGGATCAGGGAGGGTCATTGTGTGGGATGACATTTGCCATCATTAAGAAAAGCTTGCAGTACAGAACTGGCTTGAGTTGAAAGCATATGAATGAAGGAGAAATCACCATTGACTATACTGCCACATCTTTCATTTGAAAAAGGGAGATCAGGTTGACTAGACACATAGGTTGTCAGATCTGCTAGATCATTAACTTTTGATTTCCTGTACTTTGTAAAGACAATTTTTCTCTTAATGTGACCACTTTGATAAAAATGTTTTTGTAGTCCAGCATCCTGTCGTCACCTGGTCGTTAGTGAATGCTTACAGAATCAAATGTAGAGTGAGACTCAATACACCCTCTGAGTCATAATCAAATCAAGTATCCCTGAGAAGATGGTTACATCTAGATAATCTTATTTAAAAGCTCAAGTGGACTGTCCTCTGTGGTTTTCCTAATTCTTTTATAACTTGTTTCTATGTTTGACCTCAGTAAGGTTTTGCAACAGTAAGCTGCCCAATGTTGTTATATACTATGTGAAATACTATCCTCTCTGTTTTAATCCTGTTGTCTAATAAATTGTCTCAGTGGCCCTTAATTTTTTAATTGTGATAGTGATCATTTTTTTCCTTTTTTATCTTATTTATGCCGCTCATTATTTTATATACTTCTATCATAGCTTGGATTTAGAAATGCAACATCCTAACACTGTAGCTGAAATTACTGGGATCAAACTGGGGAAACAGGAACAATGCTTTCAAATAATGTGGGAATGTGATTCCATGTGTTAGATGTGGCTGAGGAGTGGCTGAAGCAACTTTAAAAACCAGCAAACTGTTCAAAGACTGGATCCTGTTGTTGCATGAACTAAAAGTCTCTTGCCTGAATCAATGCCACAGAATGAAGTTGAAACTCAATACAGTCACAGTTAAAACATGTAGGAGCAATTTCAGTATGCAAAATCTTGGGCAAGAAAACACAGAGGGACTGTGTTGCCTCTTCTATACCCTGTTGGAGTGCTTGCTGCATTCCTCCAATGTCTTTGCATGTGGTAGATGCATAGAATCATAGAATCATAGAATCGTTAAGGTTGGAAAAGACCTCTAGGATCATCAAATCCAACCATCAAACCAACACCACCATGCCTCCTAAACCATGCCCTGAAATGCCATGTCTACACATTTTTTTGGACACCTCCAGGGATGGTGACTCCACCACCTCTCTGGGCAGCCTGTTCCAATGCCTCACCACTCTTTCAGTGAAGAAATTTTTCCTAATGTCCAATCTAAACCTTCCCTGATGCAGCTTGTGGCCATTTCCTCGTGTCCTATCACTAGTGACTTGGGAGAAGAGACTGACCCCCAGCCTGACACAACCTTCTTTCAGATAGTTGTAGAGAGCAGTAAGGTCTCCCCTCAGCCTCCTCTTCTTCAGATTAAACAACCCCAGTTCCCTTAACCTCTCCTCATAAGACCTGCTCTCCAGACCCTTCACCAGTTTCGTTGCCCAAATAATGTTAATAACACAAAGCCAGGGATTAAGCTCAGTCTTTCAACCATGACCCCCTAAACTGGTTATTACCAGTGTACTCCTGAGTTTGGTTGTGGCCTATGCCACCAAGCACTCTCCCAGGTAATATCTGGACATGGTTTAAGATTAGGTCTTTTCCCATCAGGCAGTATGGAGAACTTAAGATCATGTTAATCTCCCTTCATTCTCTGTAGCCCTCCAAACTAGCTTAGCAGACTTTTATGCTCAGTTTAGTATGTTTAGCACCCTGGAGTGTGCAACGTCAGCTTTTTGTTATAAAAACACCACTGTGCTGGGCTGCAACACAATTTCATTTGGGGTTGGGTGGGGAGGTATAGACACAAATAGCAATAAGAATGTCTCCAGGCCAAAAGATGCCTCATGGAAATTAGGGATAGTCCAGGGCCAACTTTCATGTGGTACTGACACTTAGTTCATGAAAATTGGATGCTGTGTCTTGTTCTGTTTCAAAGTATAGATGTAGCCATACAGATGGCTCCTGGCAGGCATTAAGAAAGTCAGATCACATCTTTCCTTATATCTGAGTAGAGAACAAGCAAAATCTGTTCCCCAGGACTCAGTTTTCTCAGTTTTGCACCTAGTTATTTTGAATTATGTTAGACACCCTGATCTCTGAGTTTCTTGAAACTGATGTTGCACATTCCAGGGTACTATGTAACTACATAACTTTTCTTGAAACTCAAAGCAAGAAAAGGTGGATAGTTTATCCTGATAAATTTGCATACCTAGTGAACAAGTCGCTACATACGTCTCTTTTCCCTTCTTCCCATATTTTTGTTTTTACCAACCTACCTGCTTATATTGTAAAAAAAACATTTGGGAATGGGACTGTTTCTTACTACATAGCTCTATCGCATCTACTTGTGAGTCCTAGTTAGTGGCTGGGTGTTGTCATATTAAAAATAAAAATAGAG
>WEKW01023648.1:15461-25937 GCA_013389905.1 Sula dactylatra | reverse complement strand
AAAAGTTTCACAAAAATAATTAAATCAGGTAGTCTGGCACAGACTCTTTAGTTCTGTGTGACAATTAAAAGAGAACATCAATAAATCAATAACTGCCTCTTCCCACTCTGTTGTTAAATGTACTCTCCTATAATGCCTTTCCTTCTATTTAAAACATATCCTCTATTATACAAAATTATATAAGAGAAGTGATTTGTTCTGCCTCCGGAGGCATCGTCTGATTTAGTTTTCCCACTTGCCATTTCTAAATCTTGTACTGAATATGAAATCAACAACTGATTAGGCTATAACAAGAAGAAAATGTTATGTGCACATTCTAGTCACTTTGGACTATTTCTATCCTTCTAACCTGAACTTTAATCTTTTTTGTTGGGTCTTTCTGTACTTTTCACTTTCAGCTCTCCATTTCCTTTCAAGGACTCTTCACTTTTCTTTGAACTTTGTCTTGTCTTCTACATTAATAATTTTCTTCTTCATTTTCCACCATGCGTTTCACTTATCATTTCTCATTGAAAAGAAGAAAAAAAATACAAGGTCATTTTGTCCAAGAAACATAGCGGGTATGCATAGGAGTTTAACTTTCAGTGAAATAAATCATTTGGATGTATTGCTGCTCCCAAGATAAATAGAACAATAATTCTGATTCCCAAATCTTTTATAATTTTCATTACCTCTGCATTAAGTTCTCAGTTTTAGACCTCTGTAAATGCAGTTGAAAGGGAAAGAATAATATCTGAAAACAGGTAATGTTTTTTAAGATGACCAGCTGGTCATTTGCTTAATTGCAATATTCAGTAATTTACTTGATTGGAGGGTATGACTGAAAATGTCAGGACCTCAGGAAATGATCTGATCTAATTTTGACATTAAATTTCTCACTTGGGTATTCATGTCTGACTGCAAATATGTAATTCTGCTTATTTTGTTTTTTTTAAACCAATAATAATACCCGCAAACTGAAGGCCAGTTTTGAAAATCTGGTTACAAACAATGCATCTTTTTTCATTTTCCTGATTTTCAGTGGTTAATTACTCAGATTTGGCAATGACCCTCCATTGCTGAATGGAATGAAAGTGTTAGAATAGGATATGAGGAGTGAGGACAGTGATAGGCAGTTTCCCTGTGAATGGATTATCCCATTTGTTGCAATGTTTTCCATTAATCTTCAGATGTTTCCTTCATTTCTTCTAAGATCTCTCTTTAAGGAGGATATATTTTCATGTATTTGATGCGGAAAGCCCAGAAAATTTCAGAAATTACGCAGTAGGCAACTTATAAACGGCTTGAGCAAATGATCAGGGTATATCTTCAGGTTTGTACAGAGCTACCTACTTGTAAAGACTTTTATTAGGTTTACAGATAAACCGAAGCCTGGCATAAGTAGCAGTGAATTAAGTGCCCTGAGTATGGCTTTTAAAGTTTGATTAATTAATGTCCATAAAGCATTTTGCAGTACTCAGGCTAAAGGCCTGTAAGTGCACAAAATAAAACATAGTCATATTAATCCTGTATCTCACTGCGTGTGGGAGTACTGGCAGAGCTGCTTAGCAAGGCCCTATAAATTACAGAGCCCTAAACTTCCAAAGCCACCTCCCCCTGCCATAGCTCCATTAGCTTTGCTGCTCTTTTCCTGGAATTGATTTGGTTTTTGCAAGTTTGATGAAGAATAAAAATGAAGGGCTATACAATGTTTTTTTGCAGCTGTGTGCTTTGATACCCAGAAGATATTTCAGCCCCTGTGCTGACAGTGTGCTATTCTGATGAAATAATGCTGCAGTCACTTAATAACATGGAAGGAACAGATACAACCTAAAGATGCAAATATGGTAATTACCAACCTCAAACACAATTATTTCATGTGCTAGTACTTACAATGAGAACAATATTTTGTACTGCTTTTTCCCAGAGTCATTTGCAAAACACTCACTCTGTCTCTTTCCTTCCTTGTGGAAATTTGTCTCTCCCACAAAATTTCATTTTCTGTAATGGCAAAAAACCCACTGGTTCAGTGACCTTGGCAGCTCCTTCACAGGGTATATAACTTCTGCTGTCTTTCCACCTTTGTATGAACTGTGTATCTCAACTCCCACAAGCTGATCAGGGAAATGTGCTTTGGCCCAACACATGCATGGTTGAGGATGCAATTACTGTAACTGGCTTTCCTAGCTGTCTGCAGCAAGAGCAAGAGGTCAGATCCTCTGCGGGTCTAAAACCTGCTCCAGATTCATAATGACAGTAGGATGATTTATGCTAGGAGAGAGTTTGTGCCAGCATGTATGTCTGTATCAGATTTGCTTGTACAATAATACTCCTCTGAGATTTTATTCTTTAAAATAGTTACAGCTGTTTGGCACATCTTTTTCTTCAGCTATGATAATGCACTGGTGACTGCCCAGAGTTACAGAGGTAAGGGGCTATTGTTATGTGAATACAGTCATCTGGTGAGCAAATATAATAGATTTGTTTTAGAGATTTAGGAGAAATAACTTGAATCTTTCCTTCACTTTAGATAGAAACAAAAGCTAACTTTCTTCTAATTTCATAGAACCTCTCATTAGATGAGATTGGGTAGCTCTTGTGTACAGATTATCCTTGATACTGAAATAAAAAAAAACATGAAACATCATCAGAGGCATGGGTGTAAAATTTTGGTGGTTCCTCAGAAGCAAGAGAGAATCATAAATTTGAGTGAAAGGGTTTCTGTGAGATTTTTGGCCTCATTTCTGTAGGCTGTATGTTGGTCTGAATATTTCAGGCAAGAGCTGGATTTCTGCATGCTCACAGGCACCCAGCTTCTGCAGCCAGTGGCATTTTACACACTGAGCATTCATTTATTTCCCATACCTGGGCTGCTACAGCTCCAGCTCGGCTTTCTCTGGTGGTCATACGTGAAGATAGAGATGCTAGAGTGAACCTTAGACGGAGGTTTTCAAACTATTCTTTCTGAAGTACATCTGAAAGGATCAAACTCAGATCTATAATTATTCTCTTGCTTCAACTTCATCTTATACTTCAGCGTAGACATGAAAATTAGTGTCCATCTTGTTTCATGTTTTGTGCCAGGTGTCAAAACAAGATTGACTTGGACACTGAATTAGTAATCTGTTACATAGTGCAATGAAGTAATGGGGACAGCAAAAGAGTTACTTTGTCCCTCGAGAGATGGAGATCAGCTACTAGAGCAATGTATATTGTTAGATTCATTTGTCATCTCCTGCTTGTCAGGTCTTTGCTACTGTTGTTGCAGGTGGGGTTATATTGGAAATCAGCTGCTATTTCTGTGAAAAGTGGCTCTAGAAAACTGTTGATGTTCTACTTCCAGGCTGCGGTGGGAGAGTCAAATTGCTATTCATTAAAGCTTTGTCAGCCTCTCTGCTCAGGTCTCACTTGTCAGTGACCACATGGCACGATCAAGTCCTTCCCTACACCCCTATTCGAGCAGCTCTCAGAATAATTATCTTGTTGATTTTGCACTTTAATCAAACATTAGTATACCCCGTAATTTAATTCTGGAAATAACATACACATGGTGTTATGGATCAGTGACAATTTCAAAAGTCATCATTATATACTTTTAGACATGACCAGAATCTGAACTCCATTTGTATTCTGTAATCCATTTGTTTGTGGCAACAAAGATCCATGCAGTGTATTGGTAAATAATGAAAATGGAAAAAATCACAGACCATTAATAATTATATAGGCAATAAAACTAATTAATTTAACTCCCAGCCAAGAGCATCCCCTTCATAGACATCTACTGAAACTTGGATTTTCAGCCTTCAACTTCTTTCTTGCAGCTACACTGTAAGAAACACCACAGTTTTCATAGTATTAGCCGTTAAACTCTAGATGTATGTGGCTCCATGTAATAAATTGGTTGAGTGCAAGACCTACTCACGTGAAAAGAGAGAGTTCTTCCATCATGAGAGCAGAATTTGATCCCATTTTTTATTAAGAACTGCTTCATGGCATATTATAGCAGTCAGAGCCATAGTGAGGTTGGTTGAAAGCAACGCTTTCCCCCACATCGGTCTGAGGGGCAGGAGAGACAACTGAGATGTGAACAGCAATGCCAGCAAGTGCTATCAGCAAGTGCAACACGCTGCTTTGAAACCAAAGTGGTGTCAAAGACTGAGGGTTTGGAGACTCTGAGCGCTGCCACTCATTGCACAGGCAGAATCATCACCTGGAAGGGGAAGCTTGTGGATTGACCCAGGACAGGATTTTATTAAACACTAGTAATAACGAGAGGGAACAATGCATGACCACACATAGTATGGAGGCTCACTATAATATTTAGCATAATTTTAATTACAAATTTTGACCTAAGTCCTGCAGATAACAATACTGGTGGAAGAACCCTGTGCCCATTGAAATTAGTGATACTGAAGTGAATCTGGTACACGTCTTCAGCCACTAACCTGCAGCTCATTCTTCAAAGGTGACACTTAGCTTTGTCACTGTACCCCAAAGACATCATCAGAAGTACTAAAATTAGAATTTTTTAATTTCCTATGCAAACATTTGAAAACTGATGTGTTTGCAGGGGGCTTACTGAAAGTAGAAAGAAAACATTTTAAGTTTGGAAGAGATTCACTTTGAATTTATGTATTTTTTTTCCTATGCAGATGTTACTCAAGATTAGGAAATTAAAGGATACATTAGTTGAAATTCATTTAACACTTTATTCTTTTAGGGCAATGGGATTCTCAGCACTATAATTAGAAATGTTCTGGGTGTCTTTTTTTCTGTGTTTTAAGCTCTTCCTTTTAGTTTCCTGTAACAATATCTTTCTCCTACCCTGATTTGACAACTTTCCTTTGGACCAGACTGTCAGTAAGTTTAGTAGAAATTTATTTCCTGGGCAGGGTCTTACAAATGATACCACACTGCATCTCACAATACCTGTCTTCATGTCCCACTTTATCACCTCCTCATGTCACCTACAGTGTAGTTACTCTGAATAAATTTTGACATTTCCAACTAGGACCTCTTTCTAGTCTATGAAGAGATATAAATCCTTGAAGGGTCTGAATTTAGACTTCTAAAGTAGGTCATAGGAATTGAACTTATGAATTCGTGACTGTTCTCTCAGCTGACTACAAAGAAACCTAGGGTGACTAGCACAGCTGGAGGCACCTACAGTGAAGATATCTAAAGCTGGATCAGATGAATCTCACCCCTGTTCCCTAATAAATGCAAATTGTCAGCAACAATGGAAAGTCAGATTCTCACTTGCTTGGCCCCTTGTTCAGTTACCTGAATCTTTGCAGAATGACTGTAAATATATCAACATTGACTTATTACAACATTTGGGACGAATCTAGTTATACTACAGCCTGCAGTGAAAAAGAATGCTTTATTACTCTTTCTCAAATGAAAGACTAAATCTCTCCATTTGTTATAAAAGGCCTACAACTATTTATCTGAACATTAGCATGTTGATGTTTGTAATCCTTTTCTGGCAGCTAAGCAACAGACTAGGAGGCCCTGATATGGGATTCACAGGAATCCCAAGAACTATTTAGAAGCTTGAGTTTTATTTCACTTTCTTTTAAAAAAAATATAAAATCAAAAACTAACATAAGGGAAGAAAGAAAAGTGAATGATTAATTATTTTGGAGAACTTGGAATAATTGCATCATTTAATAGTCAGGAGAAGATTTTCCTCACTTGTCTCTTTTTTAAAAATGAAAATCCCACCCCCACCACCCCCAAACACTATTTCATGCAGTAATTATTTCTTGCATAGAGAATGATCTTATTAGTTAAAATGAAAGTATCAAAAGTTGACTCATTATTGAATAGTTTCTCTTTATCCATGTAATTAATGAAGATTCTTTTTTATTTAGGGAAGAGGCGAGGCAGTCAGGCTGAGCGACAGATCCTGTTCAGCTCTTCATGGAGTGAAAATACTATTGTTTGTCTTTCATTAAGTGGGCTATACCAGTCTTGAACTCCTACACTGGGTAGAGTACCGCTGTTGAGATCCTTACAAATTCTGAGTTAAAAATGAGGATGGAAATACCTGAAGTCCTTTGATGCTTGAGCTTTCAATCCTAAATTTTCCAAGAAGATTATCTTGATGGTTTCTGTGATGCAGATATATCTGTTCTTAAAATAGAAACTGCTTTTGGATGCAATTGAGCCTGTAAACCACTAAGTGGTGACCCTATTGCCAATGAGAGTTAGTTTCCAACTAGACACACCTTCTGAAAGAGAAGCTCTAGACTGCATTGTCAGCCCTGTGAATCGTAGAATCATAGAATAGTTTGGGTTGGAAGGGACCTTTGAAGGTCATCTAGTCCAACCACCCTGTGATGAGCAGGGACATCTTCAGCTCAATCAGGTTGCTCAGAGCTCCGTCCAACCTGACCTTGGATGTTTCCAGGGATGGGACACCTACCACCTCTCTGGGCAACCTGTGCCAGTGTTTCACCACCCTCACTGTAAAAAATTTCTTCCTTATATCTAGTCTGAATCTACCCTCTTTTAAGTTAAAACCATTAGCCCTTGCCCTATTGCAACAGGTCCTGCTAAAAAAATTGTCACCATCTTTCTTAGAAGCCTCCTTTAAATACTGAAAGGCCGCAATAAAGTCTTCCAGGAGCCTGCTCTTCTCCAGGCTGAACAACCCCAGCTCTCTCAGCCTTTCCTCATAGGAGGGTGTTCCAGCCCTCTGAGCATTTTTGTGGCCTTCCTCTGGACCTGCTCCAACAGTTCCATGTCTGCCTTGTGTTGAGGGCTCCAGAGCTGGATGCTGTACTCCAGGTGGGGTCTCGCCGGAGCAGAGGGGCAGAATCATGTCCCCTCACCTGCTGGCCATGCTGCTTTTGATGCAGCCCAGGATACGGTTGGCTTTCTGGGCTGTGAGTGCACATTGCCGACTGATGTCCAGCTTTTCATCCAGCAGTACCCCCAAGTCTTTCTCCACAGGGCCGCTCTCAACCCCTTCATCCCCCAGCCTGTATTGATACTGGGGTTTGCCCTGACCCAGATGCAGGACCCTGTTGAACCTCATGAGGTTTACATGGGCCCACTTCTTCAGCTTGCCAGGTCCCTCTGGATGGCATCCTGTCCCTCAGCTGTGTCAACTGCACCACTCAGCTTGGTGTCATCTGCAAACTTGCTGAGGGTGCACTCGATCCCACTGTCTGTGTCACTGATGAAGATATTAAACAGTACTGGTCCCAATATGGATCCCTGAGGAACACCACTTGCCACCAGTCTCCATCTGGTCTTCTTCTGGACATTGAACCATTGACCACTACCCTCTGGATGTGACCATCCAACCTTCCAAGTCATCTAAGTCTGCTTCATGTAATTTGTATCTCCTGGTGTAAATCCATCTTTGTCTTTGCTTTTCATACTCTGACTTATTATTTTGCCCTTTCTCTCCATTAATAGAAGTATTAATCATTTTGGGGAGTGGGAGAAGTAGGGAAAGGGATCTTGAAGATATGTTACCACTGATCACCCTTCCAGACTGACAAAAAAGTGCTGTTCCCAAATTTAGTACCCTGCACTCAATTGCAAGACAGCAATGCACAATAAATTACTGTATTTATGACATGCAATACAATATATGGACTATTTTGCCAAGTTTCTGTGTCAAGTGTACAAGAATTATTGAAAAAATACCACCCCATTAGGTACCAAATTAAATGGAAATTTATAGCCACCTCAGTTTCCATACCTGCAGGAATTAGTGTCAACATTATATTTCCCCTCCTCCCCTAATCTTGAACACTTCATGCCTGCACCCATAGTATGAAATAAACAGCATTCATCCATTACATAAATAAGAGCACATGTGTGTTGAGGTGAAAGGGGATTTTCTCTTTGTTTGGTTTTTTTTTTTTTTTTTCCTCGGTATTGTATGTCTGTGCACAGGTTTCCCAGGGGACCATGCATATAAAGAGTAATTTGTGAAAAAGCCTGAACTATGGAATAAAAAAAGGGAGCTTGCTGCAATTTATGTGGTAGGAAGGCTTCTATCGTAGATTTAATAGGAACTCAGCACCCCTATAAACATGATAAAGACCATTGATATTTGTATCACAGACAGGTAATTTTTCCCACCTGTGTTTCTACGAACTTCTGAAATAACTTGCAAATAATATAGCCCACACAATAACAACGTGTCACCTTTGTAAATTAAACCTTACATAAACTAGTAAACAGGAAGGAAAATGAAACAGTAGCTAATAGAGCAGCTAATTATGCTTGATGAGCTCTTCAGCTGGCATATACTATTTTTCCCGGTTAGGAGGCTGAACTGGAGCTTAGGAAATTTTTCCTTTAACATCTACTATCCTGTTCCTCAAAGATAACTTAAGACTTTATTTTTAAAAGATCAGTTTAGGCTGCTAAATCCATCTAGATGCTCCTTAATCCAGCATTTAGATTCTCAAAGACTCCTACTTATTTACTCCTGGAAGAATCCTGGCATTTCAGACTTCTCCAACACAGCCGAAAAGTATATCACTACCAAGCATGCTCATAATTGCCTATGGTCCTGGCATTTTAGAGGGACAGGTAGGATCTAAGTGTTTTGAGGACCTAGATACTCTGCCAAGCAACTTGTCAGCAGGGCTCATAGTCAGGCATCATGGGTTGCACCTGCTGGTTTATGTTCTATATCTTCTATATCTAAGGAAATGCAAGGTAATCCCTCACTATTTTTACTACTTTGATATTTACCAGAGTTTGTTGTTCTTCTTTTCTTCTTTTCTTCTTTTCTTCTTTTCCTGAGTGGACTTGAAAGCATACCTCATATGTGGATATTCTAATCACCAAGCTAAGATATTCCATGTAAGACTCCCTCAATCCCTACTGCTACAGCAGTTCTTCTCATGAGACAAATATTTTGTGAACTAGAGGTAATCAAAATACAAATTAGGATTGAAGAATGAAGGGGATAGGGTTGGCTGAGGAAAATGTGGCTTTGTAAACCTATATGGGGAGATCCACTACAATGCTGAAAGTTGAGCCTTTGGAGTTAAGTCCTGTTTCCACTTGAGAACAGCAGTAGCTGCTTAGTTGTAGTCACTTAAATAAATATTGTTTCTCAGAACTCTGTTTGTAAAAACAAGTTAATAGTAATTCTTGATAGTTACAAAGATAAACACACCAAGGTCTGTGAGATGATCAGGAGCCTTTGTGGTTGGCCACTTTTGAGGAAAAAAACCCAAACCAAACAAGACAGAAGGCCAATGACCCATCTAGAAAATGTAGACATAGATAGATCTGTGATTTGATCAGGCTAACACTGATTATTATCTATGTGCCTCTGTATGGTACTGCATTGAAAAATGGGTCTGATTATGATCCATTTTCCTCTAAGTAAGCTCTGATTCACATGGATGGAAAAGAAGAGTTTAATCTCAGTGTCCTTTCAAGGTCACCCAATGACTGTGGGCATGTAGATTTAATCCCTCTTTTCCAAGCATGAGTCTTTTTTTCACACCACACTTTTTCTTTCTAAATTTTATAAGTCCATTTTCTGCCAAAATAATATTCTAAGATGAACTTCTTTTTCTCCATGAAAATGAAGTCAAAATGCAGCATAACATTAACTCCGCTTCCATGTTGTTTCAGATTGGTCAAGTCATTGTACCATGCTTTGTTCTCCATAACACTGGTGTGTTGAGTAATATGGCCTGGGACTTTCCAGAAGAGTATAACCAAAAGTTGCAGATGTTGGCCCAAAGAGGGATATATTACAAGGAAAGAGAAATAAATTAATTAACCAGACAATACAACATAGTTTATTTCCTCTAGAGAGTATATTTTCAGTGCATATTCTATTTTAATAAACTTGTCTTATACAAATTTCCAAGTACCACTTTCAATCCAGCTTCAAGCATATAACATCATCAGAATATAAATGATAGTTTGCCTAATGTAACTTGGAGAATCAACTCAGATTCAAGACTACTGATTAGTGTTCTCATTTGCAAAAGATGATGGGTCTGTATGTGACAAATGTTGAGACAGAATTCTTATCTGCCTCTTGTGTCCCAGACTAATGTTGATTTCTGTCTCTTCTTGTGTTCCCTTCCTGTGCTAACTGTAAACCTCACGAGGCCAAAATGAGCTAAGTTTTGTAACATAAAAAAATAATTAAATAAAGGGAAGACGACTGTTTCTGGCAATGGAGCACTTGCTGGAAGGCAGTAAATAACAGCAGGCAACGTACTGTGTCCATTTCGTAAAGAAAGTTCCCTTTAATACAGAGATTATTTTCCCTCTGTTTGGAGGCTGCCCTAAATCCAGCGGGCAGTAGCCTGTCTTCTACCATCATCTATGATTACATAGTCATAAAATATGGTTTAGAGAGATAACTTAAGTGGCAAGGGCCACTGTTAGCAACAAATCACATGTACTGCTTTGAAGTGCTGGTATTTAAGCCAAAAGAAACCCAGCTCAGGTGTAAACATCTAGAAAGGTCAGACTTTGCCACTCTAAGTA
>WEKW01023648.1:0-14525 GCA_013389905.1 Sula dactylatra | reverse complement strand
ATCCATAAAATTAATATCTTGCTTTAAAAGGTGAATTTGACCTAGATATGTTTCATGAAGCAAAATATGTTCACTCAATATTCTTATCTCTGAAGACTAATATAAAAGATTAATTAAGATGCCCACAGAGACACCTATAGATGAATGTGGAGAGAACGGACCTGACTATACCGCTGTTTTTTAATCCTATCTGATCTAAAGATCATCCCTGCTTTAGTGAGTATAGAATCAGAGAAAAGATATGACAGAATTATAAAGCAAGATGCCTTAATTTCAACCACTGAGCATTGCATATTGATATTTGTACTCATAGAATTTCCTATAAAATATTTTGGCTTTTCTTGGGGAAATGTTGTGTTGTGATTGTAGGATGTGAGCAGCAGAAACTCCTGACAATGCAGCTAGGAAGATGTCAAGTAGACTTTCTAATTATTTGTGTTACTTAAACATGTTTTATACAAGTTTATTATGAGCTGTATTTTTTTGGTGGTGCCATTCCTCTAGTTACGATAAAAACAGAGAAAAGAAGTCCAAGAACTCCTAGAGGAGGTGACATTCCTATCAGATTCGTTGTTATAACTAGTATTACTGTATTTATTTACAAAGTTTATGAGTTAAAATGTGCTTAGCTGGCTTCAGCATTAGAAGAGACACCTTAGCTTCATGCTTAGTTGTGTTCTTCCTCCAGGACAGCCTGATGGAGGAGGACTTAATTGTGGCTGGGAAAAAGTATTGTTTCCATCAGAGGAATTTAATCAGTGGGATATAGAAAATTGGTCTGATGACATCCCCATCACTTGCACTGATGTCAGACACATGGTAGAACAGGCAGTGGGTAAAACAATCAGTCACTGTTGTAGAATACCTGCTTCCTGTCCTGCCTCAGAGCAGGAATTGGGATCAGTTTTGCTCAGGCAAGTAAATATTAGGAGGACACAAGGTTTGTTTTTTCTAGCTGTAATTCACTTTACAGATACTCATTCTCACATATAAGTATCACTTCTACTGTATAGCACTGGGCTGAAGAAAGATTTCAGCACTGCTGAGACTTCTGCACAGGAGTGGGCACCATTCTTCAATACTTCTGCTTCCCCAAGATCATGTTTGCCTTATCACTCCGTTTGAGTGCTCACCTCCATACATGACGGTCTATGGCAGAGGTGATGGGGGATGTAGGCTTCAACTACATCCTAACTCCTTTGTTTGGGATATTAGTTTTATTAAGCTCTTACCTCCTTTTTTCTAACTTTAAAACCTCAGTTGCTCAACAATTTCTTTTTTGAAGGTGGCTTTTAAAATGGAAGTAATTCTACTAAAAAAAAAAACCCAGCCAAATAATCAAGCAAACTGAAAAATCCAGCAATAAATCCCACTCTCTTCCTCTGTCAGTCTTGCTAATTGCCACTTTATTTAAAAGCTTCCTCTTCTGCTAAAGGTTATTAAGAAGGATGTTGAAGCCAGACATACTTTCAAGCTGGTATTTTATTAGACAGAGATTACACTGTGAGATTTCCATCTAGGCTCACACTAGGGACTCCCTTTGCTCACTGGTCCATAATGACTGACCTACATATCTCTGCTGACCAGGGTTTTGCTGGATGACTGCATTACCCAGCAGAATTTGACTCCCCTCACTATATTCATTTGTCACAGCAATTAAATCCATGTGTTGATTTATTGAGTGCAGTCCTGGTGTGAAATGTAGGAATGCATATGACTCATTTTTTTCTTTCTGACATTACACTGATTCTGCCTAAGTTGTATTTGGCTGCCTTCATGCTGCTTTTAACTTTTCTAGAATTACTTTTGGCTTCTAGAGACAAATAATGATCATATCTCTTCATTTTGTAATATATCTTTCTTTCCTTGTCTCACTCCTTCTCCTTTATGTTGTTCATCGATGCCATGCTTCCCTTTGCCGAGTGATCTGGAATTTATTCCATCCCTCCACAACCATTCCCTTGTGAAACTCTTAGCAAGTCTTGAAGATACATCGTAACCCTGGCTGGGGAGCTGGGTTGGAAATGAATATTCAAAATCACAAAAGATAATCTAGGGTTAATGACTCTTCAATTAGCTTCTTCAATAGATGGATGACAGTCATGTCCTTTGAAAATTAAGAATTTTCAAATTCTTAAAGGATTTTACCACAAAGGCTATGGGGTATGCTCCTGGATATAAATGGGTAATTGCCAAATGCAGGATGGCACCGTGAGGAAACTGGGGGCCAAGTTTCATCAGATACTTTGGGTGCAAATCATACAGTCTCTGTATGTGGTGTGGAAACATAGCTGGAAAGATTTTGGAGAGACCTGTACTGAAACCGTCATGAAAATATTCACCCTTGATTACAATACTTATGACAAGACATGGGAATGGCCTGATACCCCAAACCACTTTACATCCACATCTCTCAAGGTAATTCAAAGGTCTTTTGCTCAGGACTTGGATCTGAACAAGGACTTAACCTAAAGAATCTGAGTTCAATGGTGATCTTCATGTCTTCTCTTCAGCCTCCCCTCCAGCACTCATGGTGCCCAAGCTGTGCAGACAGTAGTGTATTTGACATTACAGTGAGCCAGGAAGCAGAAGTTTTTCTTCAGGCAGGACTGAGCAGACCTGTGCTAAGCTCATGTACTCTGGTTATTTGGGACAAACAGCTCTCTCTTCACACATTCTTACCATGGCAGGGACCACAGTAAACCCTTGGACACTTTTTTTAAAGCTTAACTCTGAAGTAGGCAGAGAGCAGTCTTCCTCCCTATTCTTCTTCTGGGATAAAACCTATGTGGTTACAGTGTTCCCTAAGAAACACCAATGGTTCAGTTCCTTTCTCAAACAGTGAAGTTCCAAGCCCATGGTTTCCCCTTGTTGTGGTTTAGTCCAGTCAGAAACTAAGCACCGCACAGCCAGTCGCTCACTCCCCCATGGTGGGATGGAGGAGAGAATCAGAAGAGTAAAAGTGAGAAAACTCGTGGGTTGAGATAAAGACAGTTTAATAGGCAAAGCAAAAGCCACGCACACAAGCAAAGCAAAACAAGGAATTCATTCACTCCTTCCCATCGGCAGGCAGGTGTTCAGCCATCTCCAGGAAAGCAGGGCTCCATCACACTTAATGGTTAATTTGGAAGAGAAATCGCCATCACTCTGAAATTCCCCCCCTTCCTTCTTCTTCGCCCAGCTTTATATGCTGAGCATGATGTCATATAGTATGGAATATCCCTTTGGCCAGTTGGGGTCAGCTGTCCCAGCTGTGTCCCCTCCCAGCTTCTTGTGCCCCTAGCAGAGCATGGGAAGCTGAAAAAGTCCTTGACTGGTGTAAGAACTACCTAGCAACAACTAAAACATCTCCACATTATCAACACTGTTTTCAGCATAAATCCAAAACATAGCCCCACATTAGCTACTATGAAGAAAATTGACTCTATCTCAGCTGAAACCAGGACACCCCTCCAGGAGAAAATCTTTAAAGAATAGTGAAGAAAGAAAAAAAGAAAGTATAATATTCTGAAAAGAGCAAGTTGTCTCTGTCATTCGGGGCACGCTCAGAGGTCAAAGCAAAGGACTTCAACCCTCTGTCACAACAAGGTGATTTTCATGCTCTTAGTGAATATTCCTACTATTTTAGTGTTGTACTAAATGCAGACAAGCAATAGAAAAGGGATTGAAGGTTAATTATGCATATTTTCAAGCCTTTGCTGTTGTACAATTTTCTAAATATAGGAACTATGTAGCTCCCTTTAGAAAAGGGTTTGGGGCAATGAGCAGAATGGACAAACAGGATTTTAGGGTAGTCTTGGGAAAAATGTCCCAATACTGGCAGAATATCGGGTCTGAATAAACTTTCTTGTCTGTCATCATTATGTTGCTCACCAGAACCTATGACGTTGGGGCTCCTGGGGCAGACTGACATGTCCCACTCTATACAGCGATCCCAGACAGGTTTCACTGCGATCTACAAGCTAGAGCATGCATCCCCTAGTCATATGAAGGGGAATTGAGACCATTGATTTTATGCAAGCAAATGAATGCCATTTCTATGAACTTTAAAATAGGGAAACAACACACTTTTACCTTATGGTGGTTTTAATTCACCAATATGTGCTGCATGTTTACTGACCAGTAGGAAGGAATGTACTTCACAGTATAAGACAAAAACTAGAATATAAAAAATATGATTTTCTGATTATTTTTCACATTATACATGTACTATGTGGGGTTGGCATAACAGCACAGGATTAACAAAAATCATAATAATAAGGAAACCTCTCATTTTTTTCAAGTACTGAAGCTGTGTTTATAAAAACCAAATTCATATTCTTCCTCTCCATTGACTTAAGGCTTATCAATAGTTGTATCACTTTGCTTTTTAAACTCTTCCCCTTGTGATGACCTTAAAACTTGCTACAATCTACAAAAAAAAGTGACATTTGGAATTGAATAAACTATATATATAAATAACTGTCTCAAATCATCCCCTATACGATAACAGATCCCCAATGTCACTTCTTTACAAAGACAGTTAGACAAACAGAATAAAAAGGATAGCAAGGAGGGGTTTCCTTGGCAACATGTGCTTGAAAGGATTCAGAACTTCCCCCTTCTTCCTAAGACTCAAACTTTTATTGTTTTTTTGTTTGTTGTTCTTTTTTCACCTTTAACAGTCTTGTGTGAAGGGAAGGCAGGAATGTGAATCAAGCCGCTGAACCTGATCACCCCAGCTGCCATGCACATCAGACACATTATTTGGACTTTGTTAGGGATCTGAATTGGCTGCTACTTATGATGGACTCTACCACCTCTTGAGCGAGAAGCAAACTCTTCTGGATGTGTTCAGAATCAGAGGTTTTTTCATGGTTTTCTTTTCTTTCCTTTAATGCTAATCCAAGAAATGGTGTAGGAAAATTAAATCCAATAAGCAACTTACTTGATCAAAAGATTTTAAGACCCAGGTTCCTTTCACATAATTTCAGATGCCTAAATGAGAAGCGCCATCAGATTGGAATCACTGTACATTCCCATTCAGCTGACAAAATCCAGAGTAATTCAGATCTTTGTTGGGCTGTTTTGTCTTCTGCAGGCACAGTCCAGATATGTTCATTCAGGGATGCCAGAATGACTATGCTTCTGTATTATGTATCTCTCTGTACATCTAAAGTCCTTAGAGACTTTATTTCCAGGAAAACAGCTCACAGAACAGAAGAGTTCGAACTTACAATAGCTTGCCATCAGTCCTGCAGTTACAAATCTGTTTTTCTTTCTATTCATTCCTCTAACTTTCCAAATTAAACAAATATTATTTAATGGTTTCAGGCTTCTTCAACTCTGTTCAGGTCTCTGAAACTTCTCCAGATTTACACTAGTGAGTGGAGATGAATAGGGCTAATTAAACCTACAGACATGCAGGATAAAATTTTGATCCCATTGAAATCAATGGGAAATTGCCATCCCATTTAGTAGAGCAGTTGTCATTTATAGATTTAGTAGGCATGTCTTTAATGAGGAATCAGGTCAAAATATTTGTATTCAAGTTAGTCTGATATGAGTGAGGAAGGCCACAGTAATGTTCTTTTATCCTTGCTAGTGTTCCATTTACTCAAACGTATTCTTAACTCTGCACCAGTTTTCAGTACATACTGGTTTATGAAGTCTCCTGGAGAACTTTTTGTCTGGGCATCTCGAACAAACTATAAGTTGAGAACTAATGACTCTTTCCTGTATTTAGTCTATAGGATGTGCATGGTAGGAGTTGTTAAATTGTGTTGCCTAGGCTTCTGTCCCCTGTAAACTAATCTAACAAACTTGATAACAGCACCATTGTTGTGTGAAGGAATATTGTGTGTGGATGCAAACCAGCAGTTAGAGGCAGTGACCAAGTAATATCCTGCATTACTTCTATGCTGAAGACAGCCCCTTTCTTTTGAGTCCTATGACAGTTTATTGACATCAGATAGAGAAAAAAAGGACCTGGATAAGAGCAAAGATAAGTTTGGGAAAATGGGCTTTCACTTATAAAAAATAAATATATACATCACACATAAAAGGTTAAGGACAGGCAGCTTGGATAAGGTAGGCAGGCTGAATTAAGGTCAATATCAGAGACATGGAAGGAAATTCTGTGACCTTTAGTACTCAGGAAGTCAGACTGATAGATCAGAGAGTCATAGAAGAGCTTGTGAAATAAGAAGGGGAAATATGAACTTTCAATGAGGAGCAGATTAGGGCATAGAACAAGAGGCCCTATTTGCTTTCTCTGAGCTTTGATGTCTTTGAATTTAATATCTGGGGTATCATATAATGCAATAAGAAGCTTACACCCTCCTTTTGCTTATTTGGAAAAATAAGCTTACTTGGTCTTTGGAAGTAATTAGGGTATTTTGGTGGTTGTGGTTTTTTGTAACAGCTATTCCACACATTCGTTTGTTTTCATAATAATTAATTTGAACAAACTCCAGAAATATGTTTTAATACATTTGCAATTCCCAATAGAATAAGACAAATTGCATTTTTACATCAGAGGACAAACCAGTTACTCTTTCTTCTGGATGCACTAGAATCATGCAAATAACAGCCCACTGGGAACCTTGCAAAGTCTCAACTTCTTATTTGTTTCACCATAATTGCATATTTATAAATTACAGCAGACTTTTCTAATTAATTTTGTATCATGTGAATAACATTGGTTTGTAACAATCTGCTATATTAGTAAAATCATTGCCAAGAAAACATAGCAGTCTGGAGTCACATTTAGTTTGAAGGGAAATGAAAGGCAGCCAGAGCAGAGACTAGCCTTTTGTTTCACTCATGAGAGGTAATTACCAACTCCAAAATATGAAGATAAAAGCATTTCAATAAACTGACACCTTCTGCACATTAAGTCCCCAGAATGTTTTAAATTCTGTCAGACACAAAGGAGATGTACAAATAAAAACATGATTTAGAGTCAAGCCAACCAAAGCAACGTTATTTGACAGAAAGGTAGTTATGATGGATTTCCTTCTGCACCTAAGCAGTCAGCGTATGGAACCATACAAGACCGCATCCTAAGATGGGCAAAACTGTCTGTGGTCACTCTGGATGCTTAGGTCTTTCTCCAATCAGACCTGTGGTCTGTGTAGTCAGGGGATCATTTGGAATGTGAGCTGGCAGATATGACACAGAATTTATGGGAAATCCATAAACCACAGCAGCTGGAAGCCAGGCAGGATGTCTCAAAGGGCATTAAATACCTTCCCTTGATCTCTATAAGTCCATAGTATATGGTTCTCATTCTGCCCGAGATCAAGCAGCTTACAAATCCCACCTGTTTTTATAAGGAAAATCTTGTTATGGGCACCTGATTGGCAGAGCTAAGAACTTCTTTTTAGTATAATTGATGACTTAACTTCCTAAGCAAAAATACTAAAGTTGTTCTTATTAGGCCAGGCATACCGCTACACAGTTATTGTTAATAATGCACCTAAAACTGATTTAGGCAAACTCTAGTATTTGCCCTATTTTTGTTGTTACACTCAGCCTTCCAATTTCTCTCTGACTGTGAAGGTCAGTATTGCCAGTTTTTCCCAAGGAGGAAGGGATTATGATGAGTTACCGATGACCCGGGTTCTGCACCGATCTTCAGATGATGCTTATGGTGATGAAATTCTTACTCCATAGTTTGGGAAGCTTTCTGGGTATATTTTGAGATGTTTTCTTAACACAGTCTGCTTTTTTTCATTGGTTACCAGCTAAAGTTTGAAGCCACACCATCACCTTTCCCCTCTTCAATTAACCTAGACCTTTCAACACACTGCATTTACAGAGCTAAGCTACAATGACTTGAGCTGAAACAATTTAGGCAATAGTCACCTGGCAGCTAGACAACTGTTATTACAGCCAAAATAGGCTAAAATCAGTTCAGGCTCAGAGTAGCCTGGACAAATCCTGATGCCAGCATTTGTGAGTTCTTCAGTTATTTTTGCATGATGCTATCACCTAGGTGGCATAGCTGGAGCTGTGACACAGTGCCATGACCTGTCTGCCTGGCAGCTGAATGTACTCGGAAGGTGCTTCTAAGCCAAGGGTTTATCCAAGGGTTCATCTTCTGGAAATGTCCATTGGGGTCTTTTCAAAGAAGTTTAAGAAGCAAGGAATATATCGAGTGGACATTTTGGCCTGGAAGATACTTTCAGTAAAGAGGTAACCAGGGAGTCTCCTCTCAGTTTTGCCATGGACCTGACAGTTTGCCTTGGGTATGTGGACTTTCTTTGTACTTTGCACTCTTAACTTGTACCAATAAGAAAATTAAAGTGAGGACTGTCCTGCATTCCCAAAACAATGCTGCATTAGTGCTACCTGGACATTAATAAAGTCACCAAAATCACTGGCCTGAGTACTCTAGCTGACAATTTTTCTCAGAAATGTGAAATTCTTTAACTCAAGGGTTTTTAAAAAAAAATAAATTCTTAGGGTTTTCTTCTCTCACATCTCCAGAATGAAATCTCATAGAGCAAAGGATCATTGCAAACCTTTACAGATGATTCCTCTCCTTCAACATGGTTTTTTTCAATTATTTTAAAAACTTTGCCTTTAATAATAGCACAAAGCTGTGTGCACATGAAACACAGGCAAAAAAAACCCCAGTTTTCTCTCTGGGAAGAAGACAAGAGAGAATAAATTGCACATGACCAATGTTAGTCACATTATTTGATGGCCTGCTGGTAGGCATCCAAATATTACAGTGATGATGGTGGAATAATAACTTATAAAGAGCACAATAATACAGATTATTAGAACTAATGCCTCCCTCATCCATCTCATTCGCTTGATCAGTAGCAGATCAGTATGAACGCTATTTGCAGTGAAGATCTTTATTGCAAAGAGGAATTTGGAGCTGTTGTAGCAAACTTTACTAAGAAATCCAGAATGTAAAAAAGACAACTGCCTTTTTTTTTAATTTGGCAAAGAAACTCTGTTTGGTTCTGATGGTATAAAATCTGATTCATAGACAGTATAAATAAACATGGCTTCATTGAAGAGCACTGCTTAGCCCTCAAGAAACATGTGTTGTTGGTGTAAGTAGAGTAATCCTAATGAATTCAACAGAGTTATGATGTTTTAAACCAGCTGAGAATATAGCCCATATTGTTCCATTCATATCCTATTGCTGACAAGCATCATGGGAAAGAGTGGCTGCCCATGTCACAGTTCTGCAGAGCCATGTGAGCAACACCATGTGCAAAAAACCAGTGGAAAAGGCATACTTTATGCTCCTTGCATTTGGATTTTTTTCTGTTGCAGTATGGCAATTTTTGCATTCAGGATTAGGATTCTCAGTTTTAATATGTTTGCTTACATGAAATTCAGATTGTAATTAAATGTCAGGCTGCTTAATTGTGCCTTCATTTGTATAAATTAGAATGTTGCTATAGAAAAAGAGAGGAAATAAAACACCTTTCATTTCCCTCTCAATATTATATCTGAATTAATAGTTAAATAAGAGGAGACAAAATATTTTTTCGGGGAATCAGTGTTAATTAGTATTTCAGAGTCTGGAAAGGATACGTTGCCACAGAGCATGTATCATTTGCTTCACAAAGACAAAATGCTTCAATAAAATGTTTTTCTGCCCAGGGAATGAGGAATGAGCACTGGCTCAGCAAACCAGAATTCAAAGACTTTACTTCATCCTACTCATTGTTTGGTAATTGTTTGGAGCCAGCTCTAAGAAGGGATATAGGCTTTTAAGGTAAGACTTGTGCAGAATTAAGGCAACTGAATCCAAAATGGCTAATATAGAAAATACTTCTACTTGGACTTAAGGCACCTGAATTGATGGAATTAAGTTCATACTAAGCCTTATCAGGTTTCAGAAACCAGGCAGTCTTATGTTTTGGTGGGCACCTTCAGACCCTCAGGAATACACTGCAGACTGAAATAAATTGGTGTGTAACAGGCTGGTGACCACAATGTCTTCCCATAAGCAGGAGGCATGCCTATGGGCACTGGTCTCCTGAAAGGAGTGCACAGCTCATGTCAAACTCTTTGCTAGGGACAGAGTTGCAGGGAAAGAAAGGTTCCTCTGTATTTCCTCCTTTGAAATTTTGCCAGGGCGAAATGATGACTGATTCCTGGGCAAGGAGGAGGGAGAGAGAAGTTAGGAAATGCAGAGTTTTGTAGGCCGGGGACTAGGTTGATGCTTTTGTTGGTCTCAGTTGATGCTTTTGTTTATTCTGTCTTATTTTATGATGGGAAAATAGTTGTCTAAAGTACATGAGCAGCTTTGCAGCCAGGACCAGACTTTGACCCCCAGAGCATTGGACCATGGTAAAAACCTTGAATGGTTTTGCTACGGTGGCAGATCTGCTAAGGGAGGGGTGGGAGAGGTGCCTTCAACCTGTGTGCAGTGACCTACACCAAGATGGTTAGGGCTTTTCCCAGGAGATGGAGCATATGGGTGCAAACTTTCTTGATGGAGTAAAAATGAAATAATTCTTTTAATTGCTGGACAAGATATAAATATTCACTTATTATTCACTAAGCCCTAGCTGAGATCTCTTTCAATTATTTCTTTATTACTGTCACTGTGACAACTCTGGATATTCTGGCTATCCTCATAAATCACCAGTTACTTATTAAACCAACCTGCATGTTATCTGAGGACCAGCTGCCAACAAAAGAGAAATTTTGAGGTCTTCAGCAGATTGTTGCTTCCTTGCAGTGGGGTCTGAAATGAAAGTAGTTTGTGTTCATATTAGCCACAACAGAAGGTGTTATTGACAGGTGAGGCTGGTTGTAAAGAAAGCTTCACGCTAGCAGGACAGAAGGGCTTCACAGCAGCAAGGCACGACTGGATCACGGTTCCTGTAAAAAGCAACAAGCAGATGTCTCCCTGTGCTGCTGTGATTGTCCTATGAATAAGATGTTGCCAGGACAGAGATTTTGCTGCTAACAGAGGACCACATGCAGAGAAGTGCAGGCACTGCTAGGTCTGGTTTCTCTAGGGTTTCCTTGCCTTAGCACATTATACTGAAAACCAGTAGGCACATTTCATAGCAAACAAGCGCCATGCAAAGAGATAGTTATTTTAGATGTAAAGTAGACAAGGACTGCATCTTTGAATGTTCCTTTTGTATTAATGCTGACCTGGTTTATTTGTAACAGGGTAGGGCTCATTCTGCATCATACAGGACTAACATTTCTCCAGGCTGACATATGCAGCTTCAGTAAAGTATACGTGCCTAGCAGTGTTTCACAGCAGTAAGGCCTAATGGTAGAGAATGACCTACATCCATAGCATTATATTCCCTTACCCTATGGAAAGGTGACCACATACGCAACAAGTCGGGAATGGGCCCCAGACTGTGCTACATCTTGTACTGTGCATGGGAATCATATCAGAATATACCAGATGACACATGCACAAGATATGCCAGAGTTTAATAAGGAGCATCGCTGTTCCCAGGGTCATCCTTTGGCATTATTTATTTCAATGTGAAAGATATGGCTTGAAAACCAAGCATGAGTCCTCTGTCCGGTGGCAGAAGACAGAAAAAGTTGTTATCACACAGTGGTGATTCACAGGTTAAAGAATGAAGCACAGGGACTAATTAGTCTTGAGCCTGGAATTTAATTCACTTTCATGCATTTGGGGAGGGGGATATTGTCAAAGGGATTCTTATTTGCCCAGTTGCAGTTGAAACTGGTTAAAGTTAACAACTACTTATACGTAACTTTAAAAATCAGGCCCTACATGAAAAATGGAAATAATCACTGTTCCTTCTGTTTATGTATTTTGTATCAAAGTATCACAGTACGGAGAACAGAAAGCTTAATCAAACCCTTCTTTACATCTACTTCCCAAGAAAAGCCTGGAAGGGGAAAGACAAGGGGCGTGGGGGGAATGAAATGCAATGCTCTTTAACGTCCGTAATTAACCATTTCTGAAAGAATGCTCACTAATTCAATGTGTAAATCTGGGGCTCAGGAAGCAGAGAGGGTCCACCTCTGTTGTACATTCAATGAGGGTGTGTTTCTGGTCTAGTAACCCCATATGGGTGTCATGAGTACGGCTTGGTTTGGGGTGTGTTGCTGCAGGGATGCTTTGGACAGAACAGTGCAGTGCTACAACCTAGAAGCTGTGTAGATATGCCAGCATTCCATACCCCCATTTGTTTTTTGAGATAAGCCATAGTCTCATCCTAACTTTGGAGGTATTATTTCATTTCTCCAGGTCTCTAATTTTCCACCTTTTAATGTCTTTTATTTTTTCATACATGCTGTCTTTTCTAAAATAAGTTGTGCATTACTGATGCAATCCACTCTTTTGCTATTTCAGTTCCTATTATCAAGCAATATATTGTTATCAGTAGACCAACTGAATTATACAGTTAATAACTTATTATGTTTATTCATATCATGGTTGTACTCCAAGACTTCACTTAAGGGAATGATTCCATAGTGCAAGATGCTGTACAAGCTATAGATTTCCCCTCTATAGTCTTAAGGGAGGTTAGCAAAATAAGGTCTTAGCAATAAAACCAGGTAATTGAAATGTATTTTTTGTAAATTTTTTCCTTCATTTTTAACAAAAAAACCCACTGTGATAATAGCAAGAGTTCCAGGATCAAGCAGACTTAAGAATGGCATTTCAACTGTTGGTAAAATTTATCTTTGGTCCATCAGTTGAAGCGTTACTAATCAAACTGTTCAGAGTCTTTTTAAGCTTGTTTGACTCATCACTATTCATGAAGGTGAAATAATTTCACGTGCAAAATTAGAATGACCTACTTGATAAGTCTGTGATAAAAATGTAGCTGACTACAGCAGAGAGGCAACACTTGCACCTGAGATGTAAGTCAGACTGAATGAGGCACTTTTCCACTGGCTTGAAAGGTCAAGGAGAAGAGGCAGAATTTGGGTGTGATACACTTTTCTGTAATAATGGCTGTATGTTTCCTTGTCTTGCTGAACAATACAAATATGCAAAGAAAATGAATCACTTCTGAGGAATTCATTTTTTAGTATTCATGTTAGAACTTTATTTAATATTGAGGATGAGATGAAGAGTATTTTTTCACAAGTTTTTGCTGATGAAACAACAAGATTTGACACAGTTTTGAAAACAATTAACATGTATATTGAAATAAATATGCAGGGCTTGTATTTTTTCCTCAATTTTTTTGAGGAATTATAGGTCTCACATATAGATTAACAAATCTACATACATGGTGTTTCAGATCAGATAAAATGCTGGTCAGAATAATTTCCTTAATATCCTTGTCACTATTTTTGTTTGTTGTTTGTCTTGTTTTCAATCAAAATGAAAAACACTTGAGGGAATATCAAGTTTCTGTTCACTTCTGTGAGTTTAGGGCTTGCTTTGTTTCCTTTTTTTAAGGGGGTGCAATATGCTTTCAAGGAAACCATTGTCAAAAACAAGAGGCATTTTTTTTCTCAATTAAATAGCTCCTGGAAATGAATAACATTTATTTTACTAGATTTGTAAATGCCCATTTCTAATAGCATAAATTATGCTATGCATATTCTAATGCCCATTTCACCAAGTGTATTTAATCTCACTTTGCCAATACTCTGAGCCACGTAGCCACATAGCCATGGCAAAGGAAAGCAAATTATCTCTGAGACACATGTCCTTTCCTGTGTCCCAAAGATCCTGTGAAGTTGTTTCTGTACTAAGGTTTATTGCTGAGGTTTAGCACATTAGAATCATGCTAACATGTTTAAATGATTCTTGGGTCCAAATTAGCCCTTGTTATGCAGTACACAATAAAACTGTGTCCTAGTTTATTCAGTCATGTTTTGAATCCTTCATGGAGTTAAAACTTGATTCCTGATCTCCTAATTCCTATTCTAAAGTCTTAAGCACAAGACCAGCTTTACACAAGTTGGCCTTGCCAAAAAAAAAGAATGCAAAAGCTTTCCAAAAGAGAAAACACAATTGTGACTATCACAGGGTGGAGGAACTTTGCATTCTTTGATTGTATGCCTCCCTCTTTTCTCACTTGTCTCCTGAAAATGGATGTGACTTTTCTATTAAAACAGTAATACCAATTATTTTTCTAGTTGTTGACCATAATATGCTCTGGAAATGGAACAGTCCTACTTCCAGCTAAGCAAGAACTGATCTGAGCAGAAATTTGAAAATATAAGTGATCGAAAGTAGCCTTTTAAATTTGTATTTTTCAAATTTTACTGCCAGAGATTTCAAAGATATAAAGTACACCAAGTCCTGTTGTCTTTAATGGGAGTTGCACTTAGTCACATGAAGTGGGAACTGGTTCTGCCCNCCCTTTGAGCTGATCTTCACCTTTCCCATATCAGTCAAAAACTAAAGAGAGTTTCATCTATGGACTCCATCTGAGTTTTAAAAACTTCTTTAACTCCTGGAATATTTGTGTTTCCCGTAACCAATTATCTCAGATCAGTAACCTTATCAAAAACCTTTTGAAACTCAAAGTTGATGGCAACCCCTGTGGTTTGCACATCTCACCATAGCAGGAATAACTTCAGAAATGAGTTATCTG
>WEKW01023647.1:6860-17416 GCA_013389905.1 Sula dactylatra | reverse complement strand
CTTGGGTTGAGATAAGAACAGTTTAATAATTAAAATAAAATAATAAGAGTAGTAATGGTAATGATATTAATAATGATAATGATAATATAATAAAAAGAAATAACGAGAGAGAGAAACGAAACCCAGGGAAAAGAGGGAAAGGGAAAAAAAGCCCACAAGTGCTGCAACTGCTCACCACCTGCTGACTGACACTGCCAGTCCCCGAGCCACGATCGCTGCTTCCCCTGGCCAACTCCCCCCAGTTAATATACTGGTCATGACGTCACATGATATGGAATACCCTTTGGCCAATTCAGATCAGCTCTCTTGGTTGTATCCCCTCCCCTCCCGGCTTCTTGTGCACCTGGCAGAGCATGGGAAGCTGGAAAAGTCCTTGACTAGTGTAAGCACTACCTAGCAGCAACTAAAACATCAGTGTGTTATCACATTATTTTCATACTAAATCTAAACCACAGCACTATACTAGCTACAGTGAAGAAAATTAACTATCCCAGCTAAAACCATGACAGCTAGGCAAGCCCCAATGCCCATTGTTGATGTGGCTGTGAAAGAGTTGCCAAGAGACAGTGAGGACCAGCAATACTTTTAGCGCTGGCAGCTTTCCTGTGGGAGTAATCCCTGGATGTTTTCAATTTTGGAGCTTGTCTTGGGCAAAAAAGAGAGAGAGAGGGAGAGTATGTTGGGACTGTTGAAAGCTAGACAAACCCAGAGGCCCAGTGGTGGTGTGATTGTGAAAGTGTTTCCAAGGGACAGTGAGGACCAGCAACAGCTTTTAGTTCTGGTACCTTTTGTGCGAGAGGAATCCCTGGATGTTTTCAGCTTTGGAGCTGGTGTCTGGCAAAAATGAGGGAGAGAGGGAGAGAGTGTTGGGAGGTTTGGGAGACTAGTGAAGGCCAGAAGCCCAGTGTTGTTGTGGCTGTGAAAGGGTTGCCAAGGGATGGTGAAGATCAGGAGTTAGCTGCAAGGTCCTGGCAACTTTTCTGTGGGAGTAATCCCTGGATATTTTCACTTTTGGAGTTGGGCTAGGGTAAAAATGAGAGAGCAAGGGAGAGAGTGTTGGGAGGGTATGCAAGGCCATAGGTCTAGTGTTGTTGTGGCTGTGAAAGGGTTGCCAAGGGACGGTGAGGACCAGCAATAGGTTTCAGTGCTGGCACCTTTTGTGTGGGAGGAATCCTTGCGCATTTTCACTTTTGTATCTGGTATCTGGATAAAATTAGAGGGGGAGCACCTGTTGGGACTGCTGGGGGGCTATTACATTTACCCTCTGGCAAAGGATACATGTCATTCATTTCAGCTGTTTTCTAGCTGTCAAAATATTATTTTTCCAATTTGAACTAATTTCTTCATTGATCCAATGAGTGGAAGGGTTCCTCAGGTGGAAATTTCCCCCCCACCCTCTTCTCATCTTGTGACTATTGAAAAGTATTTTCAGCTAATGGCTTATGTTCTAGAAAGCTTATGTGGAGTGAGAAGTATACCATCTATTCTCTTCTTTTGATAAAATCCAAAGCTTGGAAAATGTTTCCTTTACCCATCTTTAACTTTTTTCTTTTTCCTTACCTACCTCTCCAGCGAAGCTTACGCGAAAGGAAAGAAGGAAAACCCTCCCTTTTACCACAAGAGCCATCTTCCTCCTTCTCCTCCGATCCTATTTTAGATGAGTTGCTGTGTCTTTTTTTGTAAGGATATAATGACTGATGCAGCTGTTTTTCCTTGCTCTGGAAACCGTTATTGTGATGAATTTCAGCGTGACACCCATGTTTGTTAATTCAAAACATCACATCTGATCTTCTGAAAGCAGAAATAGGAGATAACGAAATTAATTTGTCACCAGTTGTATTTAATATTCACATGTATCCTGAATAGGAAAGGACTCTTCTTGTATAAAGGGGGGAAAAAAAGGCAGAAAGCTTTTTTCTGCTTTTTACCTATCTAGTTAACTCCTCTTTACGAGTGGACGGAGGAGTATGAGAAGAGTGCATAACTGCACAGGTGATTACAGTATTAGATATCAAATGCATTTAGTTTGTCCACAACCCTTTCTCTCATACAAAATTGTAGAGCCAACCCTAGTAACTTACTGTGGTCTGCAACAAAAATGGGTAGTTAGGCATTTAATCCACATTCTTCTCCATGGGAGAGCTGGTTAAAACCTTCAGAACTCCAACCTACTAATGGTTTTTTGAGATGTGTTTTATTCATTAATGTTTGAGGTTGGTGACTTCTCACTGTACTCGATAGTGGAAAAAAGACTAGTCAAAACATCAAGACACTGCTTACTCTACATCTTCAAATGTTGCAGTAGTGAAATATCAAAGCTGTATAGTTATTTGCTGCATACTAGAAATTTTTTGTACTATTGAACTATAGCTTCATGTTCCCAGTTCAAGACCATTTCACCCATTAATCATATACGTGGTTTTATAACTAATTAGAACCCCCCACATTTCCTTAGTTTGGCTAAAATCTATTTTGATGATTTTAATTGCACACAGGTATTAGAACAGCATTACTGGATTCTGAGGAACATATATGCCCAATGTGTCATCAGACAGATGTTTCTCCTGGTGCTTTAATTATCAACAAGTTCCTATGCTAGGTAATATGATGGCTTTTACGTTAACTTGTGTAAGAAAAGCCTATTTGTGAAAAGCTGAAAGGGAAGAAAATATTAATTGCCATCTCCTTAAGCAAGGCTAAGTTGAATAAGGTTAAATTTACTTTTCAAATGCATTATCTGTTGTTACACAGAAGCTTACAACTCTTTAGAGGCCATCTGGCAAATTCAGGTCACACTTCTGTTTAACATGATTGTCTCCCTTTCAAATTCAGTGTTAACACTGAAGTGCTTTACATACAGATACCTTGAGTTACCAGTCATTAATATCAGTGTTTAATGTGATGTGTTCATATATCTCTATGTTGATTTATTTTAGGATTGATAGCATTTACAGGAATATGCAAGAAATTTTCCTGGAGGCTTTTGTTTGTGTATCTAGTGAAGTTTCCTATTACCTTTTTGTGAATGTTCTTCTGCCTCTAGGCTGTTAACAACTTCAAAAATGGAACTGGCTACACTGAGCAGCAGCAGCAGCTGCCACCACCACCACCTCCACCACCACTCATGACTGTTGTGCCTCCTGCTGCTCTGGTGATGGCTGCTAAACTTTCTAAATGTTCTCTCAGTCAATCAGCAGGTTGTTGGAAGAGAAGGTAAGTTTGATTTCAACATAGGCAGTGATTTTTGTTTTTTAGTAGAGCTTATTTTTCAACTGTTTGCATTTATTCACAAGGGCTGTCAGGTTCCTGTACTATGACAAGCAGCATTACCAAGTCTGGGCCCCCAAGGACAATCAATATCCACAACTGGTAAGCAATTATAACTTTAGAATTTCTTTTTAAAAGTTCTCTTCCAATAAACTGAATGAGATTTTTTTCTTTTTTTCTCTCTCCACTCCATAAGGTCTTCCAATGAGAGTCAGTACAATTTGCTCAGCAGGTGGCAGACCAGGCTGGGAACTTTAAGTGTTCCACAGAAATTCAATATACTACTACTGTTAAAGGAGGCCGTAACACATAACTTCTACAACAGCTGATTTATAATGAACTAAGTAAGCACAGATAGTTGTGGAGAATACAAGTGGTAATTAATTTTTAAATGGCTTAATTTGAATTGGCTTTAACAAAGGGGATCTGTGCTTGCAGTAAGATTATTTAAAATAAAACTCCAGCACATGATTGAAAAGAGGACTCTGAAAAATGAATGCTTTTTGGGGAAACCATAGTTACATACAAAAATTAAATATAATTATAGGATCAGGTGGAAAGCCACCCTTTTCATTTCTGGCTGAACAAGGCTAAAGAAATTGTTTTCCCAATTAGTTGACATTGAGCAAATTTTTGGAAAAGTCAATGCTGTCATTTTATGACAATTTTGCATTTCTTCAATTTAGTCATCTCAAATAGCCAAGCTACTTTCTCTCAGTTGGAGAGAGACGAGTCTGTTTTATCTATTAGTGCAGTGTCAAGTTAGTCCTTCCTTTTGGTATATATTTGTTATAGGTAGATTGTAAGGCTGCATTGTGTTTATAAAATATTAAAGATAAATCAAAACAAAAACCAGGATCCATCCCACAGATTGTCTAAAACCTCAAGTTCAGTAAGCAAGAAAATTGCAATTCAGGGACAAGAATAGGCCAAATACATGATCAGGAGGCAACAACATAGGAAGCATATGTGGAAGAAAGTAAAAGCAGTTTGAGAGAAGATTAGTTAATATCTGTGCAGCACTTTGAAGATCAGAAGTGTGAAGTATTAAGTGTATCAAGGAGTGGCAGAGGAGCGATGGGCACTTGGTACATGGGAGATGGGAGTCTCTTTTAAGCATGGGCAGCCTCCATCCTCAATCGCAAGTTGGGTATAAGGAGAAGGCTGAGGGAACTGCTGGGGGTGCAGATGCGGAAGGCAAGTATGAGGATCAAGAAATGAGTGTAGTCTCAAATGAACAGAAAGCAGGGAGAAAGATGCTTGAGGACAAGAAATGATCACCACCATGCTCCTGCTTCATTTGCTTTTCTCTTTAAAATCAGAGTGTTACAAACAGTGAGACAGGTTTTGGGTTTCCTTTAGAAAGTCAAATGGAGGACACACGCACAGTGAACATACGCAAAGCACTGAGGGCCCAACACTACCAGCACCAACACCAGCCTCTGTGCCTGTGCCGCCACCTCCCTAGTATCCTCCACCACCCCATGCACCCTCCATCTGCTGGGTGCACTGTTCCCCCCTCCAGGATATCCCCCAGCTCCTGCAAACATATTGTCAGCTTGGGTGCCAGCAGCAGTACCAATGGCTCATTGAAATACCATCCCAACAACACAAGAACCTCTGTTATAGAATGATAGAATCATTTAGGTTGGAAAAGACCTTTAAGATCATCAAGTCCAACTGTTAACCTAACAGTGCCAAGTCCACCACTAAACCAGGTCCCTAAGTGCCACATCTACACATCTTTTAAATACCTCCAGGGATGGTGACTCAATCACTTGGGCAGCCTGTTCCAGTGCTTGACAACCCTTTCAGTGAAGAAATTTTTTCCTACTACCCAATCTAAACCTCCGCTGGAACAACTTGAGGCCATTTCCTCTCATTCTATCACTTGTTGTCTGGGAAAAGAGACCAACACCCACCTCATTACAGCCTCCTTTCAGGTAGTTGTAGAGGGTGCTAAGGTCTCCCCTCAGCATTCTTTTCTCCAGACTAAACAACCCCAGCTCCCTCAGCTGCTCCTCATAGGACTTGTTCTCTAGACCCTTCACCAGCTTCATTGTCCTTCTCTGGACACGCTGCAGCAACTGTCTTGTACTGAGGGACCCAAAACTGAACACAGTATTTCAGGTATGGCCTCACCAGTGCTGAGTACAATATGATGATCAGTTCCCTAGACCTGCTGGCTGCACTTTTCCTGATACAAGCCAGGATGTGGAGTTTTACCCAGAACAATGGAGACTTAGAGAGGTGTATAAGTATTTGGCTCAATGAAGTTGCGTTAGTTTTTATTTTTGTATTTCGATAGCATATTGGACTGCAGTTACACTAAAGTGCATAAGCAAAAATGACATAGTGATTTTTCCAATATACTTTTTCCCTGTAGATAATAAACATGTAAAACTACACCAAGACAAATGTAATTCTAAAACTTTTCTTAAAACTTTTAGGAATTGTAAATTGGTTTCCCTTAAACAGGACGTTCACCTTTTGCATTTGCATGCAGTATACATTGTCTCCTATTGGCCATGTTTTGTTTCTAGACAATAAACACAGATGACCCCAGGAGAAATGTGCTCTGTGATGAAGATGAAATACTGCTCTGATTGCAGGTCTCATGTCCACAGATGCAGCAGTTTGCCTCCACACGCTGTCTCGCTGCCAATTCCAGCTTTGTCCTCTCTCTAGCTCCTGTAGAAATGACAAAAAGAAGTCCTGTATTTGCCTGAGGCCCAGAGCTCTCTCTCCTCGTCTGCTTTTGCCATTTGCTGCTGAATGGTCACGTTTTCCCCAGGGGGCAAGGAGGATCATCTGCAGCTCCTGCTACTTGTCCCAAGCTGGAGTTAGCTGGAGCTCAGTCTGCTCTTTTCTGCCAGCCCTGGGTGGAAATGCACAGGCAAACTGAAAAACAAGCTAGCCTCCTCTCTGGAACACAGCAGCTGCTGAAGCTCAACTATCAAGAAGCAAGTGAATAGATGTGACACCTCCTGAGAGAGAACTCACTACTAACACATGTCCAAATCCTTTCCTCCCAACCCAACTACTCCTGTCCTCTTTAATGTCTGTTTACATTTTTCCTCTGTGAAGTGCCTTCAGCTCCCTCTTTTCTCCCAGGTCTCAAGGATCACCCCACAGGCACAGGTCAGTCCCAGAGTCCTAGGCCCATCCCAGAAGCTGCTCTGCTGTTGCTTTGTTCTCTTGACAAATGTCTGGTCCATGGAGGTTGAGAGGAAAGTAAACAATTTGGCAGCTGTCGCTGACGTCTGATGTTTGGTACCTGTAGTATGCACTAGTTTCTGAAGGTCTTCCAAGGAGGCCAGTGCCAAGGCCAAGCTGAATTTCCAGCCTAGGAAGCTTTTTGCACTGGGACAAAGGCTAGTATTACTGTGCATAAATTTTGCTACTCACTGATTGTGTTTCCTCATCTGGCATATTATTGCACCTATAGACTATTTTCCTGTTGGACTAACAGGAGGAGGAGCAGGTATATGTGATGTGTTGAAACCTCATGTCTTTCCTTCTGTATTCAAAAGACAAGGTTTTCTGTTAAAGCAAATCAATACCAACAGGGAGAAGCTTGGAAGAAAGTGCCCCTTTGGCAATACTGCCTACCACTCAAAGGAAGTTCCTCTGGGCAGATGCTTTTAGCTGCATCTTTCAGCCCACAACTGTCTGAGTGCACACCTGCCCCTCAGAAGCAAAAAGGATCAGTGTTTGCCCTTGTGAGAAAGAGTCATGAGGAGAAGCTGCCTATGGGATGAGGTACATAACATTCGCACCATGCAAAGACCGTGCTGCAGAGTTCCTGGGGCTCTAGTGACAACCCAGGGATGCTGCAGTACAGCTCTCTTCTTCTGCAGGCTCTGTGTCACATGGACCAGTTTGGTCTGGGGCTACTCCCCTTGCAGAAGGATGTTAAAGAGCTGCTGGGGACAGAACCATGCTTGGGGATGGAAGGGGCTCAGAGTGCTGGATATTACCTACAGGGAAACTAACTCAGAGCCAGCAGCCAGAGTGGAAAGGAAGCTGGGTGCTGTGAGAGCAGTTTAGTGTGGTCTGGTTGTGTGGCTGAGTCACTAAGACTGCACAAAAGTGGATTATGGCCTGCTTAACTGGGACAGGAAGGAGGCTATTTCAAAGGACATCTATAGTCTAGCTGGCTCCACATGTCTACCTGACCCTTGGGATGCCTAGGAAAGAAAAACATGTCCACCATGGTTTTCCACACTAAGTGTGTGCTCCTGGGACCTGACCACAGAGCTGTAGGACCTAGAGACAGTGATTTCACCATAGAAATGTCACATCTTCTGGACAGGAGCAAGGGTTTGAACAAGTGAACTCGTCAAGGTTAGTTAAATAAATTTTGCCATGCATCTTTCTGGGGGCTGTTTTGGAGCCAGCAGTAGTTCAGTCAGCATTTGAAAAACATTGTGGGCCCTGCCCCCCTGGAAGTGGTTATCATGTCTTTAAAAGCAAGAGGGAATTTGTCTTGCATAGTGTGATTTAGTCATGTGTTTTAACCACAGTACCCTGCTTCAGGCAGGCAGCAACTTGCAGCTTGTGAGACAAAAGTCAGTGTTGGGTTTTTTTGGCTGCCAACCAAATGGCTAGGTTATCTATCAAACCACCCCACAGTGTTTCCTGTTGGCCCCTTCCTAGTATTGGTGAGTGGAGAATCAACAGCCTGTTCTCTCACCTTCTGAGGTCTTTACATTATTGCTCCACATTAAAACCCACAGTTTTTGAGCCTGAGTAATTTGAAAAGGGCATGAATAATTAAAATTCCTTTAAACCCAATAGGGCCAGAATTCATAGCTCTCCTGAAGTCTCTTAAATGTGCCAAGGAGTCTCTCTCTTTCCCTGTGGAAACCCAAGAAAGACAAATTTAATAAAAAGGAAATCTAGGCTGTAATAGGTGGCTTTCTAGTTCTCAGTGGTCACTGGATAGGAGAGTGGAATTTCAGCAATTTCCACCCAACTTTCAGAAGAAAAGGCACAGTAGAAACCAAGCACAATAAAACTTTATTTTGGTGTATATCAAGGAAACTTAAAATGTAGGTACCATATACTTAACAAAAGAGAAAAATGTTATAAAAAAGAGATGGAAATGAAAATACTCCTGTATGCCTGTCTGAAGTGAATTCCTTCAGGTCCAGTGCAGATCTAGTTACCTGCACTAGAAAATTGCCACTAATAAAATCTTCTAAAAATTAAAACTATACAATGCTCCCTCTGTGCTTGGGAACACTAAGCAGAAAAGCATTGCTTCTGTAGACAATAATTTAATTTGACCAGAGGTGGTATTTTTAAAGCATAGAAAGCATATAAATTTTAAGATTTTGAAACTGTCTAAGCAATTTGGATGCTTCAGTGCAATGGATACAGGAGTAGGAGAGCTAACTATTCCTGCTTAGCAGAGGGATGAGGGAAATTTCTTATGGAAATAAGAAATTACAAAAAAATTATTCTAACAGTTAATGAAGCTAAGCTAGACAAGAATTCAGCAGTATTAGCTGTCTAAGAAGGCTTCCAGATGGTGTTAACTGAATAGCACCTTGACAAAATAAAGGGACCCATGGATCTACAGGAACTGGGGGGGTTCTTGATTCTTTGGATCTCTACTGGTAGCAAAGCTGACCTGCGGTGTTTAAATTATCTTGCTGTGTGTTCTTTCCTGCTCTTCTTCAGCCCACTGCTGGCTCATTTAGCCAGTACCTGAAAGAGCAAACAATGATTGTTTTAATTCTTATTCACATTTAATGCAGTGGTGCCAAGTTTCTGTTAATCTGGAATGAATTGGATGATTTTTTTTGTCACTTTGGCTACCTGATCTTCAGAATTCTCCCTCCTCCTTTTTCCATCCCCCTTTTCACATTTATTGGCTTTTGGGGTTCTCCCTTTATAATTCTTTCTGATCTGGGCGTTAATCCAGACTTTGTGCTCTGCCACTTGAAACAATGAGCAGAAGATTTCTGATAGAACCTGAGATGCTTTGGACTAGCCTGATGCAAAGGCAATTTGGGGATGAGGTGCAATTTGGGGGTTACATTAATTTATCCAGTGGAAACAGGAATGGCTAAACTGATGTCACTCCTTTTAGGGTTACAGAAGGATGCAAAGCCAACTGGTCACTCCTTGCACTTGCCTCCTGTGTTCCCAGGGACTGAATGATGTGTTTCCTACCTCAGAACAGAAACAGCTTGATACTCATGATTGTATGGAGGACAATGCTTTTTGCCAGCAGGACTCTCAAACCCAAAATAGCCATGAAAAGCGTATTCACTTTCTCCATTTTGACATCTGCTTTAAAAAGAAGAAGAGGAAAGAGAGTGTGGTCTTGATATTATCCCCACTACTCACCCCTCCAAAAAAGAAGGAAAATCCACACATCATAGGTGGATGAAGGAAGCAGGAACAAAGGAAAAGATGGCAGAGGAATGTGTTAAGTGCAGGGAAGAGAGTAGATGCTTGCCCATTGTAGAATTTACTCCCCATTGCTGTTTTATCCCATGGAAATTTGTCAGCTATTTAGTCGGTTAACCTGCAACACCAGGTTATTTCTCAATAAGTATTTCCAATTCTGACATTTCTGCACAAGAGAGAGTAATTTTTCATGTTTTGGTATTGAATCCACAAAAAGTGCAGCTTATTGCTTAGTAAGTATCTACAATTCAGACATTTCTGTACCAAAGACAATGCATTTTCATGCATTGTTACGGAATCCCCAATAAAGTAACCATACGCTATTGTACCTTTAGAAAACTAACCTTTTGTAGAGGCATCTGCAATGTTGCAGGCATTAACTGTTTCAAATTCTTCAGTTTTGTCTTCTGTTGAATGATTGAGAGACACTTTAAATTGTATTCAAATTATGTAAAACAAAAATTACACAAAACATACCTATAGCTCTTTTCCCAGCAGTAGATAAGCAGTATTGGAGAATCAGACGGCAGGTTGTTAATCCTGAGATTAACTTGAAGAGAAGAATTAGCTTTCTACATGTGATTGCAGAAAAAATAAACAGGATTGTTGAGTTTTATTTTTGCTCCCTTTTGAAATGAACTTTATTATAGGAAAAGAGCAATTCAAAAAGTGATTAAAAAATAACCAAAAGATTTGGGGGAAAAATTCACGTCCTTTTTTTATTTTGTGTTTTCATAAAAGTTATTTTAAGCTTTCTTCTAGCAGGCGTGTATTCTCATGTCCCTTGAACTATTTTGCCTTAGATCAAGGTACACTCACAAATATTAGAGGGTTTTTTTGGAGGGAGGTTGTAGGCTGTTGGGGTA
>WEKW01023646.1:9568-98742 GCA_013389905.1 Sula dactylatra | reverse complement strand
AAGGTATAAATTGCATTTCAAAATTAAATGTGTTTTTTCTCAAGTAAGGACTTTAACACTGTAAGAATGGCTTTCATTGGTATCTGATTTTTTTCTAATTCATGACTTTATTGTGACCTTCCTAAAGTAGCTGTGACTTGTGTCATATCCTTAAGAATTACGGAACTAATTCATGAGTTTCTTAAGTCAAATTTTCCAAGAGTTGGATCGAGTAATTGTTTTAGATACAAGAAATATAACCAAGCTCTGGTCAGGAAGCAGAGATGAGAAAAATATGAATTACACTTAGTTCTGGAAACACCAAATTTAAATTCTAGATTCCTTTTCCTTTTTTAGCTTCTGTGATATTGATACCTACTTAGTTTAAAACAAAACAAAAAAGCAAACAAATACAACCCCAGATGCCAGTGGTACTTAAAGAAACCTTGGATCAAATCAGTCCTGTGATGATCATTCATCTTGTGTACCTCTGTCTTCACATGGAGAGTTATTTGTTAAGTTATAGACTTAAATTTGACTTTCATCCAAAGCCAAAAGCTTTTTGAGCTGTGAGCGCATCTCCAACATTTAATTAGAAGGCTGACTGCAGATGATATGTGCTGTCATTCAGAAATTTGTGTGTTTTGATACTTAATTCAGTTATGAAATATCAAACAAGTAATTCTGCTTACTCAGTGGTATTGTGGATCTTCAGTGTGACGTTAAAATAAGTAACTCTTTAAGGAAGAAACAGGCAATTGTAAAAAGTTGAGTTTGGATGAAAGGACTGCTGATACCTGCTATATTAATTTACTGTGTACTACCTATTATATTGCTTTACTATGCTTTAGAATATTTAAATCGTTTAAGTGTTTATGATCTGTTTATGGTCTGGTAACTCAGCACTGAAATTTGTGTTGCTTCACTGCTTTTAAGTAACCAGCCCTGCTACCCTTGGTTAGAGAGCGACACTCCTGCAGCGTCCACCGTTGTCTGTGTGTTTACAGATTGCATCAAGCTTTTGCACGAGAGCTTTAAAGGTGGGTGAAGTCCATTGCTGTTTTAAGGGCACTTTGTGTTCTATCAGACTGAAAAAGATTTTGATTGAGATGGGGGACCTGAGGGGATTTTGTTTGTTATAACTTTTAGCCAAGACTATCACTGCAGTGGTGCCAGGAGCATTTCTTTATTTCAACTTTAAAAAACAGCTTTTTTCCCTTGGCATGGATAGATAATGTGATTGATAAATGCATATCTGTCAGATAACAAACTTAACGTGAAGGAAAGCAAAACAAAATGTGCTGTCATGGGAAGCGCATGACTTCATTCCAGATCTGTATGTTGTTGCTGTACAACATACGCAGCAGTATGTCACGATGGCCAATACCTGTGTCTCAGCTTCTGGTTTTGGGGGTAACTTAATCTCCAGGACCAATCATTTTGAGCTCCTATTTGGCACTGCTTATTGTGTCTAATGTGTAGTTAGACAGAGGAATGGAAAAAAATTAATTTCACAAATACCACTTACCAGCCTTTAAGGATGAACTAGATTCAAACTTACCTCGTAGAAATAAATAAATAAAACTAACATATCATTGCATGTTTTAGAAGATTCCAGATTTGTAAGATCTTTTGTTAAAAAACCAAAACAAAAAACCCCTATATAAAACCAGTGAAGTTCTACATGGAAGGAGTATTGTATAACTTCAGATTATCGTCCAGCAACTCTTCAAAAGATTGAGGCAGGACATGAAATCATAAGCTCCCCAATTTGTTAATTTAGAGAAAAAAAATCTAGGAGCTTACAAATGTGCATATTTTTTTTTTGACACATGTATTTTGGTGTAACTTGCATTTATGGTTTTTCATCTTCAAAACTGGACTTCTGTAATCAAGCTTTCCCTGATTTTTTTTTTGTTGTTAATTCCACTATATTCTTTGAATCTAGATAAGCTGTTGCCAAGCCACCATGGGGCGCTCTGGTTACATCTAATGCACTACTGTGAATGTTGCACAGCCCCCAAAATGCCTGAGTTTATTCTCTATACTCTCCATACTGAGTTCAGAAGGCTTCCATGGAAGGAAATGCATCCAGACCAGATGCTTATGGAAGAGTTCTTTAAAGTGAGTACATTGGCATCTGTTGAATTAAGTTCATAACCAGTGTTACCCTTGAAAATAACCAGAGAGCTGGAGACAGTTCTTTAGCAAGGAAGCTTTTAAAGTTTGTTGTAGTATATTCACAGGTGCTCATCCTGTGATTGATTTTTGTGAAGGAGTGCTTTTGAGTCTTATACAAAGCTGTGGGGAGCTGTAAAGCTGGCAGTCTTTGTAATCTGTCATTGCTCTGTCTCATTTATTAGATATATATTTAATATGTATTTAGTTTAAGTTAATATATTTTACTATTGCCATGTTTTTCTCACTTCCAAGTTGTCTGAGACAAAGTAAACCTGCAGAAAGGTGTGGAAATGCTCCAGGATTTATCACTTATCTGTTCGGGATGCATTCTTCATGCAGTTCTAAACAAGCTCAGAGTCTATTAGTTCCTCTTAGAGTGAAGAGAAATCGATCCAATCATGCAGCAGAGAGTTTGTAATAGGTTATTTCTTTTTGGTTTGCAGTAGCTTGGTATTCTGTACCAGTTGTTTGAGAGGCTTAGAAAGTTATATGTGCAACTCTTCTGGTGGGAGGCAAAACGATGGAGAAGCAGTGTGTCTCTACTCTTCTGCTGACCTAAAATGCTTCTGTGGATTTCTGGTTGGCTAAGGAGTTGAAAAGTATGAATGTATTTATATCTTACATTGTTTATGTACCTGTCTTTTTTTTTTTTTTTTCCTTTCTCTTTCCTAGATTGAAAGAGGCAGCCCCAAGAGTTGTTTCTTGTTCTTGGGTTATGTTTTATGTGAAATAAACTGGGTTAGTGTTCTCTCTGATGCCTGGAATCCCAACCCTCATCCTCACACTCACAACATGATTGTCTGTTTGCTGTATATGATGGTCCTGTTGGCAAAGGAGAAACAACTTACAGGCAAAGAGGTAATTTTTAAAAAGGTTTATACCTGTCTGTCTTAGCAGAAGAAAAATCCTTTGCTACTAAGGACACAGGCTGTGATGACTTTCTGACTTGCAGGATAATTATCTTGGAAGTGCCTAGGTAAAATAGTGTAGGTAAATAGTGTTCTAGAGATGGCCAAGATTAAGTCCTTATGTGAGGCATTTTGTATAACTTCTGTGAGAAGAGAAGAGCTGCTGTTCATTTTAAGAAGCTTCTGTAGGTGCTGTGATTCAGTAGTGTTGTAAAGAGTAGGCAAATAAGTACGGACAGTTTCCTGGAGTTACAGAATGACTCTCTGGGTTTTAGAACGAACAAATATATATGTTAGTTTTATTAGTGTTTAAAAAAAAATGTTGTAATGTAAAACTACTGCGCAGTTGTTTCCATAGTTAAGTATGGGATGCTGCATAGTGTGTCTATCTTGTCTCTTAGGCTAGCCCTTAGCTAAAATGGCTGTTTCCTTTTCTGTTTCCTGATTTTGGAAAGCCTTAGTTATAAGCACGTGCAAAGTAGAGGTAGTATTAGCAAGAATTTATATATGCACCTGTAATATATGTGCATATATATATTTGCATATTTCTGTATATGTATGCAATATTATATATAAATTAAGATGAAGCTTCTTCTGACAGCCTGAGTGAAAAATGATGTCTAGCGTCAGCCCCCTTTGATTCAGGCAGTCTGCCCTGAGCGCAGGAGCAGCATTGACTGCGGCGTTCATGCTTGTAGCACCTGTGGTGCTGTGAGAAGAGTCGGGAGGCTCACCAAGTCACATTTATTCTGTCACGGCTGGTCTTGTCAGTCTCTGCTGCGCCTTGCTTCTTTTTCTGATTGGCAAACATGAATGTGTGGAGGGATGGTAAGAATCATTCATTTATGAAAAGCTTATGCCTGGCTCTGTCTCTTACTGTGCATGTCTGTAATGTTTTCCAACCTACTCTTCAGTTCTGGTCACACTTAAAGTTGGCTGAGTTAAGCGCAGCTCAGCAGTGGGATTAGTGTGAGGTTAGGAGCAGCACTTGATCCGAGTGTAGATTTTTTTCATAGCTGTCTAAGAAGAAAATATTTATTTGTCTGTTGAACATGTTTTCTCAGGAGTTACAAATAAGTGCTGTTCAGTCCTTACTCAGAAATGCTTTTGCAAACATTTATTTCTTACCATAAAATGCTCCCCTCCTAACTCCATATGATGTGATGACAAGTGACAATGATGTAACAACATCTTGAAGGAATAGGGAAGAGAAACACTGGATGTGAGGATGAACTTTCTAAACCTTGCTTTTACTAAGAGCTCTGTGTGGGTAAATCTAGCACAGTCTGATTCAGTCCATTGCTTCTGGCGGACTCTTCCAGAGGGGCTGGGTAATCTACAAGAAGTCCCATTTCACATCTGCCAGCATTCTCCCACTTGCAGTGTCTTCTGTTTTCCATTTCCTCTGAGGCATTATGAGATGCTGTGTCAAGACGTCACCAGCAGCCTTTGATCAACACTATATTCCAGTTCAGGAAAATTACCAGAGTTCACATGCTTTGACCTGAATGCATTTTACTTATCAGAAGCTTCTCAAGCTTCAAAAGATATCTGTTTGTACATTGTATGAGTCAGCCTCAGGAATTCCTTCCTAGCCTCCAGCAATGTGTTAAACTGACACACTGTCATTCGTGTTTTACCTCCCAGAATGCTCCTGTGACACCTTGACCTAAATCTCAAACTTTCTCAGCCGTGTGTTCCAGTGCACGAGCAACTCAAGAAGAACTTATGTACCAGTGTCCCATTCTTATTGATGTAGTCTTAATTTGGGTTAGTTCTGGATCCTTAAAGTCTTTAGGTTTTGTTGGCCATCAACATGATTCCAGTATTTGTTCATTCCATAACGTGTAGAAATTTGGTGCTACTCGGTGTCTAGGGGGTGCCTTTTTGTATTGCAGATGTATACGAACCATTGCGAGGAGGATGGTGGTAGCTGAGGCTAGACTCTCTGCTGCTTGTAGGCAGGGAGACTTTTCCATCTGCATACTTGCACTGCCTGTGTGAGGTGTGGACACTGTAGGCTGCTGTACTGCTCAGGATGGTAGAGAATAAGCACTTGAGGGCCCCCCCAGGTTGGTAGATGATTCACTGAATGGAAGATTGAGACACCCAGCTTTTGTCCCTGGCTTTACTGTGAACTTAAATTAATTTATTTTTTTTTAAATAATTTTTAATGCCTTTTTTACACCTCTACTGACTTAACCTTCTAGGGTCTCCATTTCTTTCTAGCTGTCTTTTAAAATTTGGCATGTAAACATGTAGTGTCTCTCACTGACTTTTGTGCTAGGTTAGAGCTGCTGCAGTGGTCTGAGTTCCATCGCATGAATGCTGGGGGTGACATACATGCATTGGCTTGCTGCTTGAATGAGCAGTTGCTTTTCAGCCAGACTCCCAGTGGTCATCTATTTCTGTGGGGTTTCTGCTCCATCTCCTTCAAATTTTGGAGTCTGGGCCTCCTTCCAATATTGAGTACTGTGAATATTAATTTAAAAAGGCAAAGAAGGTGGAGCTTAGACTGATGTCTTTAAACCTTCAGGAATCACCACTCATGAATCTCCTTGGACAGACCAGCTCCCTTCCTTGGCAGCTTGTAGGCATTTCATCTTATAAAGGCATCATCAGCTACTGCAACAGTCACTACCCTCCCTCTGTTATCCTTGCTAAGGATGCTGCAGCTGAACTGATAGTGAAGCTCCTGAAAATCTCAGCAGGCTTTGGTGCATCTTTGGGTAGTCACATCCACCTTGTAAGTTGAACTGGTTTTGCAGTTTCTCTGAGCTGTTCCTGTCAATTGCGATATTATGCTTCTGTATATTATGGAGCGTGGAAAGAGTTCTAGGCATGATTTTTTTTGTAATTGATTTTAATTTTGATTACTAGGATGCAACACTGAAGTGCCGAGCATACATTCGCCAGGTGGTTCAATTTCTCAGCACCTTAGAACAAAGCGGCAAGATTACTCTTGCAGTTTTGGAACAAGAAATGTCCAAGTTGCTTGATGATGTAGTCATCTTTAATCCTCCAGGTTTGTGTTAAAGAAGTGGCAAATTAAAGCTGTCAAGATCTTTTATTCTGCTGCATGGATTGTTGAACATCTGTGACTATGTAATTACTTGCATGACTATAAAGTCATTAGCACAAACCAAAGACATGAATGTTACCCCACAGAGCTGTCAAGACTGACAGAACCAACAGAAAAAACAGGGGTTATGTTGTGAGTAAAACTGACCGACGTACAGGAGCTCGTCTAGTTTCTAGTTTTTCAATCTTTTTAAATTTTATTTGGCATTTGCATCTTTTTAAAAAGGAACGATGACACAAATACACTCTCTTGGTCCTGAGGGATTCGGTTCTAAGAAAGGGTTCTGAATTGTTGTGCAATTGGGAAAACTGACTGTTTTGAAGTAGGCGAATTATACTGATGTGCACTAGTAGTGTGGTGTGTCCACACCTGTAGCATTTGCATTGATCCTAGTTTTGGTACTAGTACCATCCTGAGCTTCCTCTGTCAAACTAACACTTGAGGTGAAATCAGTTGTCTCACTGTAGTACACAGAAATACTGTCAGGACTCGTGTCTCTTCCTGTCCATGACCCACACAGATGTGCTAGCAAGAGTGAACAGAAATTGTCTGAAAACCTGTGACAGTGATAAGTGCCTCCCTATACTTGTATTGCTATTTGGGGAAGCTCTGTAGGACAGCCCCATAGCCAGTAAAACTTTTTGTGACTTGAAGAGAAGTGAAGGCTTGCCCGTTGCTGCTGACACTCCTTGTAGCTGAGTAATTTTGGAGGAGACAGGAGCTCCAGTGTAAGAGGAGCAGCTCTGTTTCATGAACGAACACCTGTGCACGCTTGTATGTGTTAAAGGGCTCAAAGAGAGAATGCTCTGTGTTGCTCAACCAGGCTGTGGAGTGCAGGAGGATCACTGATGCAGAGTGGCAGGAAAGGTATGGTGTGTATCATATTTAGCTTATCTGTGAGGTTTGGAAGCGACTGCCGGAGGTTTTTGGAAGTGCTTCTGGGGCAGCACCTTCTGTTGACAACAGCTGAAGAGGAGAAAGCTGGACTTGCGCATGTGCACTGTGCCAGGACTTGTCCCAGGGGATCTGGTGGGTGGTCTGCAGCCTGTGGAGTGGGACTTGGCTTAGAACTAGTTGTGACCTTAGGTAAGTCAGTTAACCTCCTGGCATTGTTTGTCTCATTTGGTCTGTGATAAGATGTTTACCTTACTGGAAAGCTGTGCCATGACAGATGACTTTTGGGGTTTGCTTTCCCTTCATCCCCCGCCGTTCACGGGTGGATGATACAAACAGAATAGCTTAGTTTGGAAGGGACCTCTGGAGGCCTGTAGTCCAACCTCCTCATCAAACCAGGGCTAGCTTCAAAGTTAAATCAGGTTATTCAGGGCCTTATCAGGTGAGCTTGCAAATACCTGCAAGTGTGGAGGTCTCTGTCTCTTTGGGCAATGTATTTCCAGTGATTAATGCCTCTTTGTGCACAACTTTTCTTCATAACCAGTTGAAATTTTTCCTTCTACAATGCCTGATGTTGCTTGAAAATTTTCTTTTATAACAATGTTTTTTTTTTTTTCATCAATATATGCAAAGGTCTACTCTGTAGTTAGACTTCTAAGGGCCAAGCACAGAAAATGTTTGTAATATGAGTGTACTGTTAGACGTGGCCCATGATAACATGCTCAGGCAATGCCAAGAGATGGTTTCAAAAAATTATTCTGGGACTGAACACTGGGATTAGCAGGAAATCTGGAATCCTGGAAATGCATGAGGGGTTTGCAACATTTCAGGTCTCATCTTGGTCGTATTTCAAATTGAATCATCTAAAATCTTGGTTGTTTCACTCTAAGCTGTGCTTTCAACTGTGTTTTAATACCTGAGTTTTCGTCAAGACTGTAAACATGCTTTATCATTCAATTTATTTGCACTGTAATCATGGTAAAAGACCCTAGGTGAAAGATGGGCTCCAGTGTACTCTGCTGAACAGTCTTATCAGCTGTCTCTCTGTTTAATGAACGATGAACTATCTCATCAAGGAATGGGTGTCTCACTGTAGTTTTGTGAGTGCAGGCAAGGAATTGAGGTGTGTAATGAGCAAGAGGCTTCCTAGTATCTACAGAAAGTATTTGGTGGTGAAGCTGAATTTGGGTTCTAGTGTGTATTTACTGAAATGGTTTTCTTATTTCTGACTTTCAGATATGGATCTGCAAACACGTCATATGGCCCTCAGCAGTCTCTTTACAGAAACACTAATGATGATGAACAATTCTAGCGTTACAACAGCTGAGTCGCTACGGGGAAGCTTACGAAAGTGGATTGACAGCAAAGTGCACGGGTTGCTAGCGATGCCTCTTCTCACAGCAGCGTGTCAGAGCCTGGCCTCTGTCCGACACATGGCAGAGACGACAGAAGCCTGTATCACTGCTTACTTCAATGAAGGTAGGAGCCTGTCTTCTGCCATTTTTCTCAAAAACTTTGATCAGACTTGGATGCCTATTAAATACAGATCGTCTGGAATCCTTATAGCTTCGCGCTGCCCAGTTCTGGAACTGGGTTTTAATCTGGTTTCCATAATCAGAGCTCCTTTCTTTGTATGTGATGGCTCCCAACTATTATACATACATGTGCTCTAGTAACTAGATGTAGAAAAGTTAGGCCATTGTGGTTTGGGTTTTTCAGCTGCTCTAACTGTGTATTTTCTTAAGAACTGTACCTTTCTCTGTGAAAACCGATTTGCTCTGTGTAATGTTTGCCAGTTTTCCAGCTAAAGAGAAGGACTTTTTTAAAAAAAAGAATCATCCCAAGAGAACAAAACATGTATTTGTCCCCTCCTCTAGTGTTCTGTAGGCTAATTTAGGAAAAAAAATACTCGATTGGTAAAACTCTGAAATTCCATGGTGTGGGGTTATTTTTAATTTCTGTTTACATAATCCTTTTGGAACTACATTTTGATTTCTTCCACGTTCTGTGTGGTCAGATTTCAGTACACCTGAAGGAAATATTTAAAATTCCATTGCTAAAATTTTCAAACTTAATCCTGAATAAATGCTGGGAAAATACCTCGCCTTGACCTCAAGGAGGTGCCCTATTATAGTAGAGGTTTCCTCTTCTCTCCATCAGAGTTGCATGAAAAACTGATACCTGGAAAACAGCTAAATCATCCCAAATTCTGTAACTTACAGGAACACAGTGAGGTAGTTCTAGTTCCTAGGTTTTACTAAGTGCTGCTCTCTCACACGGTCTTTGTTCTGTCCTTTCGTTTTCTTTATAGATTATCCTCACCACCAGGATTTAGGCTGGGGCCCTATACTCGCCTCCCTCCAAGTTCCTGAGCTAACCATGGAAGAATTCCTGCAGGAGTGTCTGTCTTTAGGAAGCTACTTGACCCTGTATGTCTATCTGCTGCAATGTCTAAACACTGACCAAACTCTTTCCAATGAAATGAAGATCCTGCTAACCATCAGCAAATGGCTGGAGCAAGTGTACCCAAGGTACGAATCTCAGGGCTTCTGAATAGGCCTTGACTTTTAAATAAGGCTACAGTTGTATAGCTGGTATAATTAGGTGGCCAGGGGCTGCTTACATGAAATGACCGATCTTTCTGTATGCACTGTTATGGACTCCGCCCAACCCCAGTACCAACACTAATAGTTGTTGTGGTTAAACAGAAGAAGGAATTCTATTTACTTGAGCAGTTCTGGTGCAGTTTTGGTCAGTTTTCAGTCAGAGAAGCTTGATTTCAGTGGCAGCCTGGCTTTGTGCTCAATTAAAATTACTTCAGGCAAACCCTAAATTGCTGTAGGGTCCACTTCCCAGAATGTCCACTAGGTGGGATGAGTTATATGCTGAATATTCCGTTTGGCATTCCTGAGAGATCTGCTGTTCAAAGCTGCTCAGTGGGGACTGTCAGCAGCTCTGAAACAAATCTGAACCCAGTGGATCTGGTGGGGTGCCCAGAGTTGATGGCCTCTATTGCTGTAAAACAACTTATTAGATAACCGGGTTCTGGTGGGAAAGGAGGGATAGCTTTGGGGTTAAAATGATAATACTTTGTACTTGAAGTATGTAACCACTGTATTTACAGCTGCTGCTGAAATTGCCAGAATATAGCAAATGTGGTGAATATTTTTCCATATTAATGTTGATAATGTTCATATTTGCTGTGAAAGAACATTTTGGGAAAATGTACGTTCCCAGTGTTTCCTGAAATTCAAAGAATACTTTGACTTCTGTAGGTACCATAGTAATTTGATAGCCAAAGTGTGAAGAAGACAGCAAAGCCACCATACACAGTAAATTAAACCTTGCTCTAAACATGAAAGTTGAGGGTGCCTGGGATTGGAAATGAGTGGGCGGGGTAGCTGTGAGGATAGTCTGATGCAGGAAACTCGTGCTGATGCTTTATGTGGAAAATCTGAGCTTGTTTACTTAAACTGCAAACTGTTTGGGGAAAGATTAAAAATATCATAGGGGGAACTTTGCTTTGTGCTTTGCTCAACAAAAAACTTCAAAGTTCATATTAAAAGTCTAAATTGTGGAAACAACAGCTAGTGCTTCCTAAAGTGTTTTATCGGTAAGTAAAGGGAAAAAAAAAGAGTAGAGAGACAGTTTTGTTCCTTTTATACCACGTCTTAGACAAGTTTAAATCCACTTATGGCTGCAATATCAGTTATTCTCAGTTGTAAAGCTTAAAAGGAAGTATTGTTCTTTGTCCTCCTATAGGACCTTAAAACCTGCTAGCTGATGTCTCCATCAAATCCGTAACAATAGCAATTACAGCAGTATAATAACTGGTGGGGTAGTGTAGTTATGCTATCCTCATGTAGTAAGATTAGCTGTCCTTAATTAACCATCTGAATTCTTCATGGGCCTAATGGGGAGAAAAACAAACTTCTTAACCTATGCATCTGACTTCTTTTTTTTCCATTTATATTTTGTTTTGGTTTTATTCTTCAAATCTTACCTAAAGCTCAGCAAAGGAAGAGGCAAAGCTGTTTCTTTGGTGGCATAAAGCCATGCAGTTATCCTTGATTCAGATGGAGCAAGATGACACTATTCTGATTGAATCTGTCATTCGGACACTGCTGTCAATCCAGGGCAGGCAGAGTCAGCTGGCTGAGGAGAGACTGACTTCTGGAATACTGGGTGCTATTGGGCTAGGCAGGAGGTCTCCTTTGTCACCCAGGTAAGGGTTGAAGGTACAGTGAATAGGTTAATATGAGTCGCCATGTTAAAAAAGCTGCAGCCTGGATCCAGACTGCACAGTGGAATGTCAAAAGGTGTTCTGAATCTGTGCTGTCCACAGATCTATAAATTCGTTTGGGCCCATCACAGAAAAAATATAGTGAGTGTTTTAATCTGGTTAAGAAGTGAATATGAACTTCTGCTGAGTTTGTGGTGGAAAAGGAAAGAAAATGCAGTTGTGATTCTGGCTGAATGTCCATCTCCAGGAAAGTTTGTAGGGAGACTGTTAGAGGAAAATTCTTTCACCTGGTCTGTAGAAGACTGTTCCAGCTGACCTCACAAGAATTTTGTATGATCACATGCATGTTTTCTTTTCCATCTTAACCATGAGGTGTTGAAAATGTTACAAGAAGCTCAAAGAAATATGTGCTTGCTTGTTATTCACTTTACCTTCTAAAGAGAGACACCAGGTTTGGTTGTTAGGTATTAAAATGAAATTCACTATGGAAAGAATGCCAAGAAAAAACACGTAAATGTTTGTGGAGCACCAATTCAGCACAGTACCTAAACATAACTGTATGTTTATAAAGAGGACCTGGGAGGCAATCCTGTTAAATTTGTTCTGAGATCTTAGTGTCTTTCAACTCATCCCTTGATTGACTGATGTGGATGTTTCAAAGACTGTGAAGTGGAGGAGCACTTCATATGTGGCCTCAAGGCTGCAGCTAAGCTTAGAACAGATGTAACATTTTGTCTGTATGGTATTATCCTCAAGTATGTATGATATACTATTATGTATATATTAAAGCAATTTCTTGTTTTCTAATGCATTGAAAAAGGTCCTGTAAAGCCTTTACTATGTTCCTCATGCAAGAGATATCTCACGGGATAGAACTTCTAGTTTATCTGCTGGTGAGGACTGCAAATTTGATATCACCTTCTCTCTGTGCTTTTCCCTGTGCAAGGTTTCGGGTGGTTGCCCGCAGTTTGTCTGCCTTCCTCTTGGTGCAGATTCCTGCAGAGACTCAAGTCCGCCTTAAAGCCGGGTCAGAGCCAAAGCTATCCCAGAAGGCCCAGCAGGTAGTGTTTGCCCGTTGCTGGATTCTTGACATATCCTCTTTGCATGCTTGCTCAGGTTGTGGGCTGAGGCTTATACCAGTCACTGCAAGCACTGCTTCAAACTGACTCCTACTCTAAACTTGTTGATTTTATTTGGTGCTGAATGCCCTCAATCTTTTTTTGCTACTGCTTTACACCTGGCTCTAAATTCTGAATTTCAGAAATAGCTTGTTGCTCTCGTTTGTCTTCTTAGGGAAGGGGGTGTATCACAAACTTGTGTTCTGTTTTGCTATACATCAGAACACCATCTTGGAATTTGCCAAGGACAAGGCCAGGTGCAGCATAGGCCAGGTGATGATGCAAGTTTGCTGAACTCTGGTAGCAGGACTGTGTGTCTGAGCCCTAATCTAACATGATCTTAGGCAAAACTGTTTATACAGCATTCTGTATTAATATGAAGGCATCAGTTTCTAATGTTATACACTGAAAAGGTGCAGGTGAACTTAACGTCTCTAAACCCTGAGTTCAGAAACTTCAGAGCATAACAGGTATAAGGAATTTAAAACAACCAGGAAAAAACAATGCTGTTGTGATTGCCCTGCTTTTCAGTGATAAAGCAGGACTAGGTTCACACTAACATTTGTTTATGTGAGATCAGGGCTTAAAAGCCCTATGACAAATAAACATTCCTCTTTAGCACATGCACTGGCAATGTTATTGTTTCAGTAAGTGCATGAGAAGAGGAGGGAGAAGTTGATTAGAAACCACAGCAAAGTAACTTGCTTGTTATAACTTGTTTCCCTTCTCTAAGAAATGTACGAAACTTGTTCGGACATATTTCCAGCATTTTCCCTGGCTATGGGAAACTATGGCCAGCATAGTTTCTTTTATGTGTAATTTGTAACTTGACGTTGTCTCTGTAATGTTAATAGGAACAAAATAATACTTCTTTGAAAGTGAAAGATGCTCATAAGAAAAACCTGAAGTGAATAGTTAAGTGTGTTGCAGTTTGTAGTTTGGTGTAACTTCCTTGAAACCATGTCTTGAGCTCATGAAGTAAATGTCTTGACAATATTTGTGTTAAAGAATTCTAGCAAGCCTTGGTAGAGCAGTTTTGTTGATCTAGGGGAAGGACCAGCTTGAAAAGTACGAGATGACTTGAATCACTATTNTTCATCAAGCATCCAGAACGTTGTCTTCAAGATGGCAATGATCTCTTGGCTCTCCTTATTAATGCCCTGTACCCGGAAGTGCATTATTTGGACAGCATACGATAGCAGTATGGAGCTCGCAGAATCACCATGCAGTGCTGATTACTCTGGTTTACACATAATGTTGTTATTGCACAAGTNGCAGTTTGTAGTTTGGTGTAACTTCCTTGAAACCATGTCTTGAGCTCATGAAGTAAATGTCTTGACAATATTTGTGTTAAAGAATTCTAGCAAGCCTTGGTAGAGCAGTTTTGTTGATCTAGGGGAAGGACCAGCTTGAAGAGTACGAGATGACTTGAATCACTATTAAGTGACTGTCTTTTTCAAATGTTTTATTCCAAATACTCCAGGATCTTAAGTAAATAAGGACCTTATAGTGGAGTTGTGAATATGGTGGCTCATGAACTGGTTTGTTACAGACCGAAGTACAGATACCTAACAGAATTTTCCCTTTTATCTATAGGCACTGAATGGTCTTGAATCTATGGCATCAAACNCTGGTTTACACATAATGTTGTTATTGCACAAGTAATTTTTACCTTTAGAGTTCCCTTTAATTAAGAAAGAAGTGTGAACGGGAACTGCACACTGGCAAGTTTTCTCCTATTTAAGGTTTTCTTTCTTTCCTTTTGATTTGTAGGCCTGTGGAATTGCTCAGTTTTTGTTGACTGAAAACACATTAATATCTTCCTGTGTATGGTGCACATATGAGAGGAGGATACCTGGGGATAAATGTACAAATCATTATACAGCAAAGCTCATCCTTTAGCATCTCAAGTTTTTTCTTTGTGCCTTTTTTTATTGTCCAATGTGTCATCATTCAGGCCAGTTCCAAGTGAGTGGAGGATTGTGTATAAAAGATGTTTTGACTTTCTTAACCACGATACCTCTAAATCTTACTGTGAGTGTGTGTTTGGAGACTTGTGAAATCACTGTATTGGGAAAGATAGTATTTTAAATTTTGCTTTCCCACAGAAATCTGTAGTTGAAAGGCATGTCTACAATCTTCTCCCACTTCTGTAAGTACAAACTAAAATTTGAACTAAACAACTTTGGTTTTTCCCTTTTTTCTAAATATTAGTGAGTCTACATCCATATTGCTTGATTAAATGCAATTAATTTCTAGCCAATTTCTTTTTAAGTCAGGTGATTTAAATCCAGAGACAGATTTTCTGGATTCCCATTGTCTGGGGTGGAAACAGAGAGTTATGTTCACGTTAGGTAGGATTCCTTAATTCTGAAAGTCTGGTTGTTTAAGAAATAGTGGTTTAACAAGTGGACAGCCACCACTTAAGTTTATTCTTTTCTTCCTAGCTGGGCATGACACAACAGGATTTTAGATGACACTGTGAAAAGGTATTTGTCTTGTAGGAAATTTGATTTGTAAGTAAACTTGTTAAAATTCTATTGCCAAAGCATGAACCATGAGCCTGTAAGTCTATTGTTTCAGCCTGAATGATCACTGGTTTTGTTGCCTTGTCTGATCATAAGATGCACCTTTATTCAGGGAAAGCAGAAGGTGAGTTTTCCCCAGTTGCTTGTCTAATGTTGTCCCTTTTATCACCCATCTATCTGAGGTGGCCCAAGGTTCTGCTGTCCCAATCTGTACAACTCTATGAAGGAACAGTGATCACTTCTTCTCTTCCTCCATTAATTGTGCCTTTTTATTTAGAATATGGTTACATGTTAAAACATTAGTTGTGGTCGCTAGGGGAAGCAAATGTGCTACCTACTGTCTGATCAATAATGCTTCGAAACATTGCTCTCCATTAACATTGCTCTTGGTTCTGGTGCTGGAGAACAAATCACCTTTTTCTTCTTGACAGATTCTGCTAACTCTGCCAGCTGGATCATTAGATCCCCTTCATCTTAATATGGTCTTAGAGTTCTTTGCTCTATATGCAAGCCTATAAATATGTATATGTGTGTGTAAACACACACACACACACACACACGTAAGTCCATCCCTCTGTATATTAACCAGATATTGATGCAGCATGTTTTTTAACAGAATCTTTTGGAAAATTCATGTCTAGAAGAATACATTCTGCTGCTTTTTTCCCCCCAAAGACTTAAAAAGCATTTGGTTTATTAGATTAAATATTATTGATCACTTGCATAAAAATTTGAAAAAGTTGGAAATATGTATTTGACATGCACTTTTAAAATGAGGTATTGTGTCAGCTGTTGAGTTTTTACAGATGTGGTATTTATAACATGCTATGTTTGCAAGGACCATGCAAAATAAAAATAAAAAAAATCAACTAATTTGTGACAAACACCATGGTATTTTCAACTTGCTGGAAGAATCCACATCAGGTAATACATAATTGTTCATAGAAATGAAACACTGCAGTGTTCTTTTTCACATCATAAATGTAACCAGGTAATCTCAGAGGAAAACTGAGTTTTGTGTTGTTTTTCATGCTATAGATTGCAGTGAAAAGACATGAAATCAGAATGTCAGCTACTTAATAACAAGTGTGTCTTTTAGGTAATTCATGCAATTTAGTCGGAGAATGAATATCTGTGGCCTTTTGAATGTTTGACTCACTCAGCAGTTGTTGCAGTGGGATGAACTGTTGCCTGTGGATTGCAGCTTAAGTACTTAGTAAGAAAATAAGGCCAGATAGGGAAATGGACATAACAGCTGGATGTGGCATTAACGTAAGTCAGTGGACTGGAAAACCAGGAGTCTGAGCAGCAAGATGCATGAAACATGCAGACAGTGCTTCCTATGCGGGCTGACTCTACAGCATCCCACAGGGGCCGTGGTGGTGTGGTGATGGGAGTTGGTATCGTTTACTCTGGAAGCTAAAGTGCTTAACAGAGCAATGGCCAAATCCTCCCAAACCCTAATGATGCATAAACAGGGCGGGGGGAAAACAGAGAGGAACAGGAACACACTTGTTAGGCCGAATGAGGTCAGTACTAGAATCCTCCTGGCATGTGCTCTGCTGTGTTGTGTCCTTCCAGTACATCCTGGTTTGAGTGGGTGGTTCAAGTCCCCTGTGAGGACCAGGACCTGCCGACATGGGGCTTCTTGTGTACTTCCCAGGCAGGTGGTCTGCAGTGGACACCCACCACACCATCACCTGTGTGTGCTGGCCTGCTAGTGCTGACCTGTGAGCTGTCAGCTGGCTCGGCATCCACCCCAGCCAGTGCCTTGTGCGTTCCCGCTGTGCTCTCACATAAAGGACAACTCCTCGTCCTCGCTGTCCCAGCCTGCCCTTCCTGAAGGGGCTGTATCCATCCACGGCAGCACTCCAGGCTTGTGAGCTGTCCCGCAGTGTCTCTGTCATCCCAGTGAGATTGTAGCCCTGCAACTGCACATGGACCTCTTAATTCCTCCTTGTTCCCCCACTTGAAAGGCACCTGGTTGTGCTGATCTCTCAGAAACGGTGAGAGAGCTTTCCCCACAACGCTGTCCTGTAGGCACTTCTTCATTGTGTGTGTACACGGAATTGGGCTCCTTCCACTCCATTTTGTTGATTACAAGGTCTCTCCTCCATACACCATCCCGCACCTTTTGCTTTCCAAAGGAGAAAACGGCGGGTAGTGAGAGGGAAATGTTGAGAGCAGGCTCTTCCCTTTGAAGATCAGTCTTGCAGGCATTTGGATGGGTTAAAGAGGTCCCTCACTGGGGAGAGGTCAGGATTCAGGCAAGCTCATTTCTGTGCCTTTCGCAGTGTCCAGAGCTGGGTTCCTGCATCTGGACACCCTTGTTCTCCCCTTTGCTGCACTAAGGCGGGCTGTGCTCTGGAAGCCGAGTAAGTCAAAGCTGGACAGTGTGAATCCACGAGTTTCCTCACATCTAAGTTACTGCAGCTGTTTCGTGACATGCATTTACCGGCAGCACGTTGAGTGCTGATGACATGCTACAGGGCACACTCAGTGGTTCTGGGGCACGAGGTCTGATGCTTCTATTTGGTCTCAAACTACTTCGAGTTAAAGAAGTAGTTTTCAAGAGAAAAATCCTGTAAGTGAAGCTTCAATCCCATACACAGGTAGAAATGGGTTCTCATTACTCTAATGTTGTGTCTATAAATCATAAGGGCTGAGAAACTCAATTCAGTTTGTCCGGTTAATATCTCTGACATCTCTTTCTTCCTGTGATAGTGAGCTTACTGGTCCATGACCATGCTGTTTGCTATTACCTTCCTTTTCATCTTTGCATCTTTTCCTATTTTTACTAAACCTGGCTTTGCCACTGTTGGGATTTTAAACTGAGATTTAAAAGATCAGGCTCAAGTATTTCCTTGCATTTTTTTTTCTTTCTTTTTTCCTCCTTGTTATCCTGGCCAAGTCATTTAAAGTTGTGCTTTACTTTCCCAGTGCAGATGTTATGAAGAAGTGAACTTTAAAATAACAATTCCCAGGCTGGGATTGAACTTGCAAGCAGGACCACAGGCTTGATGGTAATTCAGTAGCAGCTTGGGCTCCTGGCCAGCGGTGGTTGCTACCAGAAGTGGCGTCATTAGGAAAAGAGCTGCTGTACTGGAATGATTCCACAGAGCATCAAATCCTGTGAAATAAACCTGAAAGCAGGTTCTTGTCACTCCTTTTTTTATCTTTTCATGCTGTCTCCTCCTCCTTTATGCCAACCCTTTGCTCTTCACAGCCCTCTCCTGGACCTTTGTCTGCTTGACCAAGACTCCAGGTTGACTTGTGTCATCCTGTACGATAAGCTGGGTCTCCTCACCTGGGCTTGGAGCGTGTCCACACAGTGGTTAGTGGCTTGTCTGTGCATGGCCAGTGACTTTGTAGCAGTGACTTCATCTCAGAAGAATTTAAGAGATGAGCAGTCAGGACTTAAAGGAACTTTTTCATGTAACACAGAGATGGAAATTGTTTAGAATTTTTTTTTTCTTTAAAAAGCCAATTTGGTTTATTAGAACAATTTCACAGCATATTTATCACAAAGCTCTGAGATTCTGCTTGTGTGTGCACATGAGCCCTAGGAGCTGCAGTAGAGTTACAATACATACCACCCTTTGAATGCCTTGCTTTCAGCTGTACCAGCTTTTGGAAAACCTATTTTCCTTTTTGCTTGGACTCCTCTTGAAAGTTAGGATTTCCTTTAAACTCTTAAATAAACTCTTTGGGAAGTTAAGGAATAATAATAATAATAATAATAATTAAAAAACACCTGCAGAAACTCTGGTAGCATTTTTTCACAGTTGGTATTTGAAACATGAAAATACTTCCCTTGCTGGCTCTAGGAAGCTGTGTGTGGTTTGACAAGTGGAGTAGTGAAAACTGCTTTTTGAAGTAACGTTTGAAAAATGCCAAAGCAAAAAGATGGGAGAAAATGGTAGACTGTTAACTGCTTGCTAAACACTATCTGATACGGGCTAAAAACACACAGGTGGGTTAGAACTGACATCCCATGTAGATCCTCTTCTGCTCTTCCAGCTCCATCCCTCTTTGTTTTCTTTTTCTTTCTTCTGTCTTCCCTTCAAAGGCTTTCTCTTGCTTGTAAGCAGCAACAGGGATGGAAAACATGCTCTTACAAGGCCTGTTTGACCTTCTGTGCATCAATCAATGTCAGTCTTATGTTCACTGGGAATGGGCACCCTTGTACAGAGCAGACAGGAGTTTGAACCGTGAAAGCGAGTGTGGATGAGACCGCCCAGGTCCTCAGCTGTGTCTTGATGCTGTTCTTTCTGTCGGTGAAGCCTGGCTGCCACCATATCTGCGGTCAAAGTTCTCATAGGTGGAGTCTTGCAGCTGTGGCCTGGCAGTGGAAGAAGTGAATAAGGTGAAGACACATTCCTGGCTGCTCTAGACTTTATAAGTGTCTGCAACTAGTAGTTGAGGAGCGTCAGAGTAAGTGTCTGCAATACTGTATGCAATCCTCCCCTCTGCAGCAGGTAGTTTTTAAGTGTCTGAGTTGCATCTAATGTTTTACATCTTGAAGCTTCCAGACTGATCTCCTACACCATTAGCATTAACTCCTACTACTGTCCTGCTGCTCAGAGCCTCAGGAGAGTGTGCAAACTTCTCCTGAGAAGGACCTTCTCATGTAGAGCATAGAGGATCTTGATTTTTAAGCTTTCATCTATGTATGCGTCTCTAAAAATATTATCAAAAGGTACAGTATGGTTTTGACACTGTTAAATTGGCAAAAACTATGCTTTTGCAATTAATTATTACAAATTTAACTGTAGGATTAAATTCCCTGTTGCCTCTTTGGCCGTGTCCTGATGCTGTACACTTGATTGTCCTGCTGAAGTGGCCATCTTTCTTGGGTAAGATGGGGGAAGGAGACGACACATAAGGATAACTCAGGTTGGAAGGGAGCAGCCCCAGGCAGGTATAATTATGCTGACCTCAGATACAGCTTCTTTAGGTTTAGCCTAAGGATTGTTTTTGGTTTTTTTAGTTTAGGGCTTTTTTTTTCCCCATCCCTTTCTAGCTTGGTTGCCACATCTGTCAGGAGTGTCCAAGAATGGTGTTCTGCTGGGTAATGGGAAATGCCAGGGGTGCTCTGGGAGCGTCGTGTGGATACCAGCCAAAGAATCGGGCCCCGCCACACCTGAGCTGGCTCCGAGGTGGGCTGTTTGGTGTCTCTATACCACTTCCACACTTGGCAGAGCTTATCAGCTTTGATGTGGGCCCTTTTTCTACCCCACTGGAGACTGGGGTGTTGTCGTGGTTTTGCGTGGGGGTGTGGGGAAGGTTTCTGTTGCATGGTTTCCCTCCCTCATTCATCATTCATCAGCCTGCCACAAATGCCATCCCAGCCTGATCCCTTCACCTGTCCCTCAGGTGGGTGGTTCTTTTCCTAGTTCAATGTGGCTTCCTACCACACTCTGGGCCTGTAGCTCACCTAAACTGGTAGCCCCTTGCTGCTGCAGCATCCATGTGCCGTGGTCTCTGGAGTCTGCTGCCCCAGTCCCTTGTCCTCACATCAGTGGGGTCTCTTCTAAGTGGTACCCAAGCCAGCGCCTCCTCCCAGCAGTGCCCAAGCCTTGGTCCCTCACACCGGCTTGCCTGGCCATCAGCCCAACCCTGTCCTTGTCCCAGGAGCCTGCTCTCGGGCTGGAAGGTTGTTGCCAAGACCAAGGACATGTTGTATTTCTCTCCTTAGCCATCTCCACCCTCCTGCTTGATAACATGAGTAGAAGGCAGAACGTCCTTACCGGGCCAGGCTGGATGGGGCTGAGGAGGGACCTGTGAAGTGGGAAGGAAGGCATGGGTTAGCAATGCGGTCAGAGTGAGCTGGGGAGCCAGGACTGACCTAGAGCTGTTGGGAAGCTGCACTGGAGGGTGGTTGCGACACTCCAGCGAGTGGGGAGAAGACCTTTTGTCAGTTGTGTGGTCCCCTTCACGAGGGTGGGAGTTTGGCACTGGAATATAAAGAACAAAACATTTCTGATTTGTCTTACAGCTTCTACCGTTTGAGGTAAGCGGTGGTTTTTGCAGGGTGTTGACATCAGGCTGTCTCTACAGATAGTCACTGTGATGTGACATCTCGTCCAGCCGGAGTGGCAGAGCCCAGAGCCCTCCCTCCCCATGCCATTGCACAGCAGGGATGGTGGCCTGGGGGCCAGTGGCTTCCAGGCTTCTTGGGAGGTCTCGTCCCTCAGTCCATGAGCTCATGGACTGAGCTCCATGAGCTCCGTGCTCAGCTCCTGTGAGCTGGGGTTTCCCTGCTCTCATGGCCTTGGTCTGCTGGAAGATGGAATTTCACTAATGGTTGGGAAGCACCTGGGTAGTGAGGCCCAAGGGACCAAGAGGGGCAGTCTGTACAATGAGGATGCCCGCCCCAGGAGATTAAACTGCTGTGCGGGATGCAGCGAAGGTAAGTCCTACCCACAGGCTACAGGGGAAGAGGTAGTAATTAGTCTGGTTCAAGAAAAAAAAAAAAAATAAAAAAATCTGGTGGTGTAGGTAGTGAGTTCTCTGCTGATTGCCCATCTGTTAGTTTATTAACCTTTCTCCTCAGGCACAGGGAAACTCCTGCTCCCTCTGTCTTTTCAAAGGTCCCTTCCCAAAGGAGACGTTCTGCTGCAGGCTGTGATCAGCCAGCCAGGAGGTCCCTCTTACTTGTTCTTAGATTCCCCATTAGAAGTGTCTCTCTCCTAGGGTGGAAAACCATAAAATCATTAAAAAACCCGCCAAACAAACCCAATCCTGCCTGACTTTATCTGCTGCATCCTATCGCTGGTTACCTTCTGACGGAGGAAGTCTATCGAAGGAAATAGTGATACGTACCTCCTCTCGCGGAAACAGTGAAGCCCAATATCACCAGCAAAATGAGCACTTTAATTCCCAGCGGCACAAAGATCAGGATCAGGAAGAAGGAGCTGTTGGATGCTTTGAATTTATAGAAGTACACAGCCCCCTCTGCTCTCCCATGGCTGTTGACAGCAGTACAGGTGTATTTTCCGTCGTGGGTCAGGTACCGGAGCTCCTTGGTGACGCGGTGGTTCATGCTGGTGGTGGAGGTGAGGTTGCTGTAGGGTGGTCCGGTCCAGGTCAGAGCGGGCGCTGGTTCCCCCTCGGCGGTGCAGCGTGCCTGGAAGGTGCGATCCCCGTTGGAGCTGACGGTGATGTTAATGATCCTGGGGGCGGCTGCAGAAATCACAACACGGGAGGGAAAGTGCATCAGGTTTCAGAGGCAGGTCTAACGCAATGCACCTGGAATGAGTGCTTGATCCTGATGGACCCTCAGCACGTTGTATCAGGGTAACGCTGGGATCAAAACTCGCCTTCCTTGTTTTTTTCAGCACTTTCTTTCCCTATATTTCTCCACCCTGCCTATGTTGCAAAGGGATTCACCCAGCAAAGCCTGGGTGCAAGCATGTGTACTTATTTGTGTTTTATCCCTGTAATGCCTTACACAGTTTTCTGAGCTTTGGTTAACTTCAGGTGTTGTGACCTTCCACGGTGGCAGAAGACAGTGGCACTGTGCTGTATCAGGGCAATCACCCATGAAGATGGGTTGCTTTCTGCAGTGGCACTGTGAATTGCAGCCCTGTGCTGTCTGTGATGCTGGCACAGGTGTAGCTGGTGACCTTTTTGGACTGGCTGCATCTCCACATGGTCAAGGACAAGGCAACCAGTGCTCTCCTGGAAGCATCTCATGGCTGTTTCCTTGGTCTCTGACCTCTGAGCACACATGGAGAGATCCCTTTGTGTGCGCCCTTTGCTCAGTGCCTGACACTGTCCAGCTTTGTCAAATTATTGTCAGGGTACATTTACACTTCTTGCTACAACCTATTTTTGATGTTTTTCTCCAACCTCATAGTGAACACCCAACAGCTGGCGTAGGTTCCTCGTTGCTTTCGGGTAGCACACCAATACCAAGACAGAGCCACTAAATTTGTATCCTGTATTTGTAGCATACAGGATTGCGTGACTGAATAAACAATGGCAAAGATAATTTGGGGGATGTAAAATGTTGAGATGGACTGTTGAACATGATGATCTAGTCCTCTAAGGAAGCGTAGCTGATATGACCAAGCTTGTCTTACTCATTGACCCTCTTCTGCTGGACCCCTTGACCCATTTCATGCATTTGGTTCCTAAAGGCATTGTGGAAACTGAAGGGGACTAAATAAGTGTCGTCATGGAGGAAAAGCAGGAGTTCAGTATTTGTCTCATTTTTTGTCAAAATGGACAGCACATGCATAGCTTGCAACCACCTACAGCACATCTTCTCCCTTGTCTATGTAATGCAGGTTTGAGGCTGGAAGACTGATCTGTAAGAAAGCTAGCTGTGTTAGTTGTCCTGTGTCTGTGTGTTTTGGTGTTTAAATTAACCTTTTAAGCATTATTTAACCCTTCCCATTCATACTGTTTGGGCCCAGTGCAGCCTGGGTACCGTATCTGCTTATGTTACAATTCCTCTGGTGTTAAAATCCAGGCAGCCCCTGAGAAGACAGATTTTGCTGCCACCCTGCCCTTGTCATGCTGTGTGTGGCTGTTCAGGAGCTGCTCCAAGTGAAGGAGAGCCTCGACTATGCAGGACTTCCCAAGGAACCGAGCTCATTCTCGGGTCCCGTCTGGATGCCCGCAGCGCACAAGAGGCATAAGGCGGTTTCACTTCGCAAGCAAAATCATCCAGCACATGGCACCTTTGCACTCACAGGTAAGGTCTGAGTCCGTCCCCAAGGCCACCTAGCATTCCCTCGATCTGTGAGTGCACCTTGGGAAACGGGATTAACGTTTGACATTTGTTGAGCTGAGCTGATTTTGCAGGCTGTTTGTAGTTAGTATTTCCTGCTCCAGAGGACTTTGGACCTATGGCACATGGGTACCAGGTATCTTGTCTTTCCAATCCCGTTACCATCCAGGCCTTCTGGTGCTCACATTTGCTAACATGAGCTCAGCACCCAGGCTCTCCAGTTTAGATTCTGATGAAGAAGATGTCTTTAACCCCACCCCATGGGCTGCTGACCCCAGCTTGCCTCTCTGCTGCTTGTGCAGATCCTGTGCTGCAGGGACAAAGTGGGATGCCCAGGATGTGGCTGGTTCTTACCCTTGCAGCTGGAGCCTGGCTACTTCCTTAACAGTTTTGTTCCTACTCCCTTCCCTGCGTTGCGTTCATCACCTCATACTGGAAGGCTGCAGGAGGCAATCAGTATTTCCTGCCCAAATGTTATAAACTATCCACAGACCTGGAAAAGCCAACCCTTTGAAAGACCATCTCAGGTAATTTTCTGTTACCATCTCATCAGGTTTTATATCATGTGGTGCTCGCTTCCCCATGGGGTGGCTTTGCCTCCTTTGCCCGTCATGCCCTCTTACCAATCAGATGCAGCTTTACCCCATTCCTGCTTTCGTACTTGTCGTGGATATCTCCGGACAACTCCACCCGGCAGAAGTATCTCTCGCTGTCGCTCCAGGTCAGATTGTCAATCCTGATGGAAAGGTCCTTGTGCCGGGGGTTGCCAAGCAGTTTGTATTTGTTTTTGTAGCTGATGGCAGTCTTACAGAGCTCACTGGTGCTCTGGCTAATGCACTTGAAAACTATCGTGCCGTTGTAAGGTTCCTTGATCCTCCAAATGGCAGTGAGGGTCCGGTCAAATGTTTTGTAGGGGTGTGTGAAAGTACAGGGCAGGATAACCATCTTCCCAAGTTCACCAGTAACATCAGATGGGACATGAACAGACCAGCCATTGGACAGCACACCTAGAAGCAAAAAGACGTGATCAAGGCTGATTTATCTGGAGCGTTTAAGAGGGAAATTGGGCATCCTTCCTGCATCTGCTCTGTTGTTGGTCAGAAAACGGATGTCCTGTTCCTGTGGTGGGCCCTGTGCTGCCTGGAGTTCTTGCTGAGGACTTGCAGATGATTGTGAGTTACTGTGGCTAGTTTGGTACCAGTCTGCAGCAGAGCCAAGGAGACTGACTAGCTCACATTGAAAGTAATATAATTCCTAAACAGGCTTCTCATTTATGAAGTGAACAGTAGCACCTTGTTTGACACAGCCTTTTGCAGTTAGCAGACATTTATGTGCTTGGAGGAGCAGGCTTCTTTTTTCTTAAAAAAAAAAAAAAGCTAAAAATAAAAGTTTTTCATTTATCTGGTGGCTTTAGGTACTGAAATGCAGTAAGGGTAGCAGCCCTGCATTTGGGTGCATGCACACACATACTCCTACGTTACAGTATTTGTTACATCAATCAGTTGGTGGTTGCATTACTCCTGGGGAAGGTAGTAACAGTTGGTGTTTCTAACAATCAGTGCTGCTGTCATCACAAAGTAGCATCTTATTCGTAAGACACGATGGGATCTGAATAAATACTTGGAGATTACTCATCTTAAAAGAGCTGGTAAGAACAGGCAAGTTCCCTGTATCAGCTGCTGTTACAGGAAGGAGGATGCCAGTGACTGTACAGAAGGCATCTCCCTGTTAGCAGAGCAGGTTGTTGCTACATGGACTCTGGCTGCCAGTATCTTCCTAGACAGGCCTTGTCCTGCTGTCATGGTGGGGGAAATCCTGAGTTTTCCAGCTGAGATGTCACAAACAACTGGGATTTTGTTCTCTTGGCCAAATTTGGTCGCGGGAAATCCTAGTGCAGTCTGGGGAGCTGAACATCACTGCCACCAGACCCAGTCCGATTGTTTCTGTCCAGTAATGAAAACACCCTTCACCTGAACGGACACTCCCCATCTTGGAAGTATATAGGGAAAACTCAATGTCTCATCTGTTTTCCTTCCCCAGGAACCAACAGTGTCAACACCTGTAGGCAGTGCTTTCCATATAGATATGTGTATCTATCCCCTGTGTTGCTAACTGCTAATTGCAACAGCTGTAGCAGCAGTCTGTGGCTTCAGGACTATATTCCTGCCTTACAAAACTCACTTGATGGCTTCATTAAATCAGGAGCTTTCCCCTCAATAGCTGAGAATAACTGTGAAAAATGTAAAGGCGTCCTGTAAATAATTGCCACCCATCCCTGGTCTAGCTGGCTTCACTGTGGTCTGTGGGCATTCAGCTGTCAGGTTAATCATGTAAACTTGAAGAGACGATTTGTTGCTTGTTCATATGTCTGTTCTCCATAATATTTGACAAATACCTCAGTGTCGGTGCAGCCCATATTGATCTGTTGTTCACTGCACAAAGGACAAAGGCCAGCGTAGGACCAGTTTTCTGCTGTTATCTGGAATCAGTGCCAAGCTGGTATTTCGATTACTGAGATCTGGAGTCGGGCTGCCTTGTCATTCGTTATAACCATGCGAGTACCTTTTGCAGGCTAGGTAATCTAATACACAAGGCTACATGGCCACAGGAGCTTCAGGAAGCTCATGGACTTTGAGCTCAAAGTCCTGGCAATGAAAATGGAAAATGCTGTTGCTTTCTAGTTCACTTCATGTTATTTTGCTTATTTTACAGCATGTCACTATAACCTTTTACTTTTGGAGAACTGCAGATCATGTGCTTTTGCATACATGATTTGCTTTTCTCTGACACCTCTTTGGTTTGCATTTTATTTTAATCTTAAGCAAAGAACGTTATTTTTTTGCCTTCCACGTGAAATAATGTTAAAAATAAGTGTTTTCAATTTCACCAGCTCTACCCATTTCTATGGAAACAGTTTGCCAAGGTTATGAGTGGAGGGAATTGTCAGCATCTAGTGTATAATTTAACCTTAACCTTAAAGCTTCAGCATGGTGGGTCTTCCTTGGCTTCCTCTTGCCCATTTCTTCCTGGGATTGAAGCTCTTATAAAAAACAGAGAAGGTCATAGGCAAATAGCCTACACCTTACATGAGATAACTCCTGAAAGGAGCTGTCAGGCCAGTGTATTTGCTAGATGTTAATGGACAGGATTTGAGCTCACAGACACAACAACAAGATCATAGAATCACAGAATCATTAAGGTTGGAAAAGACCTCTAGGATGATCCAGTCCAACCGCCAACCCAACACCCCCATGCCTCCTAAACCATGTCCCCAAGAGCCACGGCTACATGTTTTTTGAACACCTCCAGGGATGGTGACTCCACCACCTCTCTGGGCAGCCTGTCCCAGTGCCTGACCACTCTTGCAGTGAAGACATTTTTGCTGAAGACCACCACAGACACTAGCCTTGCTCTAAGCAAATCCCATTGAATTTAATGGAACTTAAGTGCATACTTCAAGTTAAACATGAGCTTAAGTGCTCAGTGGAACTGGAGCAAATTGTATCCATTGCATAATAACTCCTAGGAACATGAAATAGCACTTCTGAGTGGTGATGGAAATGCTGCATCCAATTGACAATGCAGGGGAAAATTTAGATTAACTCCCCGCACAAGTTAAAAAAGCAAAAAATGCAAAAAACCCCAAGCCAAAGACCTCTCTGACAACTGCAGAGTCAAGCCTTTGAGTTTTTCCAGTATTCTCACATGCACCTGGAACTTCAGGATCCTTTTAAGCAACACGATGGATGGTACAATTCTTGGAGAGTGTATTATATCAGTCAATTCACCTGGTACTTTGACTAGAGAAAGAAGAAAAGCCTTGATCAGGCAGGGTTTTGTAGCAAGCTCAGAACTCACCCTTCCTGGAGATGTGAAGAAGGCACAGAAGAAACAAACCGAACTCTCTCATGCTGGTTGACGTTCTCCACTGAGGTGTATCAGCAAACCAGAACTATCTCTACTATGTCTGAGCTGCTGGTCTTGGAGTCACAAAAGGTTTTTCCAGGGATGGAAGAAGTTGTGGTTTTCCTTTCCTTGGAGGGAATGAGTTGTCTAGCTGAACTGGCTCTGGAGTCAGATATTAATAGTTTTGTGGTCAGTCATGTGAAAAATCCCACAGGGGGAATCAGAGTATTACCATTTTCCATCTAAAGCAAGGGTACTGCAGATTTGGGCTGCAAACACCCACTCCATATGTATGATGGTGCAAGAGGGGATGGCTTTCAAGTGCTACCAACTCACTAAGCTGGAGGAAGTGCTTGCAATATGCCTAAGGAGGTGGCAAGTGAGACCCTTGCTCTTCTGGCTTGAGGTAGTTCATGTTCTGAACCCAGAGCCTGCAAGCCAACTGTGTTTTACCCCTTATGCTCACTGGTTATTGGCAGCCCTTGGTGTAGAAAACCACCCTCTTCTTTCAAAATCCACTGAGCTCTTGTGCCGAGGTTCGGCAGTGGAAGAGTGCTCTGGAGCCTCCTGGTACTCTGCTCTGACTGGGCTCCTATGACCCTGATGAGTCACAAGTCATTCTCTTTGTTGTTAACACGTGTTTGAAATAAGCTGAGCTCCAGCTTTTACCCAGAATCCTTGTGCAAATGCTTGCTCTTTCTTTCTGGGTTTAGCTTTAGCAAATTGCTCTGCAATTTGCTAATCTGCAGAGCCCTGCGCTTGTGGAGTGCTGACCATGCTCCCCTCCATGTGATGTCCCATACGGTGATCCCATGATGTTGTTAAGTTTAGCCTTGGAGCATGTATTCCCTATCAAGGCTTAGCTTGAAGTTTGCTGCTTTTGCTTCAGACCAGAGGAAGGGCTGATGTCCGACTCCCTCATCTCATCTCGGCAGCTATGCTGCTGGAGGGTCACGCTACCTGTCTCCTGTTTTGGGGACGGGGACAGCAGCACCCACATGATTCCTGCTGTAGCAGCAGCAGGTACGCAGCCACTGGAGGGCTCCCAGAGCCAATATAAGATGCTGCTGCTTAGTAGCTGCTGCCACTTTTGCTGTGCCAAGAGCCAGCACCTTCCCCCAGCAGAAATGCCAGGGCTCCCCTTTGCTCCCAACCTCTTCTTAAACTCTCCATATATGTTCCCTTCTTAACTTGCTGTGCAAAAGCTCCCAGAAGAGGGACTTGGTGATTTGGTAGTATTAATTGTGTTTGCTGCTTTCCAAATTCTTTCTTTGTTCTGGTCACAGTTAGAATTACTCTCCCAGCATCTGTGAAGGGAGGGATTTCTGGTTTTCCAGACTTTTTGAAGGAGGCTCTGAGAGTACCTAGCTATTATTTACGGTGGCTTGGACCTGTCGTTATGCAGCAAAGGGTGGCGTTATTTCAGCTAATGACTTACAGCCCTGCTCAATCCCTATGCATGCCCTCAGGGAGCAGGAGTATCAGGACCCAGAGCTCTAACTACTTTGCAAACTGTCTTTAAAAGCTGTAAAAAAAAATACATGCCATTGTCAGGAGAGAAACCTGAGGGTACGGGTGGTGGAAACAGTGAATAAAAGACCTGTATCCTTATCCCATCTGTGTTATGTGTCTTTCCTGTGTACCTTCCCCATTTTCCTCCATATACTTATTGATTTTATCTCTTTGTGATGTAAACTTTCTGGTGTTGTGACTATCTTTAGGCATTTCACCCTTCTTGGCCCATCAGGTCTCAGTAGATTGAAGTAAAAGATTAGTGAAATCCATGCTTAAAACATGTTGTTAAAGTGAAGCATAAATGTTCAATGTGAAGAATAGCTGTAGGTACCAGTTAGTACGAACCTCTCCCCCTCTAATGTTTTACTCCAGCATCTTCTAGACAAATATGTGGTGAATCAATGCAGAAGTATGAATCCTTCAGGTTTTATCTCTAAACTGATTTTATTTTCAGACCATGAGATAGCTGTTTGCTAAAGAAGCTTTTTAACATTTGAAAATGTGGAGTTCAAAATGTATATCTTAAAATGTTTGCAAACTATTTGAATCAGCCAAAAAATTTTGTAAACAAATATATCCATGGCTATATGATCCACAGACTCTGTTATCTGTGGATTTTTTTTCCAGTTCTTAGTATCTAAGATTTCTGAAAGGACGGCTGCTTCTGGTCAAACACCAGAACTGGGACGCCTTCCATATTCATCAAATTCTGGGTTTTTTCCTGGTAAATCTTTTTTTAAGGGCTGTAAGTAATGACAGCAATTGTTATGCTACTTTTCTAATATCTTCTCTCAGTACTTGTACAGAAGCAACAATCACAGGTCTGATCCTAGAGACACCCCAGTTTCTGGTGCTTTCTTGTGCAATGAACCTATTTGGAATCTGGAGAAAGAGAAGTGAATGGAATTTGTGGGTTCTCCCACTCAGAAAGTGGATTAACCCGTTTAAATTAAAAGAACCTGTAAATAAAACTAGAGGAACCTGTAAATACAAGTAAGTAGCAATCAGACGTAGGCTAGTGGCAAATTTTTAGCCAAGGATAGGGAGATATCTGTCCATCCTACCAATGGTATGGCCAGTTCACGGCGTGCTTTTTGGCAACTGAAGGGGAGTATCTCATGTCCCCATCACCGTTATGGCTGCATCTGGTCCTGTGAATAGCAGTCCTGGGTTTTGAAGGTTACCTTTGGAAGATGGTACCGACCAAACCAAACTGCCTTCAGCAAGTGCCAACATCAGCCTTTGCTCCCTGGACTTTGCCTCCTGTGTCTGCCCTCAATCCAGGTGACGACCTCATGAGGCACTGAGAAAGGAGAGATGTGTGGTGTCTGGGTGTTGCTTTGACTGCAGTAACTATGTGTTAGTGGCTGTGCAAGGAGTTACATACCATACCACATAGATTGCAATTTAAAGGCGTAATCTGATGGAGAAAGCACTGAAGAAGGGGAGAATGATGTTGAAATAAACTGCTTGAGGTGGTCAGTGGCTGTATCTTGCTAATATGAATGTTTTCCTGGACCAGCAGCATTTCCCAGCTGCTTTTAACCTTTCCAGGTTCGATGACTTCTTGTAGAGGCTAGCCTCTTGTAGAGTGTTCTACACTAACTCCCTTAGAAATTCCCACAGTGTTTTATAATGGATGGTTGACAAAACTTGCAGGGTGACCCAGAAACATGCTAGGGTGATTTCTTAGCAGATTTGCCCTCCTTTCAGTGATACGGCTTGCATTACACACGTTGGCAGACAGCAGCTTGTTAGCTGAGCCCTCTGGAGTTGTCAGAAGCTGCTCCATGCCACCTTGCACGCTCCTCCACCAACTGCCGTGTTAAACTGCTTCAGCCTGAGCATCTGTCCAGTCCTGGGGGGTGGTGATGTGCACCCGGGTTGCAACATGGAGCTGAAGATAGGCACAGCAGAGCTCATGCCTCCTGGCCCCATGTTTGTCACTGAGGATGTCCACAATGAGCGTTTTTTTTGTGTGTTTGTACCTGTGCTGATAATGCAGCTGCTTATTCAAGGACCAGAATGGAGCCAGTTGTTCCCCCTCCCTCCCTTTGGGTCTTAATTCCAGCTCCAAGGTTTTCTACTTCAATTACTTCAGCAGTATGTGTAAGTCCTGCCCCATGTCCTCCGAGTGTGCCAGTCTGCACATGTTCAATGCAAAAGCCTTATGTTTTGTAAAATCTGGCACTGTTCCCCGAAGGGATTGGGTCTGTAAAGTAGCTCGGAGGTGAAGCTGGGAGGCCAGAGGAATTTCCTCTCTGCCTGGTCTCTGCCAGCCGAGCAGGAGAAAGCTGAGCCGTACTGAGCTTCTCAGGTAGCTACTGCGGGCTCCTGATCTCCCCTCTGCACCCACTGCATCCTCACCAAGCTGGAGGGGAAAAATAAAAATCAACAGGTATACCTACAGTGCAAGGAAAGTAGAAGGGGTGGGAGGGATGTCAAAGCCAGGCACCAGGAATGGTAGGTGACACTGATCCTGGCTCCTGGCACTGAGTGCCACTGTACAGCATGGTCACCACTGCGTTGAGCTCCTGCTGAATCAATTTGAATGTGTACAGGTTGGGTCGCTCACCTGTGGTGTTTGCTTAGCCCCTTACAAATGCTCCTTACCTGGGAAACTCTTCTGCCTGCCATATCGTAGCTGCAAGGTCTTGGGTGGTTCCATCACCAAAGCTGCAGTGACAAATTGATGGAGCAGCAAAGGGGATGCTGGTGAGCCCTTGTCACCGCTGGTGAATGTCAACTAAAGAAAGTTAGATGCATATTTGGGTGTGCTTCACCTAGTGGGCAATTACTGTATGAAAAACATAGCTTGCATCTCACTATGGGCAGAGCATCAGGGGTGGAAGAAGAAATAGTCTCTTGTAACTTGTTGTCTGTTGACTTCTGCAGTCATGTCTATGTATTAAGATGAAGAAGAGTTCTGATCTCCCAGACCTGTGTGTTTCTGTTCCCACTGTGCCTGTACAAAGCCTTTGCTATGACCAGGAAGAACTGGGTTTGGGACATCTGCAGACAGTCAGGGACGTGGTATGCTCAACTTTGCCAGTACCAAGGTAGGTCAAAACCAATGAGAGAATGAGCATGGGGATATGATAATGCTAGTGCCCACCTTCTCCAGGCAGAACTAGAGCTCACGATAAGGCAACCTTTTATTACAGGCTTGCAGAGTTTACAATAGGGTTGTCTCATCTCAGCACTGGGCTTGATCCCAAGCTTCACCAACAGCATAGATAAACCTGATTTAATTACTGCTTTGCCCTGAAATGCCTGATGTGGCCATTCAGAGTGACAACCCTAAGAGACCTTTGACTCACAAGGGATATATGTGTACTTGCTTAATGGTAGCTATAGAAAGTTTTAGGACTGAACCCAGTGTTCCTCGGACCCAAGTGAGTTTACCACTGACTGTCCTCCCCTACCCTGGTCATCCTGTCATCCAAATAAGCACTAAAGGTCTGGTCTCTGTGTGATGTTGGGATTAGCCTGAGCATGGGGGTGAGCCAGTTGGCAAAACAGAGACACTAAACTTGTCCTTTAGCCTCATCTGAATGACGTGTCTGATTAAATATACTTGAAATACCACCAGAAAATAAGTCCCTGCCTACCCTTCCTATGGAAAGTGTGATGTTTTATGTTCTCTGTCTTTTTCTGCTGAATGAGCGCAGCTCGTGATTTAAGATATTTATGCTCCTTTAGCTGTGGATTTCATAGCCCTTCTCTGGGAGGAGAGATGCACTCCCTTACGCTGCAGCTTGGGAAGGAGTGTGGGCTGGTTATATCCATCAGTCCACACACAATAACTGAAGAAGTTCCTGAACTTTCCCTTGACACAACATTCTTAGCCAGTGAAGCAATGGAGCTGATGCATGTCTGAGCTCTGGCCGCCACCATGTTTGTGCTGTCTCAATTCTTAGACCTAAAGCAGGTTCAAAAGCACTTAGACTTAGATCTGTGGCAATGAATAGAAACACACCTCTCCAGGATGCGCCTCTGAAGAATACCTCTCTACCTCTTGTTTTTACTCGCACTCTGCATTGCCTGAGATCCTGTATCCAGCCTCTCTAGACTGAAGTTTAGTGTGGCATCTTGTCTGAGGAACATCCCATTCTGTTGTCCTTTGTCCTTCCTAGTGTCTGATAGACCATAGTGTTTCATTGCAAAATATAACTGTATGATGTAAATAGTGGTTTTTTTGTTCTGTTTTGTTTTTTGTTTGGTTGTTTTGTTTTTAACTTTAGTGGCCCAAGCTGTCATGTATCTGAAATTTGATTAAGGCCTGGACTGCTCAGCCATTTCCCCTCGCTTACTGGCAAACTTCAGCTGAATTTCTCCTCTTGGCACTATCTGCCACTGTACAGCTCCAGAAATGCTTTGACCGCTCCTCAGCTCCCGCCGCCGCCGTAAGTGTGAGCCCCAGGCTTTTCATCCCGCATGGGTATCTCACCATCATGCTTGCTCTTAAACATAGCCCAACATGTGTTTGAAAGTTACGGCTTTCAAGGGTGAGTTGAATAGCCAGAGACCACTGCACCATCTAATCTGACCTAGTATATCACTTCTAGTATAACATAGATTGTTTTCAACCGTTTGCTTCTGAACTGAGTTCCAAAACTTGGATTGGTACTGAAATACTGTATGTTGTAGGATGGAAAGAGGGAAGGCACAGTGCCTGCAGCCCCTGCCCAGCCGCACTGGGCGGGTGTGGGAGAAAAGGTGAGTTGCAGACGTGAAGCCAAGCTGTTGAGGTAATAAATGAGGCAAGGCTGAATGATCACTCTTTCCAATGATCTGTGTCCAGAGGCAATATTCTTTGACAGCCTTGACCTGATTATCCCAGGATTGCCTACACTGCAGTGAAATCTGCAGCTGAGCCACAGGCAGAGGCAAGCATGTTTTAAGGGCATTGTAGACACTTTTGCCTTTAAGGGGACCACTGCAAATAAGTTTTGTAGGTAGCTCATGACCTGTATAAAGGGCTGGCATTGTAGGTACTGTTGAAAGAGGAGGCCTTTACTTGAATTCTTGGCAGAGCCTGTCAGTGCAAGATCAGCTCCTTTCTAGTGGGATACAAATGAGGTGAGATGAAGGCAGCAACTTTCTTTGCCCTGGTGGAGTGATCTGCCCCTGGAAGAGTCAGGAGAAGGAACATTTTTTTGCCTTCTGTGGCAGGAGTTCCCCAGAAGACAGGATGAAGATGGGATTGTGTTGCTGTTTTATCTTATTTGGGGTTGTTCTTCTAGATTCCAGTTTGCTTGATGGGTGTGATATTTTGACCGATGCAGGCAACAGAGCTAAATAGGACATACTAATAAAGTATTACTGCCTGTGGTTTACTGTTTACCTTCACCTCAGGAAACATTTCTGGTAGTAAATGGAATATTTAGTGGCAATAAATGGCAAGCTGTTTTGAGCACATCTCCAGCATGCTCAATCCTGCTTTCAAACCACAACACTTGTGCGTGTCTGTGTTGGTAGGTGCCTAAAGCCGGCAGTTTCTCTTTCTGTGTTGTTGGTACTGGATCTGCTGGGTCAGAATGTCCCAGCGATGGAAGTGCAAGGAAGAGACATGTGAGCTGTAGCACATTAAGGCATTTACTTTTGCTTCCTCTGGTCTCTGATAACATAGAAGTGTTCCCATAGAGCCAGTGCTAACACTTTCAGGCCAATGTAACCTTTACTTAATTGCACTATTGCCATAACCAGGTATGGCCCTTTAGATACCAAATGAGATAAGGTCCCTGCCTAGGGGAGCTCACGCTCATTAACAGTGATGGATTATGACATTGACTCCTGGGATTAAGATCAGAGGCTGATAACGTGGAGGAGAAGTGTTATGGGGAGTACATTGTTCTTATCAGTTCTCACCACACATGGGGTTGAAGCAAACAATAGATCAATTTACATCACTTAATACACCCTGCTCACAACCATGTGTGCAAGGGGCTGTTGACTCACCAGCAGGACCTTGTTGAAAGCTCAGTGTTCCTGTCCAGGCAAGATTAGAAAATGAAGTTGCACTGGAGGAGGGAAGCTGCTTGGCACAGAGGTGGCAAAGTGAGGGAAGCTGAGGTGGCGGGCAAGTGGGGTGGAGAAGAGATGCAGCTTGGGGTTGGGCAAAGACAATGTACAATGTTGGAAAATAGCAGAGCATGAGGGGTGAGGGGAGGAAGGCCCTCCCATGAGGTGGACATTTCCGTACAATCATTTCTCTCCTCTACAATCTTGAACCCCCTTTATGGGTTGTGACCTTTGCAAAGAGATTGCCTTAAAGCACAGTAGGATGGAGCCAGGGTATCAGTGAAATGAAATTTAGTCATGCCGCAGGGTAAATAAAATACTGGTAGTCTAAAGCTGGGAATCGGGTAAAGCAGGTGGGAGGGGAATGTGCTGGTTAGGAGTGGACGTGATGAATGGAACGAGCAGTTACAGCACTTCTTGGCAGGCGGGGCGGGCGGGTTTCTCACGGATACCTGCTTCTCACGTGATGTCTTCAGAGACCTTAGCTAAGTGAACTAGAGAGGCTCTGCAGACCCTGAAGGCAAACTCTTCCTGGGGTTTCCACAATCCATTGGGTTGGGTGTGAGCTTATCTTGGTGTGTTTGAAAATCATTGTGCCTTGTTGCAGCATGTCCTTAAGTACGTAAAGAGTTGAAAATACGTGACCCTAGATTGCCCCTGTTGTAGTTTCCAGCAGCAAGAGGAGAAACGAGGTTTCTCTTTCTGTTAGGGGCTGGGTGACTAAGGCCGTCCACGGGTAGGATTTCATGGAGTAGACTGCAGGTGACCGTGTCATATGGAGGGGTTTTGATCTAGCCCATGTTGGTGAAACAGAGCCAAGTCCTTGTAGGCAAAAGGCATTACTTGTTACAGATAATCATACTGTAGAAAGATTAGTCCATGATTTAATAAGGGAAGGAAGAACAGACATGCATCCTCTGACATGCCGTCACTCACTTGCCTGTCAGGCTTGATTATTTTGAATAACCAGGCCTCTGGCCCTTTTTCTCTGAGCATATAAATGATTCTCAGTTAACTTTTGAATGCTTTTGGATGGGTTCCCAGGAGAACTTAAATCCTGGATGGCTTTGTGACAGGCAGCTGTCTTCTCCAGCACCAGTATGTGGTTACCTCTCCCATGATCAAGAGAAATGGTTATGTGTATTTGAACATGAACAACCCCACATGTCTGAAGTCAGAGCTACTTGGGTAGATTTCTTTTGTTGCTTGGTCACAGCTTCATCTAAAAGCACAGGTTTCTGCAAGTCTTACAAATAACCATTCTTTGGAAGGACAATGGAACAAACAACATGCAAAACTCACTGGCGTGATTATCGGTCACATCCCAAATGGGGCCTCTTACCTCCTTAGCCTCATTACGTAAATCTGCAACATACAGGTTAGCGGCCTCCTCTGGGAGAAGGATTGTTGTAAGGACAATGTGCCTTTCCTGTGAAGCATTCTTGCTGACATTCCTCCTCTGCTATCGTAGGCTCCAAAAGTCCTTGACCTGCCATGTGCTCTAGCTTGAAGGGTGGCACTGGTTTTGCCTGGCTGGTCTATGTGGGTCTTGTGGATTCCTGCTTGTTTGCAGAATTGCCTCCCTGGGAGGCAGTGAAATGCTTACAGCTGTGGTTTGCAGATGCACTGAAAAGGAGCTGATGGGTGGTTTGACTTGCTTTGAAGGATTGTTCCAAAAGATCCCAGCAAAATTTAGGCTGAAGCTATGATTACCGCATCCCTCTTGTGTAATTCCTTCTTTGGCACCTGCTGCTTGCTTGTGCTGAAGATGAGAGACAACTTCAGCTTCCAGGAGGTACCAGTCAGGGGAAAGTTCTTCTTCTGAAATTTTAGTTGCAGGCAAAATATAAACCAGTTCTGTACTAAAGAAAAAAGGAAAAAGCTTTTGGTATTCAGTGGAGAAAATCTGGATGTCTCAATCCAACTGAGCCCATTTCTCAAGCACATTTAGTGTAACTTAGTTCTGTGACAGCCCTTTGCTTCTTTTCAGGACGTCTGCAGACATCTCAGGGATAAGGATAGGTCTCCTTTTCTGCTCTCTTCCTGCTATTCAGCTCTTAATCCCCAGCATGACTTTCAGTTCACAACATCTATCATTTGCTATGTTAGTGGGCATCTGCCCTTTCAAAACTAATCTAGTTCTTCTCTCTCTGCTTTGTATCAGCTTTCAGCTTTGGCTTAGTGAATTAAAAGATTATAATGTGGCAAATTCATCCCAAAGCTGTATTACGCATGTTTTGGCTAAACATAATCACATGCTCCCTTATGTAAAATGCCTGCTACACTTTGGGTGGGCCAGTCTGTCTGCTGCACTGCTGCGTGGATCCTTCCTTTCCTGAATCAATTTTTTGTCTTTTCCAGTTAAACTAGTGTGATCAAACAGTGTCTTCTGTATCAAGTGGATGAAGGGTGGCCAAATGGTATGTAATCTGCCAGCATGAAATCTTAACTGAATGCCTCTGTAACAGTTTTGTTGTTGTCCTAGCCCTCTGGGAACACTGCTCCTGTACCTGGATGGAGCAAGTCTCTGGTGCTGTGGACTCTCTTGCCAGGTCACACATTTTTCATCATTCTCCACCCCATAGAGATGAAATCTTGTGCATTTAGGTGTTTCAGGAGAGAAATGAATGGTATGTACTTTCCAATGGGCAGAGGGCAGCAAGGACTGAGGGTCCTGCGCATGGACGCCTATGGGTGGACACTGCTGTGGCAGGAATGTGGGTGCAGGGAGAGGTCCAGAGCGAGCTCTGGTAGCAACTGGAGGGACTTGTGGCTGAGGATATTCAAGGGTTAGTGAAGTCAAGGTGGCTGGTGGTGCTGGAGAGGCTAGAATGCTTCCCCAGAGAGGCTGGTGATGAAGTCCATCACCAGCAACACACTGCGAGCAAACCAGGAACAGGGAAATGGAAAAGGGAGCAAGAGCTTAAAGAGCCGTTCATGGTAGGATGGCCAAAATGGGAAGGCGTTTCTGGGGTGAAGGACAGAAGTTCAATATCTCCTTAGGGGAATTGTTTTGAACTTGCAGTTTGTCCAAATTGTTGCTGTGTTCCTTGTCTCCTGGATAGAACTTGGGTTTATTACACGTAGCAAGCTTGCTAGCTGCTCATGGTGCCTGGCAGAGAAGTTACACACAGAGGTGCATCTTGTTACTAATCCACCACCACACAACCGTTGCTGTTCAGTGGGATTTCTCTCTCCAGGGAGGGAGAGTTTGTATTTTGAAGATATTCTGTGCACAGTGGGTTGAGTCACTTGTACAGTTTAGATACGGGTAAGCTGAAGATAAGTTATCTGTTGGGTTATGCTGAAGTGAATTGGAGAGATGTGTTAAGAGGGTTATAATTCTGGATCTTCCTATTCAGGTGAAAATTGCTGCTTTGTATGCAGGGAGTGCATGAAAGTAGGGAAGGGTTGTATATTCCTCTGGCTGAAAGTAAAGGCAGGACATCTCCGGCAGCAGGAGGTGACTGAGGATCTTGCATTTGCTGTCAGATGCTGCCACTTGCTGTAAGTGTTCTTTGTTATGTGAGTAGAGGAACACAACAGAGAGCAAAGAGAAGATGGGGATGAGCTGGGAATGTGTAATGAAAGATATATAGTAATTCTAGATATAGGAGGTTTTCTTATTTTCTTGTCCTGCAGTCGAGAGAAGGTTCAGGTCAGGGGAGACAGATGTAACACAAGCTACTACTTAAGTGGCCTGTTTGTCATCACTAGCAAAACCTTATCTACCTCTTTTACCCACACAAAAGGTGTTTAGCTTCAGGATGGCTAATGAGATGAGTGACCAGTTCACTAGGGGGGACAGATGAGGTGACAGCATTTCTGTAGACTGGCAATGAAGAGGCCTTAGACAGATGCCCATTGACTGCTTGCTGAGAGTCCAATTCATGTTTTAGCATCTCAGACAAAGAAATCAATATTGTATTTGTTTCTCCCATGAAAAGTTAAAGCCCAGAAAATGTCATATTTTGAGCGTGTAATTCCATTGTTTTTCTGAAGAGTAATAAAGACCCAGTCCCAGTTTTATTTAGAGAATAGGAATTTTCTACTTAGAAATTGTGTTCTTGCTTTCTGCAAAGTAACGTGACTTTCCACCTCCCTCTCTCTTTCCTTGTGTGAGAAACCGGAGTTCAGAATCGCAACCTGAAACAGAACTAAATGGATTCTGCTCTCCTCCATAGTATCTAACTCCCTAGATTGTGGTGCTATTTGTCATATGAAAGCTCAGTTCTCAGAAGGGCAGAAATGCTGGGATCCTCACTGGTCTACCTCTTAGCCTCCAAGTGCTTTGCTCATGATTCACTGGCATGACCAGGGAACCTAGAGAACATCATGGTGGGCAGGGGGCTTCCTGGATTACCCAGTAGGAAGGCTTTGGAGAAGATGTGGCGTAAGTCCCTCACAGCCTTTGCCCATTCCCTGAGCTACCACCTAGAATTAGGCCATTAAGCTGTTCTGTGTTTTCTCAGTAGACTTCCAGTATTCATGACACAGTAGGATGGAGACTTCAGTCTCTGTTCAAGTGAATACATAATGTAAGACAGAGCATATAGCAAGGTAGATAAGGGTAGTATGTCTCTGTGTGGTATGGTGCTGAATACAGGTACCTGTTCAGGGTAGAGAAAGGAGCACCACTTCTTCCTTCTCTTGAATATGTGGGTCTGTGAGCATTCTCTGAGATGCTCATGCTTCCTGCTGGATTGGACCCTCCAGGCAAGTTAAGTGGAAGGAGCACTTCATTCAGGAGGGTTATTGGCCAGGCATGAGTGGCTCAGGATGCAGATGGTTCTGGACATGCCCAAGAGCAAGATACTGGGCATGTGGGTGGGGTCATCTCCCAAGATGACAAACGTACTTGCTGGTGTATGCACGTGAGTAGTCATCCAGGCTTTTGTTAGGATCAGTGTAGTTCTAGTCAGTATTGTCCATGGGGTCTAGAGAGCGATTCAGCACACCCTAAAATTGACCCCCACATTTGGCCAGCTCAGTTGCTGTCTGGACTCCATGGATAGCATTGATTTGATCTCCATTGACTAGAGTAAGACTTTGACACTTAATACACATGTATATGCCTACACATACACACCTAAATTTAGTGTTCTTAATGTGCAGTCTTCTGGATACTTTATGGGTAAAGCACAGTTAGGCGGGGGTTTTTAGGATTTAATTTTGAATTTAGGCTTAAGCTGGCTGATAGCCAGAGTCATGCAATATCTTTTGGGACGTGTTTCATTGTGGATGTAGACCATTTGTGGATCTACAATTAAACCCCAGATTTGTCCCGCCTAACTTGATTGTCTCCCAGTTGTTCTCACCAAACGCTGCCTCACTAAAGCCTAGATGGACTCTGTTTGACTTCAGAGACTCGTGTTGAAATGCCATACTTTGTAGTCTGGTAGCTACAAACACTTTATACAATTCATAGAGAAAGAGAGAGAGGTTCAAGGCGGAGAGAGAAGCACTTCAATAAAATAATACCACCTTTTCTAAAATAGCTAGCTAAGTAGGAGCAGCTTATCTTTCTCTGTTGACCAGAAAAGGGGCTGAGGGCAACTAGATGCCCACTTTAATGACAGTCAAGTCATGACAATAATGACAATCCAGGACTGCTTGCTGGAAAATTCCACTTGAAAAAAATTCCTTCTTTTCCTTCCCAGTGCGCCATGCCAGGGGCATGCTTTTCCTAGTATTATTTCTTTAATTATACTAATTAGCAAATCTGATCCTTAACTTCCCACTGATCACAGTCTTATCTGATTAAACTGATGACTGATCCAAGAATGTTTAATCTAAAGTGAGGGGATTTGTAGTTTGTCAATTTTCCAAGCCCATGATTCCCATCCATTTTCTAATCTATATATTTTCACAGGAGGAAAGAGAAAGGAAGATACAGATTTTCCTACAAAGTGTTTGGACTTGAACTCCCAATTTTGCAATGATGTGCACATGCAGTTTTATATTAAAAAAAAAAAAAATCTTGTTGACCTCACTGGGCCTAAAACGGAAGCAATTGCCCTGATGTTACAAGTGCAACTGAGTCGTATTTTCCCCACACAGGTACTTCTGTTGATCACAGGGTTGATTATGTTGCTCACTTTTAAGCATTTGAATTTGTTGTGAGAAATTCTTCTCATGGTGGTTAAATGTGCTCTGCATTTGGGGCCAGGTTTCAAGCTGCATCGTTCCCTAGGGCACAATACTGGTATTGTGGGCAGGATTTCATCTGGTCTCAGACTGGATCTTGTTCCCCCAGTCTCTGAGGCTCTTGCTGTAGCACATGAAGCAAATAAACTCCTCTGTCACATGTTTTCCCTTTCAGCCTCCCTTTTGCTGGTTCTTGGTTGCATCCTTCTTCATCGATAGCTTTGGGTGATGCCCAGAACCACCCGGTTGCAGTGTTACTCTTGTTCCCCCCCTCCCTCTATTTCTGTTCATCATTCTACCCCAGGTCAGTGCTTCTTTGTCAGGCAAAGGGCAGGGCTTCAATGCTACTGTCTCCTGTGGTGAGCCCCTTGTGTGTGCCAAGGAAATTTTTGGCCCCGATGATCGAGGCAGAGTGGGCAGCAGCCCCACAGCGCAGGAGCTAAACCCCAGCCTGTGCAGGACCAGGAGGCTGCACGTGCAAAGAGTTAGGTGTGAAAGGGCTCTCGCTGATGAAAAGTGCAGGAACACTATCAACCAAATTTGGTTTACTTTGCACTGAAGTGTGATAGCAAGTCAGGAGGGCTCAACCTCGGGGTAGGTAATTCAGACCCCCTTTGCAAGTGAAATATCTTTAAATATTAGCTGGTGTAGGAAGTACTGGGGAGCCAAGAGAGGACCACGCTGCTTGCTGAGCTGTGTCTAGGCACTGTCTTGGGGATGCTGGTTGACAAAGGCTGGGACCATGCCAGGGCATGTATGCTCAGTCAAGCACGGTGGGTGTCTGTGTACCAGCATGGATGTAGCCTTTGGGGACCTAAGCCCAAGTTTTCTGGCCCAGTTCTATGAAATATTAAGGCTTCCAACTCTTGCTTAAAAACTTTCCATTTATATGCATGGGAAACTAATTGCCAGTTACCTTGGTCTATCTGTGCCTTTGAGAATAAGCAAAGCAAGGGTCTGAAGTCATTGGGTTGTTTTTGCTTTCAGAGTTATACTGTTTCCCCACCTCATTCACCATCTCAGGTGAGCTAAACTCCTGGTAACAAAAAAAGGCCTTACCACCTGAAGGCACATTTCCATCGCAAGACAAAGCGAAAGCATCAGAAAGAAGTTCTTTTGTGTCCAGCGGTTCACTTGCCATAGTAGCGTTTGCAATGTTTAGACTGTGAGGGAGGGGGAAATAATCAACTATTTCTTTTGAATGCACAGCCCTGCTTCCTCGTGTCTGGATTCTTTCTTAGTGGGTGAATTATTCCTAGCTATGGCCAAATTCTGTGTGAATTCTACCCTTTATACTAAATGTCAAGATTTAAAAGATTAGATAATTATCAACACAAGCATTCCTTATACTGCTTGTATTTCAGGTACAAAATGGCAAAACCAAACAAAACCCACAACAGACCTGGAGGATCAGATAAAGGAGGTTGTATTGTTGCATGTCCCCAGCTTTGAGCATCTAGAATGCTGCTGTGCTGTACTCATAGCTCCTGGTTTCAGTCTTGCTTCTCCAGCCGACTTTTGGGTCTGGTCTTCAGNNNNTTGAGATAAGAACAGTTTAATAATTAAAATAAAATAGTAAGAATAGTAATGGTAATGATAATAATAATGATAATGATAACATAATAAAAAGAAATAATGAGAGAGAAAAAAATGAAACCCAGGGAAAAAAGGGAAAAGGGAAAAAAACCCACAAGAGCTGCAACCGCTCACCACCCGCTGACCGACACCGCCAGTCCCCGAGCCGCGATCGCTCCTTCCCCCGGCCAACTCCCCCCAAGTTAATATACTGGGCATGACTCACATGATATGGAATACCCTTTGGCCAATTCAGATCAGCTCTCCTGGTTGTATCCCCTCCCCTCCCGGCTTCTTGTGCACCTGGCAGAGCATGGGAAGCTGCAAAAGTCCTTGACTAGTGTAAGCGCTACCGAGCAGCAACTAAAAACTTCAGTGTGTTATCACATTATTTTCATACTAAGTCTAAAACACAGCACTGTACCAGCTACAGTGAAGGAAATTAACTATCCCAGCTAAAACCATGACAGCTGCACAGCTAGATGTTGGCCTCTTGTGTACTTGCCCAGATACTGGTTTGCTGGGGGGAAGGGGACATGAGGGATGTAGCCCACTTCTCGGTACCACTGCTGGTGTTGCCAGCATGCCCTGGGCTCCGTGAAGAAGCAGCACTGCTTTGGGAGGGGACAGGAGAGAACTCTGCTGACAAAAAAGCCACTGGTCCTTGCTCAGCATCCCATGATTGCTTGTCTTAAGTTGTCATTCATGCTTTCCCTCCCCTTGTGTTCAATAGCAAACCCCATGCAGGACTAAAGTGTGTGGCTGCAGCCAGGGCTAGTGGGCAGCTGAACTGCAGCAGAAGGTACTGGGGGGCAGGAGACGTGCCAGTGTCAGCTGGTGGCCTGGGGCAGTTGCTTGATGTGGAACTGGGAGTCCTGGAGAGAATTGTGCACATCAGACAGAAACAATAAGAGTGGTCTAGGAAATGCCACTGAGGCAGTTCGTTTGAGTTAGACTTTTGGATGAAATCTATTTTCTAAGCAGATGCCATTGTTTTCAAGTGGTTTGGTGGGGTTTTTTTTTGTTCTGTTTTATTTTTATTTTAGAAATGTTAAACACAGTGACATCTCTTTTGCTATGTTCTGCTGACACTGAGAGGGAAGTAGTCCAGGAAAGAACCCCTATGAGTCTGATATCACCTGTGTGCCAAAAACAAGAATCCACAAAGAGTGCTTGAAAAAATTTTGTGACTTGAGTAACATTTATTTCATGTAAAGGGGAAAAAGAAAGAAAAAGAACAGTTTCAATAATGAGAAAAGTTAGTCCTGTTAGCAAAGACTGTGTTATGAACGATAATGGAAAAAAGCATGATAAGCATATTCTGACTGATATATATGTCAAATCACCAAATAACTTATTTTGCATGGGGTGATGGGAAGAATGAATTCTCTGGGTAGCCTAAAATGAAGAATTAATTCTGAATGATTTGCAAAGTCTTTCTAATGGCTGAGACATGACCTTCATCTTTTGTTGTTTTTCCTCTCTGTGCATATGGTTTCTTTACAGTACTGCCAACATATCCCTGTTGCTCAGCAACAGTAAGCTGAAATAGCACCAGTCAGAGGAAATCTGCTGATTTACACTGGTCATAAAGTGTGTGCTCTTACCCAAGTGCAGATTTTGACATAAGACAGAAAGCTAGCCTTTTTAGGTTTACCTTTCTGGGGCACACATGGTCTTGGGTGGGGAGATGTCAGTTCAGTCTCCAACAGATATCCTTTTCCATCACAGTTTGGCAAATGGAGAGGTGCATCCTCTGGACAGAACATGACCTTGTCTAACCCTAATCTGGGGGTTCTGTTCAGCATCTCCCTTAGGAACAAGTCCTCATCTGGTCTCAAGGAGGTTTCCAGCCCTGACTGTAGGTCTGCAGGCACAACACTGTGTCTTCAGCTGATCGTACCTGCTGTATAGAGGCAGAATTTGCACTTGTACATTTAAGAAGGTATTGATGCAGCAAAATGCCGTAAGTACAAAGAGCAGAGGTTAGAAGTTTCCTAAATGTCCCCCATACACCGATTTTACAATTTTGTCTTCCAACATCTTCTAGACTACTTATTTAAGAGGTAACCTATCTTTGGAATAGCTTAGTGATGATAACTAGAGGAAAACTTACACCAAACTCAAAGAAATATGAATATTTGTTTTAAAAATCAAATCCAAACAATATTTTGTAGGTATTTACCAAGTAAAACACAGCAAATGGTACATTTTTACAAGTGATCTCTGGAGTGTAAGTCATACAGAAATACTGTCAAACATCTGAAAACCTAACACTTCACCAGAAAATACTGCCAGCAGTTCATCCCAAATATTTTTCACTCAAATCTTTTTGGTGTTCATAAAAAGACATTTTTTTTCCCCCAACCTCAAAAATCAGCAGTAGCACTATTCACAGGCTACTTTTTATTTCCTCTGCTACAAGAGGAATCGGTTTTGTTCTGCTTGCCCAGGAGCGACATTACTGCACGTAGGCTAATGCCAGCTGAAGGACCTGAGCATATGGAGTATTTGTGGTGAAGATGTCAGCTTCGTCATGAGATGAAGTATCTCGATGAGGCAGACAGAAAAGTGGCTGAGTTAACACCACTGAGGTGACCAGCACTGTTGGGTGCAAGATCAGCTTCCTCATTCCCTATCTGCAGACCTCGGGAGCCTGTGCAGAGATGGCACAAAGCTCATCTGCTGCAGAGCTCTGCCGTGTCCACCAGTCCTCCAACCATCCTCTTTCCATCATGGTGTGAGGGTTGATGGCAGACCAGCAACTTCGGCAGCAGACTGGGACAGTACACTGTTTTGCTGCTTGACGTTTGTGGGCTGAGGGAGATGGTGTAGGGAGGGAGATCAAGAAGATAAGCTCAAATTGGTTCTACTTGTGCATCCACTGAACTGAGCCATTATGCATAGGAAAAGGACAGCAATGACTTTGCTGCTGTCCCCTCCTTTGTTAACCCATGACCAAATTCAAGTATTAAGAAAAATCAGGAGATTAACATAAAATGATGAAATTTCTTAATTTTTTTGGTAGAAAATATTCTTTTCACTGGCATTTGCTTTCTTGACTTTGGGTTTACAGACTTTTCTCTACAACTGGGTAGGCCTGAAACATTCTTTTCATTAAATGTTAAAGCCTGGTGCAAACTAAAACATCCAAAATCTGGGGCTTATAGACTCATTGTCCCTGCAATTAGTGTGATATTTTACCACAAGTCTTGCAAGTGTTAGCAATGCTGCCTGCAATTTATCCATGTCCATCTTGTGTGTGATGATCTCTCTTCACGGGGCTTGAGAGATCCTCCAGGCAGATTCTTCATCACCTATTTTCTACTTAGCAAAGGGTACTCTTTATTCCACTTCTCTGCTGCTATGAAGCTCTCTAAGATGTATCCTATTGCTGTTGTAAGCTGGTTTTAGCCATTAATTAGGAGTTCCATCAAATGCTGAGAGATGCTCTGCTCTTTATTGCTTGACATCTGATTGCTGTGACTTGGATTTCATAAACAGAACTCTTATCCCCACTGCTTAACATCCAAGTGTCTTTTCAGGCATATGTGCTTTTAAACCATTACAGATTGGTCTTGGGAAAGGTCCTTCCAGCACAACACAGTCCTATCTAATCAGGATAGAACAAATGAAGGTAGTGTAAAAAGTCTCTCTGTTGAAAAGGTGGCGATCTTTTTTTTGATCTTTTGACTTTTTAGCACACAAATCATGTTTTTTCGGGGAAACACGTTGCACTCTTGCCTTAAAATCTGCAAAGTATCTCTCTTCTTGGGTCTTTAAACCTCACAGCAAGACCTCTGATGTTGCTTCATCTTCAGATAATAAGCTCGGTTGGCTTCCGGATAGGTTACTTTGGAGAGAGGTAGCTTGTAGATGGCAGAGTTATTTGTGGTTATTAACAGGAAGGTAAGCGCAGACAAGCAAAAAGACCAGGTTCCTGATGGCACCCCCAACTGCAAAGGAAAATACAAACCACCTATTTACTATGTGTCTGTCTTTCATTTGATCCCCCAGCCCTTGAACAAAGCTCAGAGCCAGGCAGCTTGGAACAAGCTTTATCAAGGAAGTCTGGACTTGGTTTTGCATGGAGTCTCTCCCTGGGGAGGCAGGATTTCTTTATGAGATCTTGACATTGTGATTAACCTGCAACATCCACCAGCTCTGGTGAGAAGGCTGCCTTCTCTTTGTACATCTGCAGTGGTCTTGGATGGAGGTGAGATGAGTGGATGCAGATTAGGCAGGGGCTGATACCAGAAGCGTGCAGCTTTTCCATGGGCTGCTGTACAGACTACCTTTTGGCATTTGGGCAAAGCAATTAAACCAAATTTGAGGTTTCTTTACACATGTGGAGACCCCTTTTCTCAATTGCTTCAGGCACAAAGTATAGACTTATAATTATCTCAGAGATGTTGAGGGATGAGCTGTGGAAGTTCATGCAAGCTCTGGGGATGAAAAGTGATAAGTGATGATTTTAAGTGGCCTGTTTCATGGGAACCACACCAATCCCCTGGGCAGATAGTCTCCCCTCTCCAGCATCAGCTCTGCCTTTGGCAGAATTGTTCTCTGAGTCTTGCCTGACAAGCCAGGAAAATATACAGAGTTCACATCTACTGTTGGAGACAAGACCTCAGCTGGTACGCTACTTACCACAGACAACATGTTAGTCACTGTTGCTCCCAGATAGGCACTGAAGAGTGCTGTGAAAAAGAAAGTTAGTTCCTGGTGAGTTCAGTTGCTCATGGAGGAAAACAGCAAGGAGAAACATCTCTCACACTGCCTTGGGTAGCTCAACCAATATTTGTGACCATGCCTGGACATCACCCTCTTAAAACTCTTTCCTTTGCACTGTGTCCTCTCTGGAGCTCATGGAAAGGGCAAAACAAAAAAAGAAATTGAATGAGGAAAAGTGTGACTATAGAAACAGAAGCTTTTGAAAAATGCAGTGATGTGGAAAGTATATAGCTTGATGGATGGGGTTAAACAGGAAAATAACCCTTCCACCCCCATCTCTCCTGCCTCTAGGGTTAGAAGGTGGGTCAATGAGATACAAAGCTAAAACTTTTATATATGAGCACTGAATGAGCAATAGTTTCAGCCCCAGCTCACTGTGATATTGAAATTTCATATGGAATTGCCTTATAAATAATTCTTCAATCATTCTGAGTTGCTGAGCTCGTGCCTTTGGTATCCATTTCAATAGAATGGGGAAACTGCTATCTAACTCCAGTTGTGGACTGATCTTGAGCTCCAGTTTTCTCAAAGTTTAGATATGTCCTTCTCCAGAGAAGGAATTAGAGCTGGAATCTGTGATTGGAAAACCCAATATGATTCGTCCAGCAATGATCCAGCAATGAACACAATTAAAGCCTCAAAACTAAGCATCTAATTTCAGAGACCTTAATCAGCATCCACTGATCGCACCTCTTTTTTGGAACACAACTTTTGGCTGAAAGCAAAAGCACTGCTTTTATTTTGTCAGGGTATGTTAGAGTGATGGCTCCAACATACATCTCCATCATTCATCAGTCTCGCCTAAGTCCATCTGCCAGTCTAGAGGTGGCCACCTGGCTTCAGTCCATCTCCAGTATAAATGCATCTTGTCTCACTTCAAAAGGAAACATGGAAGTAGTGAAAATCCATAGGGTACTTACCACAGGCAATTGCCAGCAAATGTGTTTGCCAGGTGAAAGCATAGAACATGCCCCCGATCGCAACGCATGAGAGGGAGCTGTTGTAGCCCCACAAGCCAGAGTAGATTTTGCTAAAAGGTGTTGCTAAGCTCAGTGCTGCAAAATAAGTCAAATATGTGTCATTTTTTTGGCCAAAGAGATAAAAGCAGCTAGAAATGGCATGAATTCAACTTTCTTGGGCTCTAGCTTGCATACATACACTGAGTATTTGTAGTCGTGTTGCTACCGTCTAAGACTAAAGCCGCTTTAATCTAATGCAGCCATGGCAGAATTTCCCTGGTGCTGCTGAACTGAATCTGGCCATACGATTTCAGCAGAAGATATATGAGTGAACTCACGTACATGTGAACTCTAAATGCATCCCTGAGGCCTGCACATTCAGACTGACGGCTATGGCTTTTATTAAGCTGCTCCTAAAACCATTAGAATATATTCAGAAATGAAGTATTTAATGATAAAAATTCATTTCAGCCAAAAATACTCTTCTTCTGAAGATTTCCACCATAAAATGANTTTTTTTTTTCAAGCAGTCATTCTCCAAAGGAAGAAACATTTGTGACTGTAAATGCATTGCAGTTCCTCTTTTATCCTCCCTGCTTTTATATAAATCTGTAACACAAGTCAAATCCTTACCTGCCAGCATCCCCACTGCTGATCCAATTGCTGCATGCAGACAAATGAGTGGAGAAGAGATAAATAAAGCAATTAGGAAAATTGCCCCAGTCCAAGGGTTATTGCATCCATAAACCTGACCCACCCCGACTGGAATGGATTGCAGGAGCTGCAGGAATTAAAAAAAAAAACAAAAAACAAAAAACAACAAAANAAAAACAAACAAAAACCAATTTGTTATTAACTTTATAATTTCTTTTTTTTTTTTCCTTACCTATTTTTCTTGGCCACGTTTGTGTTCTGCATATATTGGATGCAGTCTCTCTTTCTGGACTGTAAATGGAAAGTTTGAGCACTTCTTGGAAGACAGCAGGGCATTTCCACAGGGTTTCCCCTTTGATGAAAATGAACCATGCCTTGTTCCCTAGCCATGAGCTCCTCTACTGGGTTTTTGCTTTAATATCAAAGATAAATGTCTTTTGTAAAAGGACGTGGAAGGGTTTGCTCATCATCTTTACATGTGCTGCTGACTTGGCTGTTTTCCATGCTGTTATGGTGTATGACACTGAATCTAGGAAATGGAGTGCTCAGGTAGGTGATGCCTTTGAGAAGATACTCGCCTCTTGAGTGGGCAGATCCGAGGATGAAATAGCCAGTAATGCCTTGGCCAGAATTAGAAGACTTCACTCCGGTAAGGCTGTATCCATGATGTGTTTATATACCTGAAACTCTCTTGGGATTCACTGGGAATATGAATGAGAGTTGCTGGGTTGGTGGGACAGAGCCCAACTTCATTACAGCTTAGAGATGGTTTTAAGACACTTTTCATCAAAATGTTGTGTTCCTCCACTTGGAACAGTCCATTTATGGTCCCCATAAAATTATGCACTGTAGTAAACATTCTTTTGGAAATGTCACTCATGTGGATTGCTATTTAATGTCAATTAACTTCCTTTTCTTAATCACTCCCTGGGAATGCCTCAAAATAGCCCACTGAGCCTTAGGGGAAAGCTGTTATTCTGGTATCTATTTGCTTATTTTGCAGCACTGAGCTTAGCAACACCCTTTAGCAAAATCTCCATGCTATGCAGGAGATTTTTTTTTTTTGACAGGTCCCACTTGAATATTAACTAAAAATATGTGAACATGTGCCTCCACTCAAGTTTGTAACCATTCTTCTGTAGTAATATCTACTTGCTCATTTCTAATCAGAAAGATGCAATTTTAAAAACACAACACTCTCTATATGAAAAACTCAAATTAACCTATGAGTTAACTGGTAGTCTCAGCACAACCTTATCTATGCGGCGCTGATCCGTATACATGCAGTAATGGGTAATTAGATTCTAGAGTCTCTTTGAAGATTATAATTCAGATCCAACTGTAAATGAAAGATACCAGATACCAAAAAAGATTCTTATTTTCAAGCTATCAAAAATGTCAATTCCTAGAGTAAACCTTTATGTTTGGATAATAGCTATCTTATAAATGCAATTTTGTATTGGCAGGCCATAATGCAGTAACATGAAGGAAGAAAGTATGATTCTATAGTGGTTTTCTTTGTAAACGGAGAAGGCTGTTATCTTTAGGGCATCCTACCATTGGCATTTCGGCATCTGTCCAGGTGACATTTGGTGTTGCTGTTGCAGGCTGAATGACAGTTGTAGGGAAGAAGAGGTTATGGGGTCCTGATGCAGCCAGATAGAGTGTCAAGGCCAAGTTGAAAGGTAAGGTGAAAACAGGCAGATCCCACTTACAGAAGACTGAGCCTAAAGCGCTGGTGAAAACAGGGCTGAAAGAAGAACAAAATGGTCTCACTGGGATCTTGTTGTCTAGGCAAAAAAAAAAAATCCCAACAAAAAAAAAACATCTGCAGGAAATTCACTCTATTTTTTTAAAAAAAGCTATTTAATTTCCTCAGTCTTTCTGATAAAATCAGAGATATGCTAGTGTCACTCGGTAAATTTCCCACCCTTCCCAGGGCAGTTAGCAAAGTACAGATTCCTGTCATATTATGCAATATATGGGGTGAATTCGGTGACCATGAGGGAGCCACGATCCTCCACTCGTGTGGAGGATCCAGTGATTTAATGGAGTTATTCCACAGCTCAGTCTCAGTGTTTATTTTTCTTTTTTTTTTTTTAGTAATTGAAGTGGACTGAAATTAGGACACCCGTGCCAGGTCTGAGCGAATTGTGAAGGTGGCTGTGTGTCCTTGTTCAAGCTATGGTCAGAAGTACAGGCTGACATCAAAGTTGTACTTATTAAAATGAGCATAACACTACATGAACTTCAGGCAGACAGACGATATGCGTTGTTTACCAATCTCCAACTAGGCATTTGAGGGCAAAAGACCAGCTTTCAAAATTTTTGCCATCCAAATACCTAGCAGATTATGGTGTCTATATATGAGTAAAGTATTATTACTTGTTTGTTTTCATTAGCATCAACCATCATGTCTTGGGACCAGTGAACAGCTTCTGTGCCTGGAAAGGTAAATTTTCATGGCATTTTTATATGGTGGCTTAAATAGATAGAACACTTGTGCTTGATGATGGTAGAGAATGGTTAAAATAATGTTGCTCTTGAGACAAAAATGAACTGATGCATTACAGCAATATGGCTAACATTTAGGTCATTGAATTACGTATGATCAACCATCGATTTTCCTTTTCCCCGTTGGGTTTATTTGTGATTATTTGGGTATTTTATTTGTTTTGGGATTACATTTGAGTTTAAAAGTGTAAATAATGGTACAGATTTAGTAGCACATGTGAGCCAGTTGTGTTTCTTTCCCATTGTAGTCTGTATAGTGCATAAAAGTAAAACACCTCAGTCTCAGTGTGGGGACACTGGGACTGGAATAAGAAGCAGAGAAGCCATCTGACTTACCACGTCATGGACACCAGTGCTACCGGCAGCAGAAGCCACCAGTGGTAGTCCCCCTTAGCAGAGAAGATGGCCATGAGCAGTCCCACCAAGACCCCGTTATAGCCATACAGACCTGCTGCAATGGCTGATCTGTGTGAAAGAAACAACCAGCTTGAAATCTTCTCCCCTGCGGGTGCTTTGCTTGCATCCCCCTCTCCCCCCCGTGCAGCTGTGGCTCTGTGGGATGACAACCTGCCAAGGCTCGTGCGCTGACCTTCAACTTTACATGCTTGAGTCCCCTGTCCTCTCAGCCCCAGCTACCCCTCCTGCAGTTACATCCACTGTCCCTTTGCAGCAGATGCAGCTGCGGGAAAGATCTGTCTGGTCCTACCAGACCAGATACATAGGCTAGATACATGCTTTTCATCTATGTCGCTTGTTTAACACTTAAGTCAGCATTGAAGTGACAGTCTGGTTTTGAAAGGGAAAAGGATGGACTTACCTGTCCTGACCCAGAATAAGTGCTGTTAAAGTTGAGACAACCGTTCCTAAACAGCCTGTGAGTGTCCACCACGGGTTCTGCACTAGGAAACCAGCAACTACAATAAGCCCACTGAGGGGATTGTTGACAAACATCCCCTGGGATATCCCACGCAGCACCCAGTCAATAAACTGGATCATGAGAGGTTTATCTAGAAGAGATCAAATTAAATAATAATAATAATAATAATAATAATAATAATAAAAAAGGCAAAATGCACAGATGATACTGATTTGGGATGCATTTTTTTGAAACTTAGGAAGAGTTTTGGCAGTGGAACTTGGCAGCGTGGCTGAAGCAATGAATCAACAAGACTGTAAAACCTGGCTGGGATTTATTATAGTCTATACTGAAGTCTTACATCTGGAAAACTGAAGATGAACAGTGTGGTTGCCAGGGTCCCTATTATAAAGTACCCTCGACCAGTTTCATATGAACTGGCCAAATTTATGATGTCCGTGCCTCAGATGGCAAATCGTGTGTGTATCCCCTTGCTGATTTATTATGGGGACCAAACACACCTACTGATGTGTAATTCAACTTCACCGTGGCATTAGGCTTGACAGAAACTGCTCAGCTGAAAGGACATGGAGTGTAATGAAGAATGGCAGAGCACAGAGTAACCATTCTGGGTTATGTTCTGTAGGACTAAATTTGCTTTGTACATGGCATGTTGGAGGTAAATGTCATCTCAGTCATCCTAAAGATTTAAACAATATGTGGGTCTCTGCACAAAGCTGATTTTTTCCTACAAAATAGAAATAAATCATGGCAGATGTAGTTTCTGTAATGTTTCAACTTGAATCATGTTACTGAGAAGTTAGTTATTACTCCTTTGATGTAACTCTTCTTTGGAATTCCCTAATTAGTCATGATGAAGTAGCTTTACCTTTTAACCAGGCTCCAAATTCCTTCATGTCTCCAGTGATGTACCCAACAGCTCTGCAGACTCTCTTGCCAGCTTTGCTCAGTGGATTTTGCTTTATTGGCTTTCTTTCCCCCTTGGTTTCTATCTTGACATCAACACTATTTTCCATGCTGATGTTCTGGCACTCTGGTAAAATTCAAGGGGGAAAAAAAAAAGAAAAAAAGAGTTCATTTACAATGCCTCTTACTGGTCCCTGTTTATTCTCTCTACCACATATTATTGCTTACCATGTGTTATTTTGGAGCGAGAAAGAGGAAAAATCCTTACTCTGAACACCTGATTCTCATGTCTCCATGAACTTATTCTCTCTTCATGTGCTTTTGGGACCCTGCGCTGTCCTTCCAGACTTTCATGCAGTCATAGATTTGAACACCAGAAAGAACCACTGAGCCTTGCGTCATAGTGGTATTTCATCTGATTTTAACAAGCTGCTCAGCTATACCATGTTTTCTAGATATCAAACAGCTCTTGATTTAAAGGGTGACTTCAAGAAGAGCAAGACAGCATTAGGTGACACTGGCTTCACAGAAGCTAAAGCTTACCTCAAGATTCAAATTGGTAGAAGTTGAACCACAGCCTAGGAAGCTGCTTCAATGGTTAAGTTTCCCCTGCTGCTTAACCCATATTTCCAGTTTGAATTTATCCATCAGCCATCGATAATAGGTGTCTAAAGTTAGGTTTATGGGTCTTTATACAGGCATCTGCTGGGATGAGCTCAACCTTTCTCATGGGCATGGTCTTAGCGTGAAGGCTGTTCATGGTGCCTTAGTCCATTACTCACATGCATACATACATACACTTTTTTTCTGTGTTGAATTGTACTGTTAGCTGCCTCATCTTTAGAAGTACCTAGCACTGATTTAAGAGCTAGAAAGGCAAATTCAGAGTGCTTGCTTTCCTTTCTATCTTAGTTATGTTGCCGCCTTCTCTCTGCCAGCTGTATAGCAGGGTGTTATGAGGTCTGTACTGGCCTTTGCTCTTCAGCATAAGACAAGATAGGTGACCACATATTAGGACCTGTGGTAAGAAATCCTCAAGGGCTAATGAAAAGACTCTTATTAAATTTAGCAAGCACTATATCAAGACTTAAATAAGGTAGGGAAACATTATAGGTCAAACAGAGGTGTTTGGAGCATCCACGCAGAGCTGGCAGAGACGGGGTCCTCTATGGGAGGCATGCCCTTTGGATTAGGAGCTGCTGGAATATCCTTTGGCACCTCATACAGCACTAGACAGCTTCATTCAGGCACATGGATCAGAGATTTACACCTGGCTGTAAACACTGGAGATTAAAAACAATGTCCTATAGCCAATTTATTATTTGTTTAAGGGCCTATTCTTAATAAGAAATCAGCAAATTTAAAACAGCCAAACCTTTCCCTCGAGTGTATTCGGTTTCCTGAAGAGTAGGACTAATTCTTGGTAATTGTCAAGACAAAGAATACACAAGGCAAGTACGTTGTTGAGTGAATGCAGAACCAGAGCTGCTTCAGGTCTCACTGGTGAGTAACAGCTTGTGCAGGAAGTAAAGAATTTAGGTTGTGAGTTAATAGTCTGAATAAGATGATGCAAACACCTAATTATTGGAGTTAGTCCTTAACTTGCAACTTCAGTAAAAGCCTTCTTGGCAGCTGGGGGAGAGTATTCATACTTCAGAAATACAGGTGCTGAGTACTTAAGCTAAAGCAGCCTCACCTCTGGGCATTACACTTGCAGACCCAGACATGTGGTTAAGCATCTTTTAGTCTTTGTGGGGGAACGGCTGGTTAATGTGCATCCTGGCCAGTTTCTTACTGTATGTTATTGGAAAGTTGATGGTGACATTTCAGGAAGTAGTAAATATTTGCACAAATAATAAATAGACATTTTCTGCCTTCTGGAAGAGCCCTGCTAATGCAAGAACAGGTCCCACATGAAAGAGTGTGAAGACAGGACCAGTACGTAGAAATGTTGAATTTGACTTTGTATAGGACGTGAAGGCAAGGAGCTTAACTAGAGGAGGAAGAAAAGAAAAGGATGAGAGTGTTGCTAGGGATGGTGTCTCGCTGCTGGAAGGCTTTTTCCTGGCTCAGTTATAATTCATTACCTTGATTCATTAACCTTCGCTTTTCTCATATTTTATTCTGAAATAATGGAATAAGTGAATTGGATGCAATTCCAGTTAAATCAAAGTTTCCAGCCAAGATAAACGCTCTTCATTTGGTAAAAGTGCATTTACATTTTCAATTTAAAGGATCTTCCTTTTTATGTAACTTAGACTTTCTCTGTTGCTAATCCATAAAGTCAAGGGCTGTTGGATTTGCATTTGCAGAGGGATGTTGTTGCAGTCCTGATGTTGCAGGACTGATATGTTTCCCTTTATGCTGAGTGAGGAGCTGTTTGCACCGCACGAGTCTGGAGACATTCTGCAGTGTGGGATGTAACGTGCATGTGAAGTGTCAGAGCCACTGTCTGGCCCACTCACACGGTGGGCCAGAAGAAAATGGGTCAAGTTGGAAGCCCTAATTCATCAAAACTTTGAGTTGCTTTGCCGAAGGAAGGCACTTAAACACATACTTAACTTCCCAGTGAAGCAATGTGAATTCAGTGCTTTGCTGAATCAGGGCTAGAATGAATGGAAAAGGACTTCTCCCGCGGTGAGTATCTGAGTGGAGTTTTGTTTCTTTCCTGTGCAAAGTAATTTTTACCCTGGGATATATAATAATAGCATGCTCTAAGCTCCTTTGAGATGTGAAGCCTTTTATCTGCTCTTCAGGCTATTTGGCAGTGCATGGGCAGTGCTGCCGGCATGGCGGCTGTGTACTGCACAGTGCAAGTCTGAGACTGGAGAATTCCTTTGCTCTGGGTTTTCATGGGCAGAAATGAAGTCAGCTCAATGCATTTGGCACAGTAAAAAAGACCAGGTGCCCAGGTGAGTCACTTCCACCAACCTTCTTGAACCTCACCCCTGATGAAGGCTGCGTCAATACCCTGCATACCTGTTCTTCCAGAATATTAAAAATCACAGTGATTAGGGGATAATCATGGGTACCTTCTGGCCAGGAGCACTGGTCAAACTCACGTTTATGATTTCCCTATCTATCAAGTGATGTGTCTCTTTAGAGAGGGATCACACGAACCTTGGTTCATCTTTTCTATCAGCTTATATATGCTAAAGGAGAAGGAAATTATTACAAAACACGCCCATCAGCTGCAGAGCAGCCTGGTCTGTAATGGGTAGGCTAACAGCACCCTTGGTTTCAGGTGGGATCTCCACAACAGATCCAGCCTCATTGGCTTCGCTGTCACCCCATGTCACATCCCAGGCACTGCGCGAGGGCTGCCTCCTGTGTGCAGTGCTTTGACTATCACCACCACCGTGGGGGTTGTCCCATCTGTCCAGAAATGGAGGACTTGCACTACTTCTGCTTAGTTGTCCAAAGAAAGTATAAAGGAGCAGTGACCCACTTGGAAATTGGCACCAGCATAGAATTTTTTTGGCGTTTTTAATAATTTTTTACATTGTAAGAAGCAGTAGCTGCCACATATGCTCAGATTAACGATCTGCTAACACATTACCTTGTTTTAGGGAGTAGGCTGTTTAAGAAAGGATGGAAGACAAACAGTGTCTCATCCCAGAATAATGGAGATGCTCAGAGAATTTTAAGATGCGTTTGAATTTTAATTCAAGCTGAACTGTGTGTGTTCTGACAGGGATTGCACGAAGGCAAGTCTACAGCAGGTCTTTTGAAGACCTGCTATTGAAGTTAGGTTAACATGCAGTTTTCAGTCAAAGTGGGCTTTTTTTTCTTAGTGTACAAAAGAAGGAAATGGAATTAACTGTGGAAGGATTATTCTGCTGGAACAGACTGCCAGGCATCTGCAGGGGGGGTCAGGATTTTAAAAAAAAAAATTGTTATTCTTTATTTTTATTAGTCTGGGAAAGTGTTTTTTGATCTCAGATTCTTACCTAAAGACAGTATAAGTCCTGTTTTCAGACACACAGCTTGAAGTGCACTGCCTGATCTCATGTATGCTCTGGAGAGGTACTCCAGACGAGCATTTGGTGGGAAATGCAGTGTGGGCTCCTGATGCTGGTGTGTAACTGGTGTGATACAGGAGCAGCAGCAGGACCCAGGCAGAGCGAGTCTGAATGTGATTTTCATCTCTGTGGTGCAAGGACTGTGTTGTGCTCTGCTGCAAGTGCAGAGGAACTATTTAAAACTATTTTCCCATGGTGTAACATGGAAAGTGAGAGCTAGATTTGGGGCTTTGCTGCTTTTCCCCAGTGATTCCATGTTTTCTTCCTCCCCTTGCTTAGATATCTTTGTGTTGTTGGATAATATCTCTCTGACATCCTTGCTAAGAATGCTCATGTAAGCAAGAAGGAAAGTTTTGCAGCTAAAAGTATCTAAATACTTTTGTATCAGTTATGAAATGGAACCTGTGAGAAAAGAAGAGAATAAAAAAGATGCTTCTCTTGCATGAAAATGAAATAATCACAGGGCCAAGGAACTAATCTATTGTTTTTTTTATCATCTTTTCAGAGTTAATAAATGTCCTGTAGCAAAGCATTGACGTTATGCAACTTCATGTCTCCCTAAATCAATTTCTCTTCCACTTGTGTACACTTCTTCCATGTCACGCCATACCTACGGCATCTCAGTAATGTCTCGTTAAAGCTGCAGCAAAGCAGACTCTATGCTGGTGCTGCACTCCTGCAACATCTGGCCTGCAAATACTTTTTTATTCACGTGCTGAAATGGAGACAAGCCCAGTCACACATTCATTATGTGTTATGCACAGTAACAGTGGTGCTGTGCTTGCAGCTGGAAAAGAACAGAGGCTTTTATTTGGTTAATTGATTCTCCCAGATAATAATGATTTCCAAGCTAGTGCCTGTGTTGCTAGGTGTTGGGCTTTTATCTCTGAAAATGCAGCAAAGTTGTCTAATACTTTCTCTTCTTTCTGGAATTTTCCTCTCTCCCTGACAAAATTCAAGTTACTCTGTAAATCAAGAGGATTTAAATTACAGTGGTATTTGTTTGTCTGAGGAGCTGCTGCTGCACAATTACAGTCATTGTATCTTGCATTCTCTGAATTGTTGCTGTGAAGTGTGCAGGCAGCCAGCTCTGTGTGCAGCATATTTTTAGAGGAATTTCTGCATCCAAGTACAATAGGAGGAAAGGGCCAGATTCTCAGCAGCTCTGATTCCAGCATAGCCTGTGTAATGTTACCAGGGATTTAATAAAGCTGTGTAAGTATAGTGGTGTGTTATGTAAAGGAGCACATGCATGCACAAGCACACTCCCCAAAACCAGAGAGGTTATAATGCACTTGACCCTCACTGAAAAAAAAGTTCAGGTGTTCCCACATAAGACACATTTCAAAGCATTAGTTCAAAAAGAAAGCTCATCCCTCAGATCCAAATATTCATTAAGGCCATTCGCAATTCAATTTTCAGAGATCTGTCTCTTGGGGACAGAGAAATCCAGAGATACTATCACATTAACTGCATATTATTACTATCTGGGCATTTTTCATTTTGCAGAATAGAAAGGCAGTAAAAGGAGATGTTAAAGAGTTCCAGTTTGATTCCCCCCCCCCCTTTTTTTCTCAAAGGTTCAGCCAGCTGGGCTAAGTAGTACTAATAAATCCTCACCCTGCTAGAAAATTCTCAGTAATTGAAATTCTTGTGACATTCCCCAACCTCTGTGCTCCTCTTGAGCCTCAGGTGCTCTCACTCAGGAGGACTGTTCAAATGCCATTTGTTAGGTGTTTTGGGGGAGAAGAAAGATCTAGGTAAGTCAGTAACAGGGTGCATGTTTACTGCTGTGCATTAAAGGGAACGAACAGAGCACTCTTACCTCTCCGATGAGTTCAGGGGTAGCTGTGGCTTTGCTGGCTAGCACAGAAGGAAAGCAGGGCTAAGACAGTGGGAAAAAGAAAATGTCCCACCAGCTTATATAGGCTAGCATGTCTCCTGTCCTGATATTAATAATTAGTTTGTTTCTCCTCCCACTTGTTGAGCTCCAAGCAAATGTTAAGAAGGTTCCCTCTTGAATTCTCCACCTTTCCTCTTGCTCTGTCCTTGGTCTCTCGCCAACAGCGTCTCTAAATGTCCTCTACCCTGCTGCTCTGCTTTTTCTTTGGATTTTTAACTAACTCTCTTTTAACTCCGTCCTTTCTCCTCCTCCACCACTTAAAAGGACCCAAGGTTTCAAAGCAGACTCTTGATATACCTGAGCTCGACCTCTCCAGCCTTACTCTCCCTATCCAAGACAGCTCAGCGTCCTTCCCTCCCAAAACACTGACCTGGGAGCATGCATCACAGCGTGTTGTGTTCAGCAGCCTGTCGAGTTTTCCTGTTTCTGGGTAGTTTTCGGAGGCACTATTCTGTTAACGCACTGGAAAGAAGGACCTGGTGACCTTCTCTTGTTTAATTGCTTTTTATCAGTTATTTGAGAAATTCAAGGGGTATTTTTCCTTCTTTTTTTAATCTGGCCTCCCTGGCTTGCTGAAGGAATCTGGCATATCAGAAGTGTGGCATATTTGAGAGGTTTATAAGGCTGTGAAATCGCTGCGGAAGGCAGGGAAGAGGCTGGAGAGGGAAGTCTTGAGAGTGAATTATAGGAGAAAGGGCAGAGAAAAAGCTAGTGAACTTAAGGAACCTGCTAGGCTAATTTAAACCACAGTTTAATTTACTTTAGGACTCTTTTACAGTGATGGCTTAGAGAAGCAACCCTGCAACTTAACCTGAGTGCTGGAATGAATGGTTCACTGTAGAACCAGAACCTGTGTAGCTTTATGACCTGGGTTCCACCAGCTCTGTGGAAACAGCCTCAGCATCTACAGGAGCTGGAGTGATGTTATTTTCACCGTGTTTGTTCCCAGGGTGCCTGTCTTTTGATGGAGATGTTTTTTACAGGAGACTGCATTCTTTTCTTCCCCCCTAAGAGTAAGGTTTCTGATAGCAGTTGCCAGCTTAGTATTGTTGCATGAGCAAGGCTTCCTCTCATCAAACACACACCAGCCTTATTGTCATTTAAACCAGCATCTTTTCTGCTCTCCATGAAGGGATGCAGCACAGGGGACAGGCAGGATTCGCTGTGGGGCTGTGCTGTCTCCATCTGCGGAACGATGAGGTGGCTCTGCAGGCTCAGCAGCTGCCTTCCCCCTCCAGGGAACCAGATTCGAGACTGCCCTGTCCAATTCTGGTGCTTTAAAAAGGTTGTTGACATGTTGGAGGGGATTCACAAAAAAGCCACTGGATTGCAGGTCTGTGATGGATGTCTTGGAGTGATGCTTTGTTTAGCTTATCAAAGAGCTGGTTAATAAGTAACAGGATCACAGCCTGCCGATGCCTACGTGGGAACGAGGTCCCTGGCAGCAGCCTGCTCTGTGAAGTAGAGGCACAGCAGTGATGATCTCCACTGCCGTGTGACGGGTTCATGGGATCACAGGTGCAGCCAACTATGGGGAGTGTTTCACTACTGCAGCAACTACCTTAGGGAATCCCTAACTTTCCAACAATTACCTTCTGAAAAGGTCTGGGCCAGATCCCAGATTGGATGCTGGAGTCAGGGGCAGGAATGTCTGCCTGTGGCTGCGTGCCTTAGACGGCCAAAGCACTCCTGCTTGCCTGAGGACTGAGATTCCCTATAGGATTGGTGCAGAAAGGTGGGAATGGATACCAAACCTCCCGGGTTTAATTCAGCCCATGCCAAGTCAGGTGCCTATTGCTAACCTGCAGTGCTGGGCACTCAAGGGTGTGGGTATCTGCTCCTGTCTTTTGGGCTTTGAGATTCAAGGTGGGAAGACTAAAACAGCAGAAGGCCATTCCTTGTCAAAAGGATCAAGATGTGCCATGTGCCTGTTATGTAGCTGTCAGGTACCATCTGCCCGAGAGTGGGCCACCAGCTCTGGGTGAGCTCTGGGTAACCATGTAATGATGTGCAAACTGAGCGTGCAGGTAACGCTTACAGGTGACTAACAAGTTGCCTCTTGATTTTAGGCATGTGTGAAGACCCCTTGGTGCTGAGGACAAGGCAGCTGGGGTTGGTGTCTGGCACCTAATTCCTGTGTGATTTAGGAGGGCTGAATCTATGGCTCAACTCATCAGCTCTCTGCCAGTTAAGCTGGTTGATGCATTTCTTCTGCCTTCTGTGCTCTGTGGGAAGGTGGCTCTGAGAACGCCCCTTGGACCAAGCCCAATGGTTGACATGGTCAGAATAGGGGTTGGTGGTTGGATCCCAACCAGACTTAGTACCTGAGCTGTTCCAGAGAAATGCCTGAATGATCCCTGACTGTTAGCTTGCCAGGCAGGAGCTGTCTAGCTGGGTACAGCACTTGAACTCGTCAGCTCTGCCAGGAAAGACTCTAATGGCCCTAATCCAGCTTCACACACTCAGTCTTCACACCTCCCTCAAGGCTCAGTGGCCTTCAAGACGTGCATTGAAAACTACTGGTAGCAGATTGCCATTATATCGCTGGTTTTGGCTGTGCTCCTCAGCTCAGGTTGCACTGCAGGGATTAGGTCTGCACAGGGAGCTGCATCAGCTCTTGGACTCCAACACATGCTTTAAAATTACATAAATCCATGTATGGAGCTCTGCAGATTGCTTTAAAATTCAAGTCCTGGTCTGCCTTTGCTAGGTTGGGCTGTGGATGTGTGAAATGCAGCCAATGTTTGTGGGTTCCTCATCATTCCTTGTTGGTGGGGAAATCACTCCCAGGAGCTGAGCTCCTGTCACTGGGCACCACTGAGAAAAGTCTGGCTCTGCCTTCTTTAGTCTCCCCCAGCAGACATTTGCACACATGGACAAGATCCTCCTGAGCCTTCATTTCTCCAGGCTGAACAGTCCCAGCTCTCTTGGCCTCTGCTTGTATGACAGGTGCTCCAATCCCTTAACCATGTTTGTGGCCCTTTGTGGGACTTGCTTGGTATGTCCCTGTCTATCCTGTGCTGGGGAGCCCAAAACTGGACACTGTACCCCAGATGTGTCTCACCAGTGCTGAGTAAAAGGGAAGGATCACCTCACTTGACCTGCTGGCAAAGCTCCTCCTAACACAGCCAAGGAGGCTGTTGGCCTTCCTGGCCCTAAGGGCACATTGCTGGATCATGGTCAACTCGGTGTTCACCAGGACCTCCAGGGCCTTTTCTGCTGAGCTTCTTTCCAGGTGGGTGGCCCCCAGCATGTACTGGTACATGGAGATGTTCCTCCCCAGATGTAGGACTTTGCACTTCTCCTTGTTGAACTTCATGAGGTTCTTGTCAGCCTGTTTTTCCAGCCTGTTGAGGACCCTCTGGATGGCATCACAACCCTCTATTGTATCAGACACCACTCCCAGTTTTGTATCTTCCCCCAGGTTGCCGAGGGTGCACTCTACCCCATCACCCTGGTCATTAATTAAGATGTTTAATTATTAAGTTTTGGCCCCAGTATAACCCCATGGATACACCAATAATAAGTAGCCTCTAGCTGGACTTTGTGCCACTGATTACAACGCTCTGACCCCAACCATTCAGCCGGTTCTCAATCCAGCTGGCTGTCTACTTATCTAGCCCATAGTTCATTAATTTGTCCATGAGGATGTTATGAGAGACAGAGTCAAAAGCAGATGATGCTCCAAAGCTGCTCCAGTAGGGTAAGGGACCTCTGCAGCTCATCTGGTCTAGCCTTCTGCTGTAAGGCTGACTACGACTGAACTGATTGTTTCACTTCCAGAATTTTTCCCAATCTCTGGTTTCTCTGGAGGGGTGTGGAGAGGCAGCAATGGAAATGGAATTATGGCAGGAGGGGGAAATAACCACAGTGTACTGAGGGAGAGTGATGTTCAGCCCATGTGCTGGCTGAGGAGGCAGCTCCTCTGGCCAGGTAAGGACTGAGCTGTCCCAGAGGCAGGGTGCCTGGAGGAGCAACATCAGCAAGTCTGTTCCCATCAACATCTGTGGCCATGTTGCTTTCCAACATCTTGTTTTTATGAGCAAATGCACAGTGGAAAAATCTGTTTCAGCCCAGAGCACCAACGGTTCTGTCATAATCTTGCACTTGTTTGCTGAGGGAAATAGTTCTGAGTCTATATAGAGTGGAGCAAAAGCCAAGCTGGTGCGGGCAGCTTCTATCCCCTCCTTTTGGCCTGTAAAAATTCTCCAGAGAGATCTGTTATTTGACATTCCTCTGTGAGACAACTGGATGGTGTTTAGCAAGTGGCTATAGGGATGGCTGGAGAGGAGTGCTCTCCAGCTCTGGTGTCCGGCTCCCTCTCGTGGTATGTGTCCAGCACAGCCACATGCGCAGTTATGCGAATCAGAGCAAATATTGAGATGTCCTTTTTTTAGAGGGCTCATAAACAGCAGTTCCCTGTTGGCACAGTCAAAAATCCCCATGCTCTGGGCTTGTGTATGGTTCTGGATACTGCTGCTGATGTATGCTCCCAAAATAAACACTTCTCCTAATGCACACACATCACCTCCCTCCTCTGCCCACCTGTTCTGGAGACCCACTGTCCTTTCTGTCCAGCTTGACATGCCTTCAGGACTCACCTTCTCAGTCCATGCAGCTGCAAGAGTGCATAACTGCTATCTGGAAATGCGCTTATTGATTAAGAGCAACAGTCTCTGTCTCCTGGGATAGGAGTGGGGCAGGAATTTGTGAAGAGCAGACTGTAGATGTCTTATGGCTAGAGTAGGGTGTAAAAAAGCTCTACGTTGTCATGGCAAATAGGTGCCAACTTCAGGCAGAGGTTCAGACTGTCTTCATGTAGGCTGGTGCTCTGGGTACAGGAGTGCTGGTTTAGGAAACAACTCATCTTTTAGTTACAGATTTTTCAAGATATTTGAAACATTACTGCTAGTGGGAGTGAAGAATTGCTTGGAAGTGAGCAAGCTGGCCAAGGCCAACACATGCCAAAGACTGCATTGGTGGTTCAACATTTAGGTGATGATGAGCTGCCACCTGGCACCGTTCCATTCACTGGTGTACAGGTGGCTGTGGTGTCCAGCACAGAAATGTCTCTTGAGACCCCAAGAAAGACCAGGTAGTCATATCTCTCATGAAACTCAATAAAATACAGGTCAAATAAAAGCCAAGTGCATTCATCCAGCTGGTTCCCCTTGTTTGGTTTTGTGTTCCCTGCCCTTTTTCCAGGCAGCACTATCACTTTGCTTATCAGCAATGGGAGTTTCTCTAGGCTGGCCTTGATGCTTGTGGAAATGAGATTGAGTTGCAAGCACCCATGGCACCTCCACTGGAAATCATTCTTTTCACCATCATGACCGTAGCTCCAGTTACTTACTGTGGCAAACTGGCTCCCCAGATAATGTACACTGGAAGACACTGGCCTCTCATGTGGTCACCTTCAGCTTCAGACACCTTTGGATCCTCTCTTTTCTCCCTGTTGTCTGCATCTCTTCTGCAGGATGGAGTCATTTCTGCCTGGCTCTTGGCATGATCCTGTTTGTTTCTTTGCCCTGGGACCCAGGAGCTGGTAGTGAGAAAAGCTCTCTGCTTTATGCCATGAGTCTGAACCTCAAGGCTGTTTGTTTTTCCGGTCATCTGTAGCATTGTAGAGTGGGTCAGCTGTATTGAAACATGCTGAAATACTAGAGGGTTTTAGAAGCCTGAGGTTAATTGTATAGCTGTGTTTCAGGACTGGAGAGGAAATGGCAACTCAGACAATTCTGAATTCCAGCTTCAAATGCCTCTCCTGTTCTCCTGGCTCAAGGGAAAAGCCCAAATGCAAAGGGCTCATTTTCCAGACCTCCCTCAAGACAGCAGGATCCCCATAAGAATGACAAAGCTGGCCAGACTTGCCTCATTAGCATGACACAAGGCAAGGTGTTTTTTTCTGCTGCTTCATCCACTTTTGCAATTTGAGAGTCAGTTCACTTAACTTCTCTGCATCTAATATCAGCTTGGTAGAGTTCCACATCCTTTCCCGTTCCTTTGCCTTGATGGTGGGGGTGTGAGTCTCACCCAGGCATGCCTGCTTTCAAGGAAATAATCCATTCTCACAAACCTGTACATTGTAGGACATGAATGTGTCAGGTCTTAGCAAAAACCAGAATACTATAATAGGAAATAATCCATTCTCACAAACCTGGACATTGTAGGAAATGAATGTGTCAGGTCTTAGCAAAAAGCAGAATACTATAATAGTTCCAACAAGAAACTTTTTCACCATATAAATCCCAGTGATTACTATTTTCTTGCTAAGTAAATCGTAATAGAAGTGGAAGATGCTGTACATAGCATGGGTTGCAGCTCTGATCAACAAGGAAAAGAAGACTGGTAACATCCAGAAACGAACCAGCAGACAGTAGGAACAACTGAAAATTTATAATCAGTGCAATTGATAGAGGTAGATTTACACTGGTTGTAGATGCTTATGGGCTTTTGCAAGCAGTACTACGGAGCAGCATATTCACGCACACACACAAGCAGACATAAATCTATTTGCAGTTAAGATGCACATTTTGTAGTAGACAAAAGAAAAAAATCATATCTGTTGGATAACTCAATTTCTGCGAAAGTGCCCCAAACAGGATTTAATTTACACAAGTGAAATAAACTCAGCTACAGTAAGAAACCATCACTGGCTGATAGTTTGTCACCATCTTTGCCTTTCTGGATTTCTTCAAAGCCAGGAAGTCACTGCCTGGTTTCTGGCTGAGTGGTTTTGCAGTGCACAGATTTGTGGATGACAGAGCAATGGAGCTGTCAGCACTTAGTTGAAATGAGGGAAATGTGGAGAAGTGTGGTCAGGTACAGGCTGGGGACGCCCTGGAGCGAGGGGGAAAAAAGACTCCAGATCATCCTAAGTTTCACAGGTCAGGGATATCTCTGTCTCTCTGTCTTTGCCTTTTGCAGTTCAGTGCACAGCACAATTTGATTTGCAGCTGCTGAGATGTGCTAAGCAGCCTGAACCCCGGTATATTTTGGGTGCGTGAGGTCGTTGGATGTTTTTGGAAGGGCTCCCACATGTACTTGGTGCTTCAACCCTGCTGTGTTGAGTGAAGCCGCACATTTTGGGAGCACAGAGTTGGGTCTGCCTCAACTATCTATGCAAAGGGCTGTCCCTGGAGAAGGGTGTGAGGATGCAGCTCCATGCAGCTTACGCTGCTAAAGGCACCGAGGTAATTGAGTGCACTCAGGAGCTGCTGAGCTGCAGTCAGAGGTGCCCAAACTCATTCCCAGGGAAAATGTGGTAGAAGAAACCTCTGCTTCCCACAGACCTATCCTTGGTCTTCTTATTCCGCCACTGGGATGTGTGAATTCCAGCTGTGCAACAGCTGCAGAAGTTTGTAAAAGACCCCCTGAGAACTGTAAAATCAACTGCAATCATGGGTTTGTTTCCTGTTTGAACTCCTTCCATCTTCCAATTTAAAACGCACCCTTCTTTTGAAAGGGGAGCAAGAGGACAGTGTTTGGCAAACAGATCTCGCCCTCAGAGTGGTGGTATTTCTGTAACCCTGGCAAATGTGATCTACAAAAGACCTATTCAGTCTGCAGTGTTGGGGAACGCATCTGTCATTGCAGACCAGAGATATCTGGCATGAGCAAAGCACAGAGCAACTTCCCAGCAGCGGGAAGTTTTAGGGACTTATCTTATTTGGACATATTGTAAGGTTTTGGGTTTTTGAGCTTGTGGTGAGGGCCCGTGCTGCTGGAGTGCCCCTCTGGAGCATAAAGCCCTTCCCGATATTTGCTGGTGGCTGACAGGGTGCTGGCTGGCTCCACACACAGGCTGCCTGGGAACTGGGAGGGGGACCTTTGCCCTCCCTGTTGGACAACTTTACTCTCCTGTTTGCACAGAAACACCAGTCTGTAGTTGCAGGTGTGGGAAGAAGAGGTGTTGACATTCCAGAGGGACTGAAAAAATGACAGTACTTATTTTAGGATCACAACAGCGTTGAATGGAGCAGGGAGAGAAGGGCCCAGGCTCCGCTGCAGAGCAGCTCTGGGAGTTGAGAGTAGAGGCAAGTAAACAAATGTGCTCTGGCAGCAGATTTTAAACCATCACACTTTGCCTGCTCTTGCTGCCTATACAGAGCTGCTGCCGCTTCGCCCCATCACTGAAGGCATAGCAGCAGGTTTTCCAGCCCTACAGCTTTGGGTGTCCTACCTGGGCTGAGAGGTGTCACCATCTCCTCTAGTGGCCTCCCTCTGTACTGCTGTTTCTGTCTGCTCTGGACCCCAGTTGTATGTGAGGGGGTTGCTGAGTCTCAAAAAAGTAATCAGGTGAAGGAATCAGGTGGTAAACATCATGCTCCAGCAACTGGGGTGCTCCGGTGTGGATGGCATCATGGCTCTGACCTCTGCTACAGATAATGTCCACCCAGAAGGCAAATTCCTCCCCTCCACATTCCAGCTTTCCTAATTGTTCATGGAGAGTGAGTAACAGGTAACAGGTAAGTCATTCTGGAGTCATCAATGCCCAAGTCCGGATAGTTTGGGCATTAAAAGCACTTGCTTCAGCTTTTCCTGTAAGAGCTTCTGTGGCTGATCTTATCAACAGAACCACCAATGTCTTTGTGAGAAGAGCTGGGAAAGTCCTTTCAAAGAGCAAAGTTGTTTTGTTTTTTTCGTTGTTGTTGTTTTTTGGTTTGGTTTGGTTTGTTTTTTTTTTAGGGGGTAAGGAGCAAGAAAAAAATGACATTTGGAGCAATAAAATAAGCATTTTTCCTAGAACCACCTAGCATATGTACTGTTTTTACATTGGACTCCAGTTATAACAGGATCGATGGTTCTTTGTTTACTGGGGAGGTCCCTTGCAATTCCTGCCTGTTGCTTAGTCTGCTCCTGTCTGCCACTGCTGTTCAGATTTTTAAGGCCAATGTTCAGGAGGTGGTTTTTATGTACGCAACTGCTAGGCTAGGTGTTGATTTGTACAGGAATGCTTATTTCATTTTCTGTGGAGGTGAGCTGGGTGGAGTGACTGCTCAAACTATAGCAGAGGCTTTTGGTTTTAGGTTTTGGTTTTTTTATGGCTGCATTTGTTTTATGTTAGGTCTCTGGGAACTGTCTAAAAATTATTAGTTCCATTGAAAACTGTACATTTTCTTTCTCTTAATTAAAATTTTTTAGAGAACTCCATAGACAGCAGGCTGTTTGGGCTACCATTGATAACTTCAGTTAGTGCTTTTATTGTCTACTGCTCCCTTCCAGGAGACACTTGATTTGTCTTGGCTGTTTTCAAGAATTATTAGTACTGGCTATAGTTACTCAAATCTTTTGATTAGCTAGAGACTTAATAAAGCTGTTTATACCCTATTTTTTATGGATGGCTTCAACTCTAGAGATTGCTTTACTAATTGCTTTCAGGATGGATTTGCTTGTGGCTGAAGAATTAATGTCTGCAATGGCTCTTCCATGACAAATTCTTTCCAATAGCCATATTGTGCTTGGACTTCACTCTTATTTTTAAGAAAACAAATAATATGCTTGACATAACTAACCACAGTTGAGGTTTTTCGTTAAAAATATGGTTCTAGCATCATTTTAGCTGACTTTATTATAGTATTTTTGTAACTTTGTGTTGCTACTATTCAAATCTTTCTCTAATGCTGGATTTGTGTATGAGCTAAATTCAACTGTGCAGAGCAGATGAACAGATCCTGCTAGTTTGCATGTGCCTTATATTTCATTGACTACTATAGAGGCAAGGTGTTCAGGCAGCTATGTATCACCACATGTGTTATTCTGCCTTTCTTTGTTTCTCTACTGCAGCAATAGTGCTGGTATGTCCCTGATCTTGCAGTCTGTAGAGGCCAGACGAGACTGCTTTTTTTACTAGCATTGGTTTGCTGGCATCATGGCTCAAAGGGCAGCTTGGCAGTCTGTTCCCCTGTGGCTCTCCACTTTCTTCCCTGCCTGCTGACCTTTTCTGATGGTGTCTTTGCTTTTTCTGGAGTAACCATGCAGGAATGAGCAGCTGCACATGTAGCCTACAGACACCCTTTAATACTGGCTGAGATGGTAGATCCATTTGCAGCAGTCGTTTGTGATACCTTTAAGGCTTAACTGCCTTTGTGCAATGCCTGGGTCACAGGTTGCTTTTTGCAGACAATATGTTTCTCCTAAATTAGAGGTTCTCCTCTCTTGCTCTTGTGTTACAGAAATACACCTGTGCCTCTGGGATCCTGCTGCTTGTTAGAGCTCAGCATCTCTGGAAGGCTGCTGGGATTTGCACGGGAGGTTTTGACCTCTATAGCATGTTTGCTTTCCTGCTTGCTGCAGTGGTACGTCTGTCAGGTCTTCCTCTCTCTAATACAGATAGGTCAAGTATCAAGCTGTGGTCAGTCCCATCCTTCTGAGTTTGCCCTGGGGCAAAAAAGTCTCATGGCTAACATGTCAGGGAGACTGCTGGGATTCTTGATCTTTTATTAATCTCCAAGAAGACTTGTGGCATGTGGGAATGCCAGCTCACTCTCTTGGTTCTTTCCTGGAGGGCATTTGTAAGGTCAGGTTCAGAGGCTAGCTGGAGGTCTAAAATGGGACAGGTTTAACACAGGTGCTCAGGTCTGAGGGTGGAACAGTTTATAACAACTGCAAAGCTCCCTGGATCCTTAAATGTCCAATGACAGTGTTATCTTGGCTACTGAAATTTGGACTTCATGTGTAAGGCTGCCTTGCCTGGTAGAATCTAAAATCTGTTGTCATCCAGATAGGGAGGAAGTAGGACCTAAATTTTACTGAAGTCTGGAATGGCCTAACCTGTTTAAAAAGCATCTCAACATACTTATATGGCACCATATTTTTGTCTCCCAGGCCGACTTCAGTCTTGGGTGCTCCTTCTAGGGGATATTTAGAGGAGTTGGCAGTTGTTGGTGCTGCTGGTCTTTTGCACAAATATTCCCAAGAGCAGCACCCAGGCTCACCTTTTTAAAAAGGTCCACGTACGGGTGAGAGCTGGGCACCCACCTGCTCAAAGACCCTCAGATGAATCTGCAAAACCACCCCGTGTCAAGAGGCAGAAAGGACAGCATCTGATCTGAATGTTTGTGGTTGCATAGTCTTTTTGCATTGTAAATCTTCAAGTCCTTTGGGTCTGTGATTTTAAACTGATCATGTGAAACAACTTTAGAAGAAGGAAGCCTTTCTGTCGGGTTTGTCTTGCAGAGGTTTTGGAAAAGGTTCCCAAGAAAAGTCCTCTTTAGGACAATTGGCCCTTCCCTGTTGTAAGGACTTAGAGAAGGCACGAAGTCGCAGTGTCTCCCTTGCACCTTATGCCCGTTGGAAACCACCCCCTGGGGAGAACATTGACAGGAGGGTCCTCATCTTCCCATGACTAACTCTGTTGATGCCTTGTGAGGTTTCTCTGGGGCAAGCCAGACACTGAAGGCCCATGAGGAGATCCCAGTCTGACACCCAACAGATATCAAGGGGAGCTTTTGACTTGTTCATTGCTCATGGCTTAATGCAAGGGAATAGCTCCCCTACGAAAAGGAGAGAAAGAACTGCAGAAACTGCCACCAGCAGAAAATGTTTATCCTGTTCTTTACAGGAAGCTTTCCTACTTCCCACCGGGTGCATGTAGGGAATCAGACCTACTATTCTGCATTCAGCAGAAAAGATATCTTCTATTTGTAAGACAGAAAATGATGCAGGGAAAAGAAAAATGTTTGATCATTGCTAGCTAGTCACTTTTCTAGTTGATTAAAGGATATATATTTATACCTTCACTGTCTTGGTGCTTAACGAGGAGTCAGGAGATGGCACCAAAAATTGTATGCACTCTGTAAGAAAATTTACCTGTGTATGTTGTAGCTGTTAAGAGGGATTAAGAGGGTTAGACATTGATAAGGTACAAGAAAGGAAGAGATCACTCTGTTTATTCCACTTTCAAATATACATGTTCTTAATTTGAAGTGCAGCTCTTGATGTAGTTCTTACATTATTTATTATTATTAGATACCAAGTCCTTCTCAGCATATTTATTTTGTTAAATTACACATCTGAAATTAAATACAGCCTCTTGTCAGCGTTAATGTTCTTCTTCTTATTCTTACAGTTATTATTGATAAAAGGTGACTTTCACATTAACAGCATGTGGATTGATAAGGCAGCCATTATTTTGTTACCTGAGTGCTTTTTGGAAAGCTTAGCTCAAAGGCAAATCATGTTTACCTCCAGAGTGTGGGATGCTGAGTTCCTAGCCTTCAGACCACTGCCAAAGGTGGAGTTTGTGGCTATGGTGTTTTTGGCTAGCATCTGAAAAACTGCCCCAAAACTGAACACTCATAGACAACTGAAATCAGTAAGCGTGGCGGCTTTTGGGAGTGCACAGAGGGGTGCCTCCTGTGCTTATTTTTGAGTTGCTGGAAGGTTTCTGCTCCTTTTGTTTCTGCTCTTCTCTCCTGCTCTCTGATGCTCTTCTCTTCATTCTCAGGTAGTAGATCCGGTTGGCTTCTGGGTAGGTGACTTTGCAGAGGGGGATTTTGTAGATGGCTGGGTCATCTGAATTTATCAGCAAAAAGAGAAGCGCGGAGAAGCAGAAAGGCCAGGTGCAGAGTGGCAGCCCAAGCTGGGAGGGGAAAGGACAGAGAGATAGGTGCATTTGGATACCTCTTTTTGCATGTTCCCTTTGCTAACTTCTGCCTGTTGCTATATTCTTGCATTTGAGAAGCTAGGAGAGCCTGTGCTTTCCCTGAGGACAATATGACACAGGACATTCCTGCCTGAATGCCCCCATACAGGATCCGACATTCGGATCCAGAGGAGGATGCCCAGATGCAGGAGCCTATGTGGTGGTGGCTACATGTGAGCTAGGTTCCTGCTGGTCACTGGAGGCCTGGGAAGATCCTTCGTCAACAAATGTCAATTTGGCTGCTCACACAGATGTATCTAGTTTATCGGAAATGTATGGGGCTACATAAGGCATCCCACATGGGAGATCTCAGTCCTTTTGGAGATGCAGCTGTTGGCCAGAATGGCAATTGGCACCAATATGGAAGCAACTGAATCAAGCTCCAGAGCTTTGCTGACTGTAACGAAATCCAAGACACCCAGCTTACATGCGGACACTAAAATTCTCTAATAAATGAGCTGAATCCTACCCTCACTGACATTGTAAAATGTCATCTACTGAGAGTACTATTCCCTTGTGTTATTGGCATCGCATCCTGCTCTGTAAACCCCCCTCTTGACCTGACCTGAGGTCTGCCAAAAACAAAATCACAAGAAGAAAAAGTAAATGTTCTTTTTTTTTGACGCATCCCAAAAGCAGGTGTGCTTAACAAAGCAGCCCATCTGCAGGGACCTACACGGTACTGAGTGGATGCCAGATGAATACATTTGATGCATGAAGCTGCTAGTTCTATTTTTTTTTCTTTTAAGTTACTAAATCAATTTTATTAAAATATGGTTTTGCTTTAATCTCTCAGATCTTAAAGAAGAAACAAAGGTTGGCATTTCTGGCTTCACCTCTTTCCTGATCTGTCCAGACACAATGATTTTGTATTTAAGAGAACAGTCTCCCCCCAGTTTTAATTCTCATGTCCAGATCAAACTTAAATAATATCTGTGGGTAGGGTGGCAGAAAGATCTTGGAAGAAGCAAGGAAAATTTTAGACCATTGGGAATTGTTCAAAAATATTGACTGCAACTAAGTGTTCCATCTCAAACTGCTCACTGTTGCTGGAATTTACATATATGTGCACAATGCTGCTGTGGATAACGTGCTGCAAAGTCTTTGAAATCTTGTTATCAGTTGCAGAGTCTGCAAGTGCACGATTCAACTGACAGAATCTATACAAGACCTATCATTGGCTACAGCATTCTTGTTTCAATGCTGTCAAAACTGACATGGAGAATTTTGAGACACTTCCTTAGCATTATATCATAACAAACCAAAATACAGTTAAAACAAACACACCAAACCCCCATTAAAAATCCTTCAGACTTACCACAGATAGAGCATTAGCAAGAGCTGCTCCAGAGTAGGCACAAAATAATGCTGAGAAAAAAAGACCAAGGACAGCTCAACATCAGGAAAATCTTGCTCATCTCTCCAAAGAAATTATCAGAAATAGTAATATTGTCCAAATGCACAGTAAAGTATCCTGCCAGCTACCTGATGTGAGGATGCATGTTATAATTCAACAATTAGTTAAAATACCCCAATGCTGCATCTGGCCACTTGAACTACATGTGGTCCTACCTGCTCTGTAGAGATGGATGGTGAATGAAGAATGTGGTTTTGTCAAGAGCAAGTGATGGTGGTATTTCTTTTACCTTTAATTTCTTTTTAGTTGGCACAACTTGACCTGTGTGCAGTGGGGAATTACAGGGATCCCCCAGTTCTCGGCACTGGGGAGGCCGCCCCTCGAATGCTGGGTTCAGTTTTGGGCCCCTCGGGACAAGAAGGACATTGAGGTGCTGGAGCGTGTCCAGAGAAGGGCAACGGAGCTGGGGCAGGGTCTGGAGAACAAGTGTGCTGGGGAGCAGCTGAGGGAGCTGGGGGGGTTTGGTCTGGAGAAGAGGAGGCTGAGGGGAGACCTTATCGCTCTGTGCAACTGCCTGAGAGGAGGTTGTGGTGAGGGGGGGTCGGTCTCTTCTCCCAAGTCACAGTGACGGGACGAGAGGAAATGGCCTCAAGCTGCTCCAGGGGAGGTTTAGATTGGATATTAATGGGAAATTAATATTAATAGGAGAAATGTCTTCACCGAAAGGCTTGTCAAGCATTGGAACAGGCTGCCCAGGGAAGGGGTTGAGTCACTATCCCTGGAGGTATTTAAAAGACATGTAGACATTGTGCTTAGACACATGGTTTAGTGGTGGACTTGGTAGTGTTAGGTAGGCGGTTGGAATACAGGGTCTTTTCCAACCTAAATTATTCTATGTTTCTATTCTATGTTTCTATGAAATTCTCCACCAGTGTCTATCCTGTGGCTTCAAACCACAAGCAGTTAGCAGTGGGCCTTCTTGCCCTGTGATGTCAGGGATGGCAAAGCAGGAGATAAGGCACTCAAGGGCAAAGACAAGGAAAGGAAAGCTATGGAACAATCCAGAAACTGTGCTCAGGACAGAAAATTCCTGAAATACAAATGGTTGGAGGCTGGGTGAATCTTCATGGGAATTTTATATATGCTACGCTGTTCTTAAACTCTTCCCATAGAGTCTCTTTTTGGCTGTTGTTGGAGTTGGGGTCTTTGGGTAGATGGATTTTAAACTGACCTTGTGCAACAGCTCTCTTCCTCTAATGATACATATAGTTATGAAAAGGCTGCTTCTATGAATCTGTTGAACTGCTAAGTTGTTAAACTTCTGCTTATTGCATAGCTTGTGCCGCTTTCACAATCAGTACTTCCACCCTTTCTAGATGTTTTTAAGTTATCAGGACCTAAAGGCCCTTCTCTCTGCACTTGCAGCTTGCACATCCAAGCTCAGCTCTGATGCCATCACAGAAATAGGTCTTGCACGGTACCTAATTTTACAGCAGAGTGGTAGTTGACTCTAAACCTGTACTATTCACAGACTGCCTGGCTGCATAAATTTTTTTCTTCCCTTTATGTAAAAGATACATACCACAGGCAAGTGACAGAAGATGAGTCTGCCAGGTCAGGGCATAGAACATGCCCCCAATTGCAATGCATGCGAGTGCGCAGTTGTAATTGTGTAAGCCAAGGTAGACGCTGTCAAATGGTGATGCAATGCTCAGTGCTGCAAGACAAAAGGCAAGGCTGTGAGGTCAGGTATGAGAGATATCTACAGCAGGACCTGTCACTTGCTGGGAATCGACCATCTCTTCCCTCTGACATCTATATGAATTTAACCATGCTAACACTTGCATAACATGCACCTGCAGAAAAATGGATGGAATGAAATGAAGCTCATTATTTTGGAGCTCTGATAATGTCCCTAGGGTTGGAATTTGGCCTACTGTCAAAGGTTTATTTCAGGCAAAACTTTCTGCATATGCACTGAGTGTGTTGTAGTGAGTCCCCCAGACGATCAGATGGAGGATCCAGCCAGGGTGTAGGAGGACCTTCTCACCTGGGTGTCCTTCTTGCAGAAAGCTGTGCTCACATGCACTGTTTAAACCTCATATATACCCTGATCTTGAATATCAGAGGCACAGCTGAGTGTTTTTTGTGGGAGTAAGCAGGGTTTTCCATCTCTTCCTAATGACCTTTGCTAGATGTGGTCTAGGTACTAGGTGTGGTCACTCCATTATTACTGTGGAAATTCTCTGCTGCGCTGGGAGCTGAGAGTCTGCTCCAAACCTGACCTCATAGGCCCTTCTGCAGGATTTCTCAGAGGCTTCAGAAGTACCAGTAAAAAGAAGAGCACAATATGTAGTGCACAGGCAACCATCATGTCACTCTTAAGATTAATACATTTCCTGCTATAATGTCCTCATTTGTCTTCTGTTTCATCACTGTGCTTATCCCCAGATACTTTCCCCTGACCTTTCTTTTCCAGATTAAATACCAGACCTGTACAAAACTTGCCAAATGCTCTTAACCATACAAATTGTGGATAGTTTTGTTTGAAAAAAAATAGCTCACATCTTGTACAAAGTGCTTGAGGGCTCAGAGAACTTATTGTTGGATGACTGTGCCTTTTCCAAGGTTGTTGTCTCAGATTACACTTAGTCCATCATATTTTTTTTATTACAATTTGTCACATAAGTGGCATTAATCTTGTCTAACTTCAAGGGTCAGATTCATCTTTCTTAAGATTTTTTCTCTGGTTAGTGGAAAGACAGGCCACTGTAGCATTCATTTAGCTATTTTTGCAAGTCTGCAGCAGGATAGAATGAAATGCATCCTAGAAGTCTGTTTCTTTTCGCTGACTGATCAGCTCTGAGGTAGACATCTGCATGTGGTGGTAATTCAAAACACTTGTGGTGGCAAGAGATCAGTTCCAAAACTATTTATCTAGGTTTCTTTATCATCACATCCAATGGCAGGAGGGTTAAGCAAGGTGGAACAAAGCACCTGCCTGAGTTACAAGTCTAATTCAAAGCTTAAAGAAAATCTGCTTCTGTTCTTGCCTTCACCATGTTGTGTGGTCTTTGGTAAGAGCTTCCAAATTTAGAGTCAGTTTCAAAAATAGGAGTGTTATCCCAAGTACATTGAAGCCCATGCAACTTCAAAGTCTGGACAGAGTCACGTAATGACTAGTGTCAAGGTACCCTAGCTAAAAATGACTTTGGTAAATATTTCTTACCTGCAAACATCCCCACTGTCGATCCAATTGCAGCATGTAAACAAATAAGTGGGGAGGAGATGAGTAAAGCAACAAGGAAGATGCCTCCAGTCCAGGGGTTTTCGCAACCATACACTTGACCAACACCGACTGGGATGGATTGCAAGAGCTGTAGCAGCCGGTAGAAAAGGACACACTATTGTATCTCTCTACTGAGAAGGACACTGCAGTTATTTAGCCCAGGCTACTGGTTAGAAAGAAAGGAAGCAACCTTGGCTCTGCGGGAGACTGATGGGTACCTGTGGGCTCTCATGCCTTTCAAATCAGAGTTAGTTCACTGTTTGGTTTGAACTTCATCAGTCCAAGATGGACATTTATTTCTTTTGGAATGGTAATATTGAGGATGGGCTGTTGGGGGGTTGGGGTTTTGTGTTTGGTTTTTTTTTTTTTTTAGGTGACTTCAGCGAGGGAGAAAAATGGTGACCTCCCTAGGCAATAATACTATGATGGGCCTGGTTGATTTGAGTTTATTATATATTATATGAAGCATATCAGTTACCCTTGTGCTGCTTTGGGAAGGTCATCCTCCAGAGCTAGAGCTAGACCTGAGGGGACTGGGTGTAAATGAGTTTATGTCCCTTCAGAATCCTGGCGTTTCTTCTGTCTTTTCATATTGTCTCTGACAGTCTCACTGATGTTCTTTTAACTACATCTGGCCGGCAAGAGTGTATATCCAGATGTGCTTCTGTACTGACAGCTCTCAAGGCTCATTTTGGGGCAGTACCATTTTAGGTGAAGTGAGAGGTTCAGCAGCTCTTTTCCCTCAGGTTCGATCAGCCTTTCCACTGGATCAGCCAGGACTTCCCCTAGGGCGTTTATGGCACTGCCCTCTATAGACTAAACCAAGCCATGTAGTTCCATGAATTGCTACTGGCTGTACATATCATTTAGCCATTCTGACCCATGTGAAAGTGTTGTCCCAAGATGAATGTCTGCACACTCACCTTTATAATGAAAGGGCATAAACTTGTTGGAGCGAAGCTTACCAGTGGCACATTGATTGCAGACCAGGTGATATTGGGCACTGATGCTACAGGCTTGATGAGGGTTGTAGGGAAGAAGGGGTTGTAGTGTCCTGTGGCTGCCAAGTACAAAGTCACCGCAATATTGAAGGGCAGAGTGAAAACAGGAAGGTCCCATTTACTGAAGATGGATCCCAAAGCACTGGACAGGATTGGACTAAGAACAGAGGGAGAAGAGAAACAAGTATAACTTGTTCATAACATTTACAGTGATGAAACAGCCTACTGCTGGTCATAAGCTCTGGTAAGTGCAAGCCAATACCATTCCTTTCAGAAACATCAGGTAGTGAATACCTTTAATATATTAGCCTGCATCAGACAAATAGTTGCAGAATGCTGTTTATCTTTTTGCAACAACTATCACATCCATTCACAGGTGGTATAAACTCCTTTCTCTCAGGACAGCTGGCTAGTGTGCAAGTGCTCTGCTAGCTGGGCTAGGCTCAGGAAGACAACAAAGAAATGCATCCAGTAGAGCATTTAGGCATGGATGGAGAAAGGTAATTGGGCTTCTTTTTTGGTAGAAAAATCTAACAAAAAAGAGAAGAACAAATTTTGGGAATGCCACATGAAGAACTGTGGAGAACTTTTGGTGGTCTGACAAGCTGCCGCCTTGAGGAGGAGGGAAGGAGTTGGAAATTACCTAACTTCCTTTGTTTTTTTTTTTTGTTTGGAAGATGTCAGAAGATGGTTCTGGAAGAGGAATAAAGCAAAAGAGGTGATCAGAAAAGATGGAAAATCTTCCATTAAGAAAGGCGTAAAATATTTACTATGTTAGACACTATTTTGGGGGAATGAGGACTCCTTAGGACATATGGAGCCTCACAGAGTGCAAGACGACGTTACCACTGTAACAGAGCTGTGAAAGCTTGTTGTGTCAGGCACGACCCAGACCTTGACTGATGTTCCTGCTTATGTCAATGAGACTGATGTTTCTGCGTGCTGCCCAGATATGACCCAAAGTCATACAGCATTTTCTGAAAACTGAGCTTCCTTCTTAAGAAACACAATTGAGTATATTTAGCATGTAAATTACTTGGGGTGGCTGTCAAAATATTTAGAGACTGAACACTAAAAAGCATGCAAACCTTGAGATAGTATGACTTTTCCCAAAGTTCTTGGCTGTAGAACCTGGAATATAAACTTCACCAGATCTGCTTTTCTCAGGGTGTTTCCAGACTGCCTTATTTCCACTTGAAGTTGTTGCCCTGCATGAATGTCTTTGTGGTAGCACATTGGTAAGATAATATCTATTTTTTATGGTGCCCCGAAAGCATGTGGAAAACAGTGAAAGGCCAGGTCCTATCCTTGATAGCAATAGACTGTGTTCTGCTGCTTCCAGCTCAGCTTTCCTGATGTAAGAGAGCTGAGCAGCTCTTATGCTCAACCTCCAAGCAGTAGTGGAAATTGCACAGTTTACAAAAATTCATTTTAAAGACTTGAATTTTTCAAGAAGCTGCATTTGAGTCCTAGAAAGTAATTAAGCTGTTCTAATAAAAAACCCCACCCAAATTATTTGGCATTTCAAAAGCAACATCTTGTGTCCTGTTGTGTAGATACTATCAGTGGAAAAAATGCTTTGTTCTGCCTGTATAATCTCAAATGAACCCTATTCTTCTATGACAAATTTGGTTCCCAGAGCAGTTTACAGATTTCCATGCTTGTAGCTGTAGGAAAAAAATCAGCAGTTCAGTGAAAATGGTGTCCTAATTTCTGTGCTGAAATACAAAGCTTCTGCCAGTTATACATCCTGTCAGAAAAAAACCAGAAACAATTAAAGAAATGCTGACTTCTAAAGCTTCAATTCAAAGTATCAGTTGAAAAAATCACTGAAATGTCTAATTTCAAAATCTTTTAGCTCTACCCTTGAGTCTTGTGAACTAAAAGAACAAAGAAAAGTTTGAATAAAAGCCTCAAGGAATTCTGGCAGAGAAGAGAAACTAAACATTCTTGCAATGTGTCCTGGATTTTGAGAGATTCTTACAAATTGACCTTTGCTGAGAGTGGGTAAAGAAATAAAATATGAAAAAAAAATATGATTTTAAAAGCAATGAGATGCAATAATGACTTGTGTCTTATCGCTAACAGTGATTAAAATGTGACTCTTGAATTAATTTCAGCTAAGGCTGTTAAATAGATTCTGCAGTGCTGTTAGGGTCCATATTTAGAAATGGTAAATTTAATACTGAAAGGACATCATCTAGCATTCAGAGTTACTTGGAGGAATTAATTTTGCTCACGACTGGTTGCATGTCTGAGGGGGGGGAGATTGAATCCAGCCCAAGAGAGAGCGCCAGGTCAGTTCAGTGCCTGGATGAGGAAGAACCGTTGTGGTGTTGGGCACAATGACGTCCACCCTGAGTGTGTCCTGCTGGTGAGGGCCATTTGCAGAGAGTTGAAGTCCTTGTGCTATAATGTGTTGTCTGGACACACGACCTCCTACCACCGTGCCTCACAAGCTCTGTACATCACTGAAGGCCTCTTTCCAGTGCCCCTGTGGCTGGAGCTGCTGGCGTAGAGGAGACTTCCAAAGTGTTTAAGCTGTATATAGCAAGACTCCTCATTCTTTAAGAATTGCCCCTAGGAGGAGAAGTGGCACTTACCAGGCCATTGATATAACTGCCACCGGAGGAAGAAGCCACCAGTAGTAATCCCCTTTGTCAGAGAAGGCGGCTATGAGCACTCCCACCAAGATCCCGTTATAGCCGTGCAGCCCAGCTGCAATGGCTGATCTGCGATGGAAAGAAACATTTGCAAGGTAGCAAGCTGTGCTGAAGGTGACCCGTCACAGGGACCCACTGAAACACTATTTATAAGTGTCCTGCTCACAGTGAAGGGAGTGTAGGGAAGGATGAAGAAGTGGTGAGGTTAACTGCTTTATTGCAGTGGTGTGTGGAAGGCAGGAGTTTGGAGACTGTTGAATGATGATGATCTGGGGGGTTTCCCATGATCCACAGGACGTACATGACTGTGACAGTGGCTACCAGAGAGAGATAACTTTCTGCTCTCACAAAGACAGCAAGCTATGGGGGCAGGCCAGCTCTTCTTGGACCACAGCTCTGTCCTCACATAACTGCTTCCAAACCATCCATAAGGAAAGCCAGTCTGCTGTCTCTAATGTACTCAAATGTGGGGCTATGACCCATCAGTGGGTTCCTGGTACCATAAGGGTCAATTTTTATCAAGTGCCCGGATGTGAGGTACCACCTACCTGTCCTGACTGAGGGCCAGCGCAGTTAACGTTGACACGGTCATTCCAGTACAGCCTGTGAGCATCCACCAGGGGCTCTGGATGAAGATCCCCACTAAAATAATCAGCCCGCTGAGAGGGTTGTTGACAAACATCACCTGAGAGGTCCCTCGCAAAATCCAGTCCACCAGCTGGACCATTAGGGGCTTATCTGGAGGAGATCAAATAAAAATACTGGTGATAAGGCATCATTTCAGCAGGACTCCCTCAAAGCACACTCATCTCTACAGTCGCTTTCTGGCCACAGAACAGAGGCGATGTATCAACAGAACTGTAAAACCAGTTTCTGATTTATTGTTGTCTGAGCATATTTTGCATCTGGCACTTGAAAAGCTAATAGGGATGAATTGGGCACTGCTATAAAGTTCATGGAGAGATCCATAAAAAGTGCTTTATTTATGGTGGTCAAAGAACAGTCTTCCTTGCATGGTAGATTGCTTAAGATTCTGCTATTAATTTAATGAGGATATAGTCCCTTTTTAGTGTATAATTCAGATGCAAAGAGGGACTTAGGCACAGACTGAAACTAGTTGGTATGTGGATAGAGAAATATGAAAAGGAAACACTTTTGCTGTTTTAGGGACCCAGAACATAGAGGTACATTGTATATAAGAGATGGGTCAAACTGTCACAGGTGTCTAAAAAGAACTTTGGGAACTGAAGAACCTACATTAAGAGAATAGTTACTATAGCTTGGACTGTACTCAGCAGAAAGAGTAATTTCCAAAGGACAATGAGCCATTGCTCTTTAGAGAAGTCTATAGAACCCAGACAGAGCAAACGGGCACCACACTCGGGTACCCCAGGTGAGTGCAGGGGTGGGGTGGGATGTGTGTGCGGCTGAGCGCATCTATGTACAGTGCTCCTATTGATCTCCATGGTGTGAGGAGGGTCTTGTAGCACTGCAATAACTTTTTGCTGCTGGCTCTTCTACTGCAAATTGACTTGAAGTCTTTTTCTGCCATGCTTCTGGGAAGGGTGTAACCATTTCTGTACTGCTGTGCATTATTGAACATGATACGAGGAGAAAGAGGTGCTGCTTACATGCACAATATGTTCATGCAATGTGTATATGCAGCTTTCATCTTAAATATTTAAAATTAATTCAATTACTTTAGATTGTTAATTAGACACAGAATAAAGTGCCACACTACTTTTTGAATCTGGGCAATGATTTTTTCCTAAAAGCTCTTCTCTTTTGCACTCCTTACTTTTCCACTTCCCTATGTTATATTTACAGTCAGTCTCAAGTTTTGCTTTCTGATGAGATTAGCTTAAATAGAGGATCTTTGAAGGGATAGGTACCACTCTACATCTTTTCAACATCACTGGAAGAGCCCTCCCAAGAGGCTGGAGAGCAAGTTCAGGGACGGCTTTGCAAGCGACCCTGAGGCTCTGCATTGTTGGGGAGCCAGGCAGCTACAACCAAGGAGGAATGAGTTTCTTAGAGAAAGATGACCAGGCTTGTCGGAAATAATTTTTACTAGTATTTGGTGTTGAGCTATGAAATATATCAGCAATGCTCATGGTTTTGGACACAGATATAACCGGAAGAATTAAAATACAACCAGTGGGCAATGGCTAAAGCTTTTCAGGACATTGAGTAAGAAAAGCTGTATACTGAGCATGGACCACTGGAGTAAAGAGAAAGCAGGAGGAGATGATCCCCTGTGACTGGGGATCACACTGCCAGCCTGCTGAGCTCCCTGCCTGGAGGCATCTCAGCCACCCTCCTCCACCAACCGTTAGCCGCTGCACAGCCTGGCTGTACACAGCTGTCTCTTATTTCTCTCTCATTGCTGGAGCGTACTGGTAACGAACCTCGCCTTGACAGAGGGCCCACAGTCCTACATAGCCTCTCAAAGCCCCAAATCCATAATAATTCTGATTAACGCAGACCATCTGCTCATGTATTGTTCCTGTCTGGACAGTAAACCTTTGAGATCAGTACTTGCTTTGTCTTTTATAGCAACATAACAGCCACAGTACTTATTGCTCCCCTAAGGCTGGTAATACAAGAGCTTTTGCCCACACAATCAGAAATCAAGTCCCCATCGCCAGCCCACACGTGGATAGGAGATGGTTGCTGATCCAAAGCACTTACAAAGAAGACTAAATCCCCAGCCCTGAAGTGTGATTCTGAGCACTGCTAGAAGGAACGTGATGCTTCTTTTGCCTGTGCTGAATTATGCCTGCAGCCGTGGTAAATGCAGAGATCCCCTCCCTGAGAATAAAGTGATTTGGGTTAAAAGGCCAGAGGTTTTCAATGAGTGCAGACCACGCTGCCTCTGCTCTGCCTCAGGGAGTGAAATGGCCCCTGGACTCATGCCCCAGCACTGAAAGTACTGTTGGCAATATAGATGTTCCCAGCTAGACCTTCCTACACAGAGAGCTATAAACATATCCCTCTGCTTACTTTTCATCCACTCTCCGTATTCTTTCATTTCTCCTGTGAGATACCCAAAAACTTTGTGGATCCGATTTCTACTTCTCCCCAGCAGGTCCTGGCCTCTTGGCTTCTGCTCCTCATACAACTGCCTCTCACCAGGACGTTCAGCCACAACGATCTCTCCAAGCTCCATCTCTTTCAGGTGGTGAGAAGACGTAACTGTAAATCGCAAAGCCCGTATGTTAGAAAACCTTTTGAGCTGTGCACTGGCAACATCCTGCTATACTTTAGAGCCCCATGGTGATATCCTTTTCCAAAGACGGGATGTTTAATGAAGAAGGGACCTGCCTGAACCACTGCTGAGAGTGATGCGCGCTGCTGCCTGGGGCAGTGGTGTCTCCTGCTAGGGATGATACCAGGAAATGACCCACTGCTGTCATGAGGCTGTGGCACAGAGCTGCAGGGGAAAGAGGGATGTGACATGGGTGCCCTACAGCCTCCCACCTTCACTCCAGCTGCTGATGCAATGTGTGACAAGCTGCTGGTTGGACAGGGGACATAACCTTTACCAAGTAACCAAGTGGTACCTGCATGCTGTTGCAGCTACCACGGAGGGAGCCTGATGATATTTGGCTAGCAGCGAGCTGAGGGAAGCGATGCAAATTGCCAATACAGTAACAGACAGCAGGAGACAAGAAAATACTGGAGGAGAGGCTGAAGCCTCTATCCCTTTTGACATTTTGAGCTGATGCATCCATATATCACAGCAAATCTATGGCATTTCCACGCTTCTCATTCCACATCTGCCGTTGATAGACCATCAAGAGCAAACAGGGGTAGCACCGAAGTATTGCTCAGAAAACAGCATCCACATGTGGCTTTAGACAAAGATAAGCACCTCGGTTCAGGGCTCTGTGGTCTTTAGTTAACAGGTGAATCCAGGCAGGATTATGGATTTAATAAACTCCTTATTACAGTTGCAGGGTTCTGTTCATTAAAAAGTCCATTAAGATATAAACCCTTAAGAGGAAATACACTGCACCGCACCCTAGTGATCTACACTGCAGATTACATCTGAAAAAATGCCATCCTGCTTTCTGAGGGAGTCTGGCTTCGGGTGGCCTCTGGTTTTGCTGCAACGATGTTGGAGAAGTGTGGCTGGGTTTCTAGGTATTGCCCAAGAGTGGACTGTGTTGTGAAGTGCTTGCCCCGTGTTTTGTGGAATATTGGCACCACCTTCTGGTGGGAGCCTATTTTTTGGTAGCTTAAACAGGCTGGCTGCCAGTGTTAAAGCCTGTAGCAGCAGAAGGACAGGCTGGGAAGGGATGCCTTGCTGGAGGGAAGGCTGTTTTGCAGAGAGGAACGCTGACAGGCAGGTGGTAAAAATATGTGTGGCTCTGAATGCCCTAATAAGAAGGTCCTTGAGCATCAAAAGAAGTTTTCCCTTCACCCCTGGCAGCACAATGCTAAGTGCAGCCTTGCAAATGCATTGCGCAGCACTTGCTGTCTAGTGCTTTGGCTCTCTCTGCCGGCAGTTCGTCCCTACCGCAGCAAGAGTCTTTGTGATGACCTTCGTGCACAAGCATCAGCCTGGGGCTGGGTGTATGGGCAAGCCATGTGGTTACGTGTAACTGTAAAAACTAAACCTAAACAGCACTCGGTTTGCTTGATCCTAAGGGGGAGGGGGCGGCGGGGAGGATTATAGAAGGTATTGAGTGGTCTAAAGCAACAAATGGGGTTGTGCAATGAGTAGACACCCCAAAACCTCCCTCATGACTGTCTTGTGGTCATGAGCAAGGAGGTTCTCAGGTTCTGCCCAGCTGCAGGAATAAGCAAGGAGCAAAAAAAGGGGGACGGTGTGGGTCTACTGTGTCTGTCCGTCTCCCCATGCCCCCCACCCTCCTTTTTTGTTATCTGTTATCTGATCCTGGCCAGAAGCTGAGTCCAACCCATGGTTTCAGTTAAGGCACCCTTGGTGACTGTCATTTTTGACTAGTTCCTTGTGGCTAGCCAGGAGGACACTGGTGTAGGGAACACTGAGCAGGAGTCCCCTTTCTCCTCCTGTGTCCTCTAGTCTTAGGGAATTTGCTATGGCCAAATATTGTGAACTTCCATCCCTCTGAGGTAGGAAAAGACCAGGTCCTACTGGAAAACCAGGTATTTATACCTGAATTCATCCCATAAATACTTGGCTGGGTAAGATGTGTCATTGCATTGGGCTTCCTGGTAGTCAGTGTAGCTTTGAGCACCTTCAGATGGAAGTCAGCCCTTCTCAGCTCCGAACTGCCCTCCAAACAGCCTGTTCTTCTCTTTGACAGCTCAACCTGCGTGCTCTAGTCAAACATCCAATGTTTTTTGGGATGGACACAGGGTCTGAGGTCAACAGCACAAGCAGAGAAGAGACTCCAGAGCAAAGCTAGGCTCGCACCTGGCTGTCATAGAGGTTGCTTTCCCTCAGGAGCTTAAAATTCATATTTAGCAGGTGTGGCTGATATCAGAGATATTCAGTGTTGCCTATTTTGTTTATTTGCTCATGTTCCTTCCAGAAGCCTTCTCCAAACATTTTCAAGAGTTGAGGTGCGCTCAGACAGCTCTAGTGGATCTACATAAAGGAGGCTGGAGTGTCTCTTAGGATCTTGAAGTCTCGGGGACACATCAGTAAAAAAAGGTTAGTGGCCACTTTGCTGTGAACAATATTCACCACCAGCAACTGAGTGCAGCTGTTATCAGCAGGGGGAATAAATGCTGAGTGGTTGTGTCGATGTCTTCATAGTGCCTGAAAATGTCATGCTCATTTTAAACCTCACCAGGAGAAAATACTGTTGGGTTTTACAAAGCAGAAACATCGCTGCAGAGCTTCTGAAGCCTGTATTTACAAGACTGCGCTGCTCAATTCCCTCTGAAATTGAGAGGTGGGGCATGTATATTTTTAGAATTCTTGACCTTGCTCACATAATTTAATCGTTAGTGGTTAAGTGCAAAGTAGACAAGTGAAAGCCCTTTGTAGTCAATTCAGAGAGGGTCTAGATTCTCCAGAGAGTGGTTCATGTCCCTTTCCTTATGTACCTATCTAAGATGTGAAAAAAAGGGTGTACGTCCCTCTCCTTCCACCAGCTGCAGCGGGAGCCTGGTTGCTGAGTTTTTAGAGGGCTATTTTTAGGCAAGATAAATTCCAACCTAAGAGATTTTGCCATGGTCAACCTTGAAGTTTATGGAAGTGGGATCTGGAGACCCAGGCTTGTGCTTTAAATCACTGAGACATCTGTAACCGGCCTGTAATCTGCATCAAGAAGGGCATCAAAGCTCTGGGGCTAAGAAAAGAATTACAGTCTCTTCCTGTGATTCCTGTTTGCTGTCTCCCTGTGAATGAGAAGGGAACTAAATCTCTGCTTGGAAGGGATCAAACCTAGCCACCTCAGATGGGAAGGCAGCCTGGGACGTGACTGGAGGAGATGGCTGAAAAATTACCAATTTTTTTGGGAAAGGAGTAGCGCAAAAAAAAGAGTTGCAGGGATGCCGAAATTCTCTGCACTGCCACAGCAGTGAACTGTGGGGCTTTACAGCAGAGGAGCCCAAGGGGCTGCAACAGCTAGGACCCTGGAGGGCTGTGATGGGCACAGTGATCCCTGCAGGAGCATCGCCCTGGAAAAACACAATTACTTTGCAGCGAGCACCTGTCAGTCGGTAGGCTTGTGCTCAGTGGTACAGGCTCCATGAATAATAGAGAAATCATTTGAACAATTACCTAATTAGGGCTAATGAGAGCCTGAATCAGTTATGGCACACCTAGGGCTGATAGGGAATTCCTTGAGGAAAGGGTCTTTTGTCGGCAAACAGTCATTCATCAGTGCGGTAATGAGCTGTCCTGCTTCTTATGAACATTTATCAGATTGCAGGGTAATGCCCGGTAGTTAGGCATCTCTAGACCTACCTGTGCCTGCTCATTCCCAGACAGACAGCTGTTGTAGTGTGCTCTTGAGGTGCAGGATGCTGATAGCATGGAGCCTTGCATTTTTAAGCCTCTCAGAGTAAGCAGCGGGTTTCTTTTTCACTTGTGCTACTAGACAAAATGTTCACAGTGTAGCACCCTCATACAGCCTGCAGTGATCTGGTGGCCCCATGAAAAAAGCCAAAACCACCCAACCACAATACAGGTGGGCTGTGAACAGTGGGATGGTGCATTAACAGGGTGATGGGTGATGCGTAACACTTCAGACAACTTTTCTACAGGGCTGCTGTTTGTGTAAGGAGCTTAGCCTTATGCTAAGATATCTAAAGCCAAGCCTTTGCTCTTTTCTTCTCTATGCTGAAAGCATAGAGGTGATCAGAAAAGCATTGACTTCAAGGGACTTGGCCTCACAAGGGCCATGAAAAGAAACTGTTTGTAAAAGCACATTGCTCTCATAAGAAACCATTAAGACATAGAAAAGAAATACAGTGAACAGCTAGAGGACAAAACTTTGGAATGGTGACAGAGTGCTTGGCTGAGTCCTAATGACTTTACCAAGCAAAGCTCTACCAAGGATCAACCCCTGACACCAAACACAAATGAACAAAGCAGGGCATTTCGGAACAGTCACTGAGGTTGAATGCGATACAATTCCAGAGAGCATGTATGAAACACTTAGCCACAGTCCTTCAAAGTACAGAAAGAAAAAAAAAAAAATCCACCCAAAAGGAAAAAAATATGCTCAAGTAAACTTGTTTCTTATCACAGGCATCACATAAAGCCACATACCAGAGCAGCTCTGTCATATCTGTACAAACACAACTACCACACAATAGTTAGTAATCAGAATAGTTTAACTTATTGGACTAAATATGACTCTTACATCCTTATTTAGATACTTGGCTTTTACGATGTGGTCTTGGAGTCTTTCTGTGCCTTCCTTTCCCAGTCTGTGTAGTATGTAATGCAATACTTGCTTTGCTCCAAGGCGATACTTCTCTTTACTGCTCCTTCGTTTCCCTCGGTTGCAGCAGTATCTCCCAATCTGCCAAATGGATGCACATAGTTAGTTTAATGGGTTGTCCTAGTGTCTTGCATAGAAGTTGTGCTGTTACCATTTGTGTACGGACTGTAAGTATATACATATATGTGTGTGTGTGTAACTGTGGAGAATGAGCATTTGCCTTCCTTACCACGGGTCTTCTGAATTACGTTTGTAGAGAGGGATTCCTCTTGACTCCCTTTAGCCATTTAAAGGCTTATAGTTTTTGGCTCTCTCTATGGCCAACATAGACTGAGCGGAATCATCTCCGGGCAGTTCACCCAGGTGGTCAGACATTGTTCTTGGGATGGGATGGATTTCTTTCCCCAGGGGTCTGTCTCATCCCTTTAGTGGCGATGAGAGACTAAGATGAGGCTTATCTGGCTAACTGTGGGTATCTCCAGTTTAAGTGCCTATATCCAAGCAGCTTGCCTTGACTTCCAGTGAAGAGCTGGTCAATATATGGATCTAGAGCATGATTCATCCCCCACCATCCTACACAGATGAATCACATTGTAAACTCTGTTGCATTTGCTGTCTATAATGGGAAAGACGGACAGCTCAGANTTTTCCTGCATATGGTTTCAGTTATAAAACCAGAGGGGAAAGCAAATAGAGGAAATATGAAATATAAAACCCATCACTTCTAAACAGAATGTTTTTCAAAGGTTTCCATGAGGTGTTGGCTGCTTGGAAAAGCAGACTGTAAAACAACTTTACAAGCCACATTTATTCTAAGAGCTCCACTTATTGAAGTACAATTCAAACTCTTGTTCTGCCGGCCAAGTTCCATAAATTAAATACTTGTCCAATAACACATACCTCTCCACTTGGATTCCCTG
>WEKW01023645.1:460400-485110 GCA_013389905.1 Sula dactylatra | reverse complement strand
GTTCAAAAATGAAAAAAAAAAAAAAAGAAGAAAAGGCAAATAGAGATGGAAATACAGCCAATGACCTAGCTAAGTAGGGCATTTAGTAGTTTAGTAGAGTTATGAACTCTTCCTGCATCTGTTTCTTTGTATAAATAATTAAACATTCGCTACATTAGAAAGGTGGAGATTAGCTATCTATGGGCTCATGATAAAGTGCTTTGGCTAGTCTACAAGACGCTTATGGAAAAGCCCCTTTTCTTAATTATGTAAATCAGAGACTTGATCTATCCATAAGACCCAACTGAATCTTATGATTATCAGCACATGGTTGTCCAGTGATGCTCACCCTTTTTGTCTCTCCAAAAATCCGTCCCTGATGCCAAAAAAAAATTATATGCATTACCTAGAAAATGTTACATTTTGAAAACATTACTTTTTTTCTGAAAGTTTTAATGGCAAGTCTTTTTATTGAAAAATTTCTACCCAGTTGTGGAAAAAGCTGGGTTTTATGTAAAGTTAACTGATGAAAATGCACAAGTGTTTCATGAGAGGAACTTTTTTGCAATGCATATGTTTTCACCAAATGTAACAAAAAATTATTCACTTCCAACAAAAATCGAAAACAAAAATATTTTAGTAAAATGGATTTCTTTTTGTTTAATTGAGATTTATTTAAAAAATACAATTGTAATTTTTCACTCAGGAATATTTTTGCCATGTTCTTAATGAGCTTTGCATTTATTATTCTATTTATAAAGTATCCGGGGCAATTCTGCATTCAGGGCTTGTAAGGCAGGTAGCAAGGTAGCAAGTTTTTCTCATTGGTGACAATAGAATTACTTTACCACTACAGTATTTCAGTTGTGTGCTGTTGTGATGGGATGGAAATAACACTACTTATTCAATGGTAAAAATGGAGTTATGCAGGAATAATCAGCCTCCTATAAATGGAGGAAACTTGTTTGCATACAAGGCAGTTTTTAAAAGGCCATGTAACAGGAGGTTAGATTTGCTTGCAAGGAACTAGTATATAATCACCACAGAGGGTCCAGTGCTTCCTCTTCATTACAGAGCAGGGCTGAGTTCTTATGCAAACATCTGACCAGCACACTTTGGATTCCAGGACATTATGATACCCTGCTGTTGTTTTGATGGGAAAAAAGTGATGAAACAAACTGGGCATTTCAGCCTCTGCTCTACCTCACCTTAAAACGTAAGATGCTGAGTGTTGTTCTGTTGTACATTGATCAATGTGATTGTAGCTTTGAAGCTGGCTGTACATCATGCAGCAAAGATATCTTTGATTAATCCCCTCCTGGTTAGTTTAAGTGATAGAAAGCCCCCTGAGGACTTAGGCTTGCTCTCCTTCTTTGCAGAGATCAGAGACAAATAGTTTCTTCCTGTGTTATTCTTGTCTTGTGTAAAGAGGATTTGTACAAGGAAGTCCCTGGTGTAAACATTGTTGAAAAATTGTTCTAAAGGATTAAAGCTTCTCTAACGATCTGACAGAGGGAGTGTGTCGTCTAGCAGCCTGCACTGATGTACCAAGGTTTGGGCTTCAAGTAATGAGGCAATGCACTAGACATAATGTTTTGAGAAGATGTGAAAGACAGAAGCTTCACCCATTGGTATATTTATTAGAATAAATATTAGTCACAGTCCTTCTTGCTTAAAGAGAGGCAATTTTGCCCAATAAATTATACACACAAAAACACACTAGCGTAGCATCTACTTTTTTGCGGTTTTCTACACTTTGAGACTAAAAGGAGGTGAGTACTAGGGGAATAGGGTGAGGTTAAAATCCTATAGCTCCACTGAATTCTCAGACTGTTCCTGTACTGTTACTTTAAGGCTAAAAGGACATGGTTTTTTCCTATATCAGAATGTTGTTCAATGTCACTTCTAATTCAATAAATAGAAATGCCTATATGACTCAAAAAAATCTCTACAGCTCACTGACCTTTCAACAACTTTATGCAATACCAATTTGTCTTCTTTTTAGACACTGCCAAAAAGACCAACTTTTGCACCTCAAGCAGAAGAACTTCAGTGAGGAGTTCATGCTTAGAACACCTTTCAAATTCATTGCCCCTTACCAAATATTCATTTATTAGTTTTTCAGTTAGCCAAGAGCCTAAGGAAAAAGTAGAACAATTTCATTTAATTGGCAGAATTGTTATATAAACATCCTGCCCCTTATTTATTTTTGGAAATATAGAAGCCAATAGAGCCATTGAACTATAAGGTCACATTTGCTTAGAGCAAAATCTCTGTATCAAGATTTCAGTCTGTCTATAGTTCTTTTCTTGCAGCAGGGAGACTACAGAGGAAAGAGAGATGTAGACTGAACACCAAAACAACACTTGAAAGAATTCTAGATGTTCTTCCACAGAACAACTCAGGAAGGAGAGATAAAAGGAGAAGTAAAGCAGTTGATGCTTTTCTGTATAAATTGTGACTCTGGAAAAACTACTGTTTGCATGCATATATATGCACACTGCGATCAAATTAAGATGGCCTGGACAAACTCAATTATTTTTTTCAGAGCTTCCTACATCTTGACTGGGCAATTTTGATGTTCTTTATTGGTCCTTATTTGTTGATGTGTGAATGGGAAGATTCTTCTTACTTTTCATGAAAGAAAATATCTGTACGTGAAATATAGATAATGATATCAATCAAAAGAGATGTAGTTTTTAAATTTACCACCCAACAACTGTCATATAAGTCAGTGGAGGAATAGATAACATTAGTTATCTTCTTAATGGACTACCTTTTTAGTCTGGATTAGTCTGAGAATTACAGCAAGAAATACAGATACTTAGGTATACATCTGCCCCAGCTCCCGGGAGCATGGCCTCTGGATCTCAGATCCCCTGTGACTCTCCTGACATTTTCTTCCTGTCTCTGTGCTCCTGGATCTGTGCTACCCTAACCACTTCCAACTTCTCTTTGCTCTTGTGTTGCCTTGCTGTCTGCTGCCCTCTACCTCAGTTCATTCCTCAGGTGACACCAGCTCTCACATGGACATTCTATTTGAACGCAATGTAGCAAACTGATAAATTCTTAAAAGCTGGCACTGAAAGAACTAGTTCCACCTTCCCCATTTAGCTTATTCCAGTCTAATGTCTTGCCAGAATTATAGCATGAATCTGCCTCAAAGCAATCCTGATTGCAACCTGCCCATGGATCCTTTGAGAATCTCCAGCACTCACACTCCTTGCCCAGGTTTTGTACCCTCGTCTCACCAGTGTCCTTCCCATGGACCAGCTGTTGTTTCCCAGCTCCTTTCCCAGCCCATTCACATCTCTTGCTCTCCCTGCTGACCACATTGTATCTGTTTGCTTCCTCTTCCCTGCTTTCGCTGCTGTCTGGATACAAGAGTAAATGACTTGTTGCTGGCCTGCTGCTGCTGGGCTTTCGCACCAGGGTCTCCCAGGTTCCTACCCAGACGTGAGCAGCAAGATTAGTCGACCATAGTGAATCAGAGGTGGCTGCAGTATATTTAAATGGAGAATTGTAAAAAACAAGTTCTTTGGCAGATGCAGAGGTGAAACCAACTAGACTAGACAGGAACTTCAGTTAATAAAAATCAGCATAATTCCATTATTCAGTATTTCCAAACTTCCCATCCTTCTGTATTAAATGAGAACATTGCCAACACAGCCCCCATTTTATCAGGGCACTTAAGCATATATTAATCATCTGTATTTATTCAGCAAAGTATTCAGTAGATGTTTTACTTTAATTCACACAGAGGTCAGCATATAAAAGCATATTCAAATGCTTGCCGTAATAGCATTAGGATGAAGCATCTGGGCCTGAGAAGAAAAGCATTCTGCTATGCAAAAAGTAAAAGAAATCTGAAGAGACAAAAATATCAGATTCATTCTTCTTTTACACAACACCTCATCATAACTGAATACCAGTATAGCAGAAACAACATTTAATTTTGGTGTGCTTTTGTAAATGTCTTGCCTTCTGTAAATTTATTTTCTTGGATACATTTCTTGGTCAGCTGAAATGGTCTGTATAAAGATTTCAGTTACCTTCTCCCATCTGTACTTTCTTTTTTTTGCCACATGTAATATATGATCAAGGAAGAGAAAACCAAGAACACAGAAGCACTCAGGAAAGTAATCACAGATTCTCCAGTTACTGCTGAAATAAATCCCTGAAGATGATGTGTTATGCTTCCTCTCCATTTTTACTTGGCAATCCTCAAAAGTGATTCAGATGGGTGACCTCCTTCATCCTATCCTTGTCCTTGAACATTAATTAGTTTATGCTTTGTGACTGACTCCTGCTGACTAGTATCTCTGAAGTTAATCATGTCACTGGGGACATTTGTGTAAGCTTAGGTTCTATGTAATAACACTGATTACAAAAGGAACTGTAAGGCTATTTGGCTACAGAAGTGTGTTGTTTCATGAGGTTACAGAAAAACAAAATAAGTTTTCAGATGTCACTGGTGAGAGGAACAACTCAAATGTGAACTGGCTTTATGCTCCTCACCAGTTCCTTAACAGCTCCATTTGCCTTTCTTCACTCTCCTTTCCCTCACCTGTAACAATGTCCCATGGCAATGGTATTTGTCGTTGTTAGGGGGCAAGGCGTAAGGTTTTAGTGCAAATTTTTGCAGAAGAGCTTAGTGCAAGGAAGAAGGAATGCAGGAGGACAGGTTGCTTGAGATTATTCTTACAGGAATAATATATGTCCCTTTTTTGCTTTTATCCTTTGGTAGTGTCATCACCTCACTATGGGGGTGCTCTGTATCCTACTCCACTGAAGTGAAATTGTACCCTGAACAGCTCCTGAAGATGAATTTTTGTGCTTGGATTTTGCTTTGGAACCGAGAATTTTGGCATTTAAAATGTTGGTTTCCATTGACCCTGAAAGGCAGTGTGAGGTCAACTTTTGGCCAAAAACTACAGTTTGGGCCAGTGAAACCAATGGAAGTTCTTACAAAGTCAGCACTGGTCATTCTAACAGTAAAGCATGTTTGTCCCTCCTATGTGGCTCTGAACTGATCTTCAGTGGTACAAATAGAGATGAACTTAGAAGCAGTTTGAAAATTTACTTCTGACACTCACTGTATTCCTTTCACTTTGTGTTTACATCAGGAAGCTGAAAAACAAAACCACTAGAAAGCAAAAATATTAATATCACTGGCTTGAAAAGAAGAATGGCAAGAAATTTTACCAAGTGCCCAGTGGATTTTAAATTAGAAAAGGGTGGCCTTTCTAGTTAAGTAAAGGGGGAAAAAATAACTAATGTAAAAGCTGAAATTGTGTCTAAATTAGTGGATGATTCTCTCATACTTCAGATGGGATAGGATAGGATAGGACAGGATATCTGCATTTTCAAAGTTATATAATATGCCACTGGAAGCATGAAAGTGCCAGAAAATATGCCCTGGCTATGAAACTGATTGCCAAGGAGGATAAAGGTACGTGGTGAAACTAGAATAATTCTGACCATCGTAGCACACCTCCTGCAGTACGTGTGGATAACAGAACAGTTGTTTCAATAGCTAACACTCCCCATGAATGACAGCATGAAGACTTATGCCAATGTCAATCATTTCTTCTGATGCTAAAGCATTCCTCCTGATGCTAGTTCTTAAATGCAAAAGAGATAACCTCACTTATCTTGCCCTATCGAGTACAGGAAACCAAAATGTCTTCATTCGCAAAATGCTGGTGGCGCAATCCAAGCCCAGCAGAGACCTACTCACAGTACTGCAGCCAGAGACAGGCTGCGAGACTGAAATGCTCTTCAAAGTTTCAATCATCCAATGTGTGAAATGACAGCATTTCATCCATATGTTCTCATTGCACACATTTTAAAGGGACAGTTAAGCAATTTAAATCAGGGACAGTACTGATCACATAATTATACCTAAATATTTTCTGAATATGTGCAGTGAAAGTGTAATTTCTGTCTATGAGACTGGTTGGCTTAGCACTTCCTCCAGCAAGGTTGTTTGAATTCAGAGCAGACTGAATTTCTTGGAAACTGTCATGCTTCAATATGCTGTTATTTAGTCTAAGTAAAATACATCAAAAACTTCATTCCAGTGTGGTCCAAAACTACCATCACAACCAGGAGTTGTACATGCACTTTTTGTCAGTGTTAATGAGGAAAGAAAGGATTTCCCATTCTTCTGATGTTACAAAAGTCATGCAAAGTGTATTCCTCAAGGTAGGATGCTTTTAGAAACTCAGTACTACCACTATTCTGCTGCATGTATTTAGTAGATAGAATATTCATGATAAGATGGTAGCCAATCTTCTAACCACCGTAAAAGTCAGTATTTGGTTTTCTATCAATTTTAAAAATAATTTCCTTTAAATTAGTAATTTTGTCACTATCTACGTAGAATCAAGTGAAATGATGGTTTTGAGTTAACAGACGGGGTACTACATGAAGGTTTTTTCTTTGAATCAGCTAAAAGTGTTACATATCCTTTTCCAGGATCTGCCTAAGTAGTTCTAGCAAAATAATTATTTTTGCATCCGCTTGCAAGGACTGTCTAGTATTTTACAGATTTGTTCCTTAATTTGATTTATAAAATTTTATTTGTAGAAAATTGTTATTTTCTGGATTTCACTTTCCTGTCACTTTGCTTTTTTGCTTTGCTTATTTTTCTGTCAGTGGTGAAATCCCATCCCTTCCACAAGTGTAGACTGAGTACACTGATGCTAAGGGTGTACAAAGTGTTGCATGGGAGTACAGGTTGCACATAGACAGACCCGGGTCAGGGCTGGCTGGGTTTATTAGACCATGTGCAATACAGCTCAAACATGGATTTACCTGATCCTGCCCAGAACACCTGACTCAGGAAAAAAAATTGTACGAAGGTTAGCCCTGAGCAACTATTGGAAGCTGAGACTTTTAATTCCTCTTTGCTCATTCCTCTTCTGTTTCTTTATTAAAATGATGTTCTATTAAAAGTCTATGGCTACTGCAGAACTATTATGTTATTCCCACTGTAGGTAATACCATTTAGAAATGATGCAAGGCCAAAACATTCATTTAGCAAATTTTGAGCAAACTGTTTGAACATGATCTTTTGAAGGTGAACTGGAACATAAGGTTTAGAGTTGTGAACACCAATAGATGAAAGAAAGAAACCTTAGAAGTCTGACATTCATTACCAGAATACAGTTGCTTGTGCCATCAAATAGAAACATTTGAGGGGTGCTGCTGGTTGTGGTTTTTTTCAGCAGTGCTTCTCCTGACATCATCCTGCTACCTTTATCAAAAGCTGCCACATCCTCACTGGATTTGGCCAAACCCATGTGAATACAACAGAATGAAGGTGAGCTGGGTAAGCAGCACCTCGTACTTCATCCACTTACTTGACCCTCATACTTGATCCTCAGCACAATTTTCAAGCTTCCAAGTCATGTCAGCTTCCTCCTATATGACAGCATGTTTCTAGCCAACAACATTGTATTACAAGGAGCAGTGCATTTAAACCTAGGAGCTACATAAGCAGCAAAATGTAAGAGACAGGCTTTATTGGTGCAGTCTTGCATTGGTTTTGGCTGGGATAGAGTTAATTTTCTTTCTAGTAGCTGGTACAGTGCTGTGTTTTGGATTTAGTATGAGAATAATGTTGATAACACACTGATGATTTAGTTGTTGCTAAGCAGTGCTTACACTAGTCAAGGACTTTTCCAGCTTCCCATGCTCTGCCAGGTGCACAAGAAGCTGGGAGGGGAGGGGGCACAGCCAAGTCAGCTGGTCCAAACTGGCCAGTGGGCTATCCCATATCATATGATGTCATGCTCAGTATATTAACTGGGAGGAGTTGGCCAGCAATCACAACTTGGGGACTGGCAGGAAAATTAGACTTAAAATATTCATGCTACTAGTAACAACTAATAACAAGAGTTCTCCATTTGCAAGCTATCCCAATCTTCAAATATCTTTCACAGAATATCTTTCACAGAATATCTTTCATAGAACATCATTCACAGTAGTGTAATGACAAAGTAATTCCCACTTTAAGCTACAAGAGTAACACTCCTTAGGGGCATTAGGGCTGTTTTGTCTGCACCTTTTCTGGGTTTTGAACTTGAATGAAAAATTACATTTATTCTTCCTATTGGAATAAGGAAGGCAGCAAGGCAGGAAAGGTCTGTCTTCTTGAATAAATACTCGTTCCTGATAAAAAAAAGAAAAGCGTGTAATAGATCAACAAACTTGAAGAAAAGCAATGCTGGCTCTTCTAAATATTTGTGTTAGACCCATGAAATCCTTTGGAAGAATTATGGTGTAGAAACCTGTGGATTTGCCATAGAACAGTTTAGCTACCAGCAGTATCCTTCTTAAAGTTCCTCATGCATTTATTGCTATGTCAAGAAGGCAGAGGTCAGGAAAGACAACATGAAGTATATTGCTAACTGTTTACTCTCTCAGAAAACAGTGATGTATTGGAGGCCAAATCATATTTCCTGCACACACACTGGTCCTGAATCAACAATATACTTCAGCAAATTCCTAGCTTTAAGCGTCTAATATCTGCCCTAGGAAATATGCATCCCCAGACCGAGTCCTGAGACCAATGTCCTGTCATGACCACATTAACATACATGATCACAGAATCACAGAATGGTAGGGGTTGGAAGGGACCTCTGGAGATCTTACTGCATCCTCTGGTTTCCTTAGGAGACAGGGAGCCACTCCACTCTCCAACAGGGTCTGTAATTTAGATGATCAGAGGACCTGCACAGTAGAACATACTGACCATACCCATCACACAGGACAGAGACACAGTTTGAGCTGGAGGCCGCAAATGATGTTACAGTTAGACATAAGCTAAAAGAATTTGCAAAATTGTGGCCACTTGGTCCTGTCCCTCACAAAAAGCATGAACTTCTGAGGGATTATACTTATGAAAAAGCTGATGAGACTCATGCTTTTTACATATAATATAGCTTAATCTATATTGAAGAGATTCTAAAGGAACTATCCTATTTCTTACTGACTCCAATAGAATCGGTCCATGTGTTATGACAGCAAAAAAAGTCTTTAAAAAGACAAGCACCTTGAGGCAAAGGCTTCTACTAAGCCTTCATCCCCATTTACAGGATTTATTAAAATAATATAAAAAGGAAATAATAGGAACCATCATTTTAGCAAGGTGACCTTCAGAAAGGACATTTCAAAAAAGAAACTGCAATTCTTTACACATAATACATAATGCATACAGTCCTCAGCCATGTAACTCTGAACAGACTGCACTTAGAGCTCTCAGCACATTGGTTCAAAGAGTGGGTATGTTAATTACTTAATTGCAGCTTCATATAATGGTATTTATGTTAGGTGAATGTATAATTTACTATTACAGTATGTTGTAACGGATTAATATCCACTTATCAGTCTATGAACAGCCCTGTATCCATTACACTGAAACTCACTTAAAGGTAGAATAATCACGCTAATAGAATAAATGTACTCTTCACAGGGCAGTCTTTTTATTTAAGAGGACATGTGAGGCATCAACGAGGACAGAAAGTCCTTGAAAGGGGCATCTGTCCAGTACTGGCTTACAAGAAGTATCTGGAGATATTCTAGGCTTCTACTGAAAGTCAAATTTAGCATAATCTTCATTAATAATGAAAAAACAGATAATATAACAACTTGGTCCTTTGCATTGCTGAGCATCAGGTGTAACTCCTTGCAGTTTCACCATCCATCTGAATAAAAAAAAATGGACTCTTTATTACCAATACAGTTCAGTCAATTAAGTTGATAAGGATACAGGGCGTCATTACATTTACACCAACTCGATGTATAAACCACTGTCTAATGAATGCCTGATAGGAATATCTGAACTTAATTAATTCTTATCCTGTTCAAAATGGGAGTTTTTAGCACACTTCATCTTGATTATCTTTATTGGTGGCAAACTGTCAGTTATCAACACCTACCTCTCCTTCTAACAAAGCTTAAAGTGTAAAGAATGCAGGAAGAGTACTGAAGCAGAATACCAGGAAGAAGTAGCTTAAATTTATTACCAAAAAATAATAATACCTAGTGTATAGCCTGACTGGATTATTAATGGTTGCACCTAAACAAGAAAAGCTCATAATTTTCAAAAGCAGAACTGCACACTGCATCACTCCAGAAACCATGGTGGCATGCCATGGTTTTGACCACCACTCTGTCTCAACGACAAACTGGTACAGGCACGTGACCACATTGGTGTCATGTAATAGGGAGATATATATGCTGCACAGATTTTTTTTTTTTTTTGTGGTTCATTTAGAAGAGACGGGTTCAGCACTTTGAATGTCCCAGCAATAAATCCCACAACTTTTGCCTCAGTCTGGTCTCTCCATATAGGCTTACAGTATCATGCAAATACTGTGTAGGACTGATGGTGGAGATCTGTATCTGAGGTAGTAGTGTCTTTTCCTATTATAGTGAATGGGTAGAAATAAGAACTGTTAGGGTGCAATTCATCTTATCCTAAAATAAACATCTGAAATAGGTCACATGTATAACACCCCAGAAGTGCCTATTTATCTCTGTTGACAAGAAAGATAACCTAAGGTTAGATCTAGAATACACATTGCAGGCATTTTTATTTTTATTGAAATTAATACAAACTACATTGCTGAACTTTAGGGACCATAAGAAGTATAAGTCACACTTATAATGCATGAAGACCACAGAAAGCATCAACAGAATAATCAGGAGGGCATCAACAGTGTATTTAGGATCTAGCCCCCAGCCCATTTCTGGTCTGTGTGTGGGTTTTACTGCTGAGACGACTATTTGGTTTGCATCAGAGCAGAGCCCAGGTAAGAATGAGCGCTATATTTCTATATATATGTCTATATCTTAGAAAACAAGGCTTTGATCATACCTCAGTGAAACATTAGCAGCAAACATAGGCACTATAAACCATAACACCGTCACTATCTAAAGGTGCCCGAAGCAAGACAAAAACTTGTCACGTATCAGTGGTACTGCCTGCTGATATGGCTTTTGCTTGCCTCAAGGGGTAAAAATCTTCTGCATCCAAATGTGTAGAGACAGGGGTTTATTGATCAGTATATGCCTTTCTGTTTTATGAACATGTATTGTGAGAGATTTTGTGTGTGACAATCACTCTGGTTTTCCTTCTTTATATGTACAGGCACCGCCTATTGATTTTCATAACACATGTATGTTCACAATGTATGAACATCCTTTCTCAGTAACAGCAGTGAGATAGAGACCACATCTCCTGGAAATTTGTGCATATAAATGGAAACATTTTTTAATTCACTTTAGATTGTACTTCTGTTCTGACATGTAGTCCAGGGATGTAGCGCCTAAGAGAAAACAACCCTGTTAACATAACACATCATATTCTGATATCTATAGGATCATGATTTTCTCCACTGAAAATATACTGGTTGTCTTCATGATGCATCAAAATATATCATCTATGCAGAATGCATAAGTAAAATTTTTCAGTGTAACTTGAATAGACCAGATACTAGACTTAGTCACACTGAGTTATTTCCACATCTGATTTCTATTATTAAGTAAAATTGCAGCAACAGTTCAAAGTTCAGACAAGCCTAGGTAGGAAGCTAAGAGATAAAAATAATAATGAAAAGGAAATACACTTGCAAAGTGCAAAAGACACAAAGCATTGTTCAAGAAAATAGTGACTGAATGAGAATTGAGGTAGCTGAAAGCCTTCTGATGGAGTACCTAAGGGCAATTTATACAGGCAGATAAAATTCCTGTATGCACAGAGAGATGTCAAATACAAATGTAAATGTGAAGAAATTATTAAAACAGTGCAGTGTGACCACAAGCAAAACACTTCTGTATCTGGTCACTGTATTTTAAAAGTAGAATGACATAAACGAGGACTGAGAAGACGACAAACAGAACAACAGAGAGATTCAAAAATTCCTTTGGCAGCTCAGAAAGGTTAGAGAAACTGCTAGGTAGGCTTTTAAGAGAGGGAAAACTGCACTGAGAGTAAGAAAAAGCAACTCTGCAAGAAATTAGAGTGTTTGAGTGGATACTGCAGTCATACCAGCAACGAAAGTAAAACCCACAGTATTAAACTCGTCTGAAGTCTTTTTTTTTTTTTTTAAGTAGAGAGAACTTAACTCCTTCCACACCTGCCTTCTACTTCAGCTCCTGCATTCACAGAACTCTTCTTAGAAGGCAAGTATCCAGAGATTCAAAAACAAAAACCAAAGTCTTTGTCCCTATAATTCAAAGTTAGGTTAGACCACTGAAGTTAAGCCATTCCCATTTACATGACTGACAGCTCCACAGAGAGGAGTAAACTATACTTGACATCCATGGGATATCATGCCCATAGCATGTGTCCACAGCACATGTCCATAGCACACACCGTAAACAAGACTAAAACTTACACCTCAGGCTGACAGCAAAATACTTTTTATGTTCTATTGGCATATGCTCACAGTGGGGCAAAGTCTGCTGATTTTGGTAGGTACCAAAATGCCAGCATACATGAAGGCACACCATTGGTGACAGGCAGACAATGCCTGGATGTAAGTCAAGTTCCACAGGAGCCCAAGCGAAGCATTAGCTCATGAACTGAGACCAAATGAGTTCTTACAGTGGTGTTTAATATCTATTTTTTGCTTAAAAATTAGTTATTTTGTGGTATTTCTCTCATTTTAGTCCTACGTCAGATGCATTTATTCTTTATAAAGCATCACATATCTGAACGAGGGTACATGGATAAATTTACCTGAAGTAGGGTAAATTAAATGGGTAAGCGCTGCCAGCGAGCTATTACCAAGGAAAGTTAGGATTTACAATGTAGAAATTACTTCAGAGGTGATGGTAGGTTGATAACAGAGGACAAATTCCAGCTTCCTTAAGTTCAAGGACTGAAAGATTAAGTAATTACCTTGGATTAGGATCCAAAGAGTTTCTGAAGGCCCAAAGATCAGAGATACATGGGGGAGCAGAGGAAAAGGGAAAAAAAACACCAAAAGAACAGAGGAAAATAATATCTGCATAACCACTGTTAATATTTATTTCTTAAAAGTCAAAATATTTCAGTGTTTTCCTAAATTAAGAATTCTTTTTGAAAAAATATATGTCCCCATTCCTTATTTTAAAGCCAAGTTTCAAAAGCTCATCTCATTGTTACTTTATTGTGTTGTATCAAGGAGTATGTTTGTGACTAGGCCAATCTCAAGTCTTTAAAACTTTTAGTGTCAAAATCATATTTTTAAACACTGTTTAGAAAGCATAAAAAAAGCCATCAAGGATCATGTGTTCTAGGAAACACATGCACTGTGTCCCAGCTGCATTTCCTTAACAGAGGTGAAGAGAAGGCAGGATGTTAACTAGTCCAGAACGCATCCTACCTTCCCTACCAGCTAGTTTCTCTGAATTCATGTAGACAGGCAGGTATCTCCAAAGGACCGTATATCCCACCTGAAGACAGGCATGTAAGATTTGGGGGCGGAATTGTTCTTTTGAGTTACTTCTGCCTCTCACAGGGAAAGCTAGTTTGGACTAGCCAGTGAACTTTTAGATTGCTAATTACATGAGATAACCGTATCCACAGTACATGCATTCTACCAATCGGCAGCAAATAGAGGCAGTTAGTGATTCAGGGCTAATTCATAATTTGTAAATGAAGGTGTAGGAAAAGATGTAAAGCCTTCATTTTTCCTGTCACTAACAATCAATAAAAAGTTACATTAGGTTTTAGCAGTAAAAGATAATGAAATTATAGCAGGCAAGTGAGTGCTTGGCTTACTAGCAAATACCAAATAAATGCTAAACAGAGCTCCTGTGGGTCCTAGAGGGAGTATAGAAGAGGTAGGATTATGCCTAGCCTTCATATTGTGCTGAATACCTTACAGATCAGAAAACCAAGCAAATGGAGAGCAACTATTTTAATGTATTCTTCAAATCTGGGGTTATAATGCAAGACCTCCCAGAACAGTTAGGTGAATAAACTTAGAAATGAGGACACATTTTATACAGGTTTACTCAGCATTTAGTTATGCAGATCAAGGGAAAAAAATATAAGTGGAAGTAGTGCAAAGAACATATTGTTTCTTTCAGATAAGAAATGTTTTATGAATTCCTATGAAGTGTAAGAAAATGCATAATGAAAAATTATGACATCAATAATGTAAAATGGAAGGAGAGAAATGGAACAAGTTAGGCCTGCAGCATTTTATTTATGTAAAAGAGCTCTTCTATAACCTTGTCCTGATAAACAAAGAAAAAAATGTTCAAAACATTTTTTTTATATATCTTTATGTTTTCACTGTAGTGGTGAAATAAGATAGACAGTAAATAGTAAAAGATACTGAGTACAGCATCATGTCTTTAAAAGCAGCATAAATGAAAGATTTACTTTGACAATGTTTAAGTCTAGTTTAAGAAAGGAAAAAAATCCACAACTTTTTGCTTATTCTATTCTAACAGTTCCTATCAGTAGAAACACAGTGGGAGACACTTACCCTTACTTATTTGTGGAGGTAATGTTGTTTGCACAGGTGACATAACAATTTTTATGCTCAAAGGAACACTCATCAGTGATACAAATAATTGTCTTAGTATTATGTAGGAGCGTGCCTGTAAAAATTGTACTTGGTAAATGTGCAGGGAAAAAAAAAAAAGGATTAGAGTAAAAATATGACATGGTCAACTTTTCCACGGTGAATACATTCTGTTGTAGTTATTAGGAAATTCAGCCTTAGCCTTGCCCCTGCCAGACTATGCCACTTTCACCTATGAGATGGGAGGCAGTCACCATGTGTCAAAGCTGTTGTCCTTGTCCTCAGGGTTGGAACAGTTGAAAGGAAGGACATAACCTGATCCAATGTCATCCACACAGAAGGGGTGAACAGAACTCTACCAGCTTGTAACAGCAGAGGATCAAATTGGAGGGAACCCCATTACCTACCATGACCTTGTTCATGCCATGGCAATCTACAAGAAAATTAATATGAAGAAATATAGGCAGAAGTGTTTAGAGGATACAAGAGATTCTACAAGCTAAACAAAAATTGTTGGTGTTTACCAGTTTTGAGAACTTTTAAGAGGTCTATATGCTAGAGGACTCATTGGAGTTATTCATAATATAATAAAACGAATGGTAAATGTAGGATCTGGCAGCAAAGACTGGATCTTTCTTGACTTTTCTTGAAGTTATGAGTCAAGAAAATGTCAATAGTTCAGATCTCTGTAGTTATTTATAAATTGCACTTTGAATGTTACTTTCTGTCTGCAAGAGCAGGGAGTGAGGCAGCCTGCACTCTAGATAGGCCTCCAGAGATCAGTGGAAATGGCAAATCATATGGAAATCATATGACAATTCTAATGCTCACACACAATGAAGTAGTATAAAGAGTGCTAAGAAAACAAGATTATAATAAATAAAAATAAGGCTAAATATTTTTGTAGTCATGCTTCTTCAAACAAGCCATAGTAATATGAAGCCTGAAGTAATTCAAAAACACGTACCTAATCCAGAAACTTTAAAAGAAATTATTGACTTCTCTTACCAGTATAATTTTTGGTTTGCCTTTATTCTAAGATTCACCAGTATTACAGATACTGTTTTCAACTAAACTAAAGCTGAAGGACCTGCTTTTCTGTATAAGAGGTGAGACCAGTGTAGGCTTCTGTACTGTTACTCCTGGCAGCAATTTCCTGAATAGTAGGAAAGAGGGACAAGTAAGTACTGAGGTAAGATACTTTGGTTAAAGAAATTATTCCCTGTCATTCTCAGCAAGAACATCAGAAAGTGGTCAGTTGAAAATAGCTATAATAAAATATCAATTTCATGAGCATTTCTAGCTGAGATAATTAGTTTAACAGGAAATCTCTAAAACCTGAAACACTCTCTAGTTTCCATCAATGAAAACAAAAACATTTGAGCTGAACACAACCAAATCCTGGAACTCTTATAAGAAAAATAAATGAAAATTAAAGGCCTTGGGAACATGGGGTAAACAGGGTTTTTTTAATTTTCATCAGAAAAGAATGTTGAAATATGGATTTTTTTTTTTTACTAGGACAAATGAAAAGTATCTGAACTTGGTTTGAGGCATTCTGGAATCTTTCACAGTGATTCCTTTCACCCGGACAGCCTCTTGCCAACTTTTAAAATCTTGAGAATATCATATAACTGCATATGAAGTTCTTTGTCTGTACCTTGATCTCCCTGAAGACCAACAGCTTTCCCAAGTAAAAATGTCATTTTTAGCCACCATTTTCATTGCTTTGAACAGACAGGCTAAGTGTAAGGCAGTAGCATTGTGTACCCTTTAGCATCCAGCCCTTATCCCGAGAGCACAGCTCTCCATGACTAGGTTTGGTTTAACGGTGCAAGTTCTTCAAGATTAAGGTCTTCATTGTGGTGTCCAGTGTTGCAGGATACTTTAAGAAAAGCAAGTCCATTCAGGTCCTTATGAGCATAAATTATCTGTCATGCTTAATAGTAACTGCAGTAACTTTGTCCTGTAGCAGGAAACAGTACATGTGGATGACATTTAGAGTGCCCGTGAGGGAGGCTGGGCAATGAAAATGCCCCACTTCATTACATGACATGAAAGTAAAGGTCTTTTCCACAGCTCCAGAAAGCTGAGGCACTGAAATGGTCCCAGGGCCTGGCAAAGCTGTGTCTTTTCTCTTTGAAGGCAAAGGGACCTCCTCTTTCACTTACCAGCCCTGCCACTGTCACCAGACGAGATTCCCAATGGTTTCTGCTGCTGGCATGGCTGAAAAGCTGTCTTGGACTCATGCTTCCTGGAAATAATGCCAAGTCTAGACCCAAATCCTTTTTGTACTAGCATGGTAAAAGACGTGAGCTTCCGAGGATCCAGGACAGTGTAAGGGAGTCTTTGCAATGGAAAATGTACTGAGGTAGAGTAATTCTTGGTAATTAAAAGCAGAAAAACTGCCACCAAGTGAAAGAAAAGGGAATCATCTGCTGTGGACTCTCTATTTGTTCCTGCCTAAGCATTTGTCATCCCGCACTGTCTGTGAGTCGGGGGGGGGGGGAAGTTGTGGGGAGTAGGTGTCCATCAAACTAAGGCATTTTTGTACAATTTGAATAGATTTTTTCACTTAAGGATTCAGTACATTTTAGCAATCAATACAGTAGGCCATATATTCTTGAGCACTTAACCCCTGCATGGTTTTCATGTCCCCCATAACTTTCTTGATTTTGGGCATTTCTCTTCAATATCTTTTAATTTCAACTGCAAGAAAGATGATTGTTTGAGCTGGAACAGAAAGTTTCAGTATGTACCTTCTCTGCTGTTCTAATATAAGTGTAAAGGTTATCTTCCCTCATGACAGCTCATAATGTTGCTCTCCTGCCTTTTGTTACTTCTAATTCAGGAACTGTATCAAGAATACCAAAATACTGAGCACAGAGCACTTAACAGTCATCCAAGAAACACAGTTTTCAGGAAATTCCAAAGTTGGAGAGATTTGAATGAGCAAGTGCTGGAAAGTTCCAATCATTATTATAGTCACCTTGTCCATCACTGATCTCTCCCTGCATAAATAATTATAATTTGAAGCTGAAGAAGGCATGAGAGAAAACCAGGTTGCAGAGGAGGAGCCAGAATACAAAGAAAGCAAAACTGGGAACATAAGATGATAAATAGAAAGGGAAGAAAAACATAATGTTTACACAAAAGAAGTTAAAGGAAGGTCAGATTAACTCCGGGATTTATGAGCACTAATATGAAAAGAAAAATTTTAAAAAAGAGGGTTATTAAAGTGCTTATATACAAATAGAAAGAGTTTAGCAGCAAAGATAAGAGAGCTGATGGCATACACACATTTGGAACTTGTGTTATTGTGGGAATAGCCCAACTGGTCTAGAAAATAACAAGAATGGGGATTTACTTTGAAAGGAGATAGAGTTCTGAGGAGACAGGTAGCAAGGGAAAGGGCAGAGGTATAGGTGGAGTGTTCAACAGTATTGCAAAGGATAATTCAGGACTGATATAAAGATGTTGGAAAGATAACTTATTGTGGGCATATTCCAATACTCCTCAGTGCAGTGGATGACTGAATTACAAATTTAGTGTGCAAATTACAAACAAATAAAGTGATGTAGATACTCAGGAAAGAGTAGTAGGTGCATCAGTACAATTTAACTCTACACATAAAATAAGAAGATGCCAGAAGGACATTTATGCATTTTTACTTGTTCTAGCTATTAGGTATTTTATGCAGTGGTAATGAGCACACTCAGCTGTATGTCCATAAGAATTTTACTCCTTGAGGGTCTAAAGCTGACTTATTGAATGCCTCAGTTCCCATAGACTTCCACAGGAATGGAGAGCACCTAATATTTGAAAGGTCTTTCATTTGCAAAATCAGTCAGTCAGTTGGGAAAAAAGGGCACAGACAGGCAGCACAGGGTTCCTTATCTTCAGAGGAGGCAGTATAAGTAAAGTGAAAGTTTTCTGGAGAATTTGGAGGGTTACAGATGAGGCAAAACAAGGATGTACTACTCGGAAAGAAAAAATAAGAGTTCTTCACTTGGTGGTTGACTTTTCTGAAATATGAATATGCACAGCAGTTTGTTCCACTCCCCGTCCCTGCTTCCAGCTCAGGGGGCTGAATACCCCAGGGATAACCGGTCTGACGGTTAAAGACTGAGGCAAATAAAGCATTTAGTACCCCAGCCTTCTCGTCATCCTTGGTGGCAATGTTCTGCTTCACGTCCAATAGAGGATGGAGTTTCTCTTTGGTTCTCTTTTTGTTGTTAATGTATTTGTAAAAGCATTTTTTGTTATCCCTTACAACAGTTGCCAGGTTGAGTTCTAGCTGGCCTTTTGCTTGTCTAATTTTCTTTCTGCAAGACCTAACGAGGTCTCTGTACTCTTCTTGAGATGCCTGCCCTTTCTGCCAAATGTGGTAGACTCTCCTTTTTATTCTGAGTGCCAGCAAAAGCTCCCAGTTCAGCCAGGCCAGTCGTCTTCCCCTCTGGTTCCTCTTGTGGCACGTGGGGACAGCCAGCTCCTGCACCTTCCTGCAACTTCCCTCTTGAAGAAAGCCCAGCCTTCCTGGACTCCTTTGCCTTTCAGGACTTCCTCCCAAGGGACTCTCCTAACCAGTGCCCTGAACAGGCCAAAGTCTGCCCTCCGGAAATCCATGGCATTGGTTCTGCTGACCCCCCTTCTTACTTCGTCAAGAATTGAGAACTCAATCATACCATGATCACTAAGCCCGAGATGGCCTCTGACCACATGTCTCCCACCAGACCATCTCTGTGAACAGCAGGTCAAGCGACGCACCTCCACTGGTACGCTCACTTACCAGCTGCATCAGGAAGTTATCTTCCACACATTCCAGGAACTTCCTAGACTGTTTCTTCTCTGCTGTGTTGTATTTCCAGCAGATGTCTGGTAGATTGAAGACGTCTGGTAGATTGAAGTTCCCCACCAGAACAAGGGCAACCGATTGTGATACTTCCACCAGCTGCTTGTAAAACACTTCGTCTACCTCTTCATCCTGGTTGGGTGGTCTATAACAGACTCCCAGCAGGATATCTGCCTTGTTGGCCTTCCCTCTCACACTTACCTATAAGCACTCAACCTTATCATCACAGTCACTAAGCTCTATGCAATTGAAAGTCCCTAACATATAGAGCCACTCCACCACCTCTCCTTCCTTGCCTGTCCCTTCTGAAGAGCTTATAGCCATCCATTGCAGCACTCCAGTCGTAAGAGTCATCCCACCATGTCTCTGTGACGGTGACTAAGTGGTAGCTATCCCACCGTACAATGGCTTCCAGCTCCTCCTGTTTGTTGCCCATGCTTGTGTACATTGGTGTAGATGTACTTGGGCTGGGCTATTGATTTCAACCCTAACCTTGGCACACCACCCCTAGGCTCCTCTCTATTGGGCCTGGCTATATCTCCTTCCCACTTCGAACCTGGTTTAAAGCCCTCTCGATGAGTTGTGCCAGCTCATGTGCAAGAATCTTTTTCCCCCTTTGAGACAGATGAACTCCATCTGCTGCCAGCAGGCCCGGTGCCATGTAAACCTCCCTATGATCAAAAAAACCAAAAATTCCTCCGATGGCACCAGCCTCTGAGCCACATGTTAATCAGATGAGTTTTCCTGTTTCTTTCGGTATTCTTCTTCCCTGCCACTGGCAGGATTGAGGAAAACACTACCCGTGCTCCCAATCCTTCAACCAATTGCCCCAGAGCCCTGAAGTCCCTTTTGATCACACTTGGGCTTCTTTCCACAACCTCATCACTGCCCACCTGCATAGCAGGCAGTAATCAGAGGGCCGTACCAGACCAGGGGTTTCTTAGTAACATCTCTGACCCGGGCCCCAGGGAGGCAGCAGGCTTCCATGTGGGATGGGTCTGGTCGGCATGTTGGACCCTCTGTCCCCCTCAGAAGGGAATCGCCTACAACAATTACCCTCCTTTTCTTCTTAACAGAGGCAGTCATAATGTGTGGGGCTGACCCTAGGGAGACCTAGGCAACCCCCTGGATGAACCTTCACCTACATCCTCATTTGCCTGGCCCTCAAGTTCCAGAACCCCATATCTGTTGTGTCAGGGCAGCTGGGAAGGTGAGGGAGGATGGGAGGGAATTCACCTGCCACCCTGAGCAGGGACCTGTTTCCATTCCCCCCATCTCTTAGGTCCCCTCCTTCTGCTAGGTGGCAAAGGGTAGGGGATTCTCTGCTTCTTGTGGAGCCTCCATCCGCTGCCTTGGCCCCAGGGATGGCAGGGTGCGGCTCCACCAATCTATCTCCCTCTCGCATTCCCTGATGCTCCTTAACCTTTCCACTGTCCTCCTTCAGCTCTGCCATGTGGCTGAGCAGATCATCCACCTAGTCGCTCTGCAGACAGCTGTTGTCCCTGCTGCCCTTGGTACAAGTGCCAGGCTCAGGCACTCCCTGCAGCCAGAGACCTGGACAGCTGCGTGTTTGTGTGGGGGCTCCATCTGCGTTGCCATATTCCTACTGACGATGGTTCTCAGGTGAGTGGAGACTGTAGCTAAGGCCTCTCCTGAGGAGGCGATGGTCACTAGCTGAGTTACCCTTTAGAGCCAGGAAAGGGACAGCGCCCCGCCCGCGCCAACTGCTGCGCCACGTCCTGCTCGCTGCGCTCCCTGGGGATGCTTTTGTACATGAGGGGGTTTTGCCGCCTCCGCTCATGTCCCCGCGCACGCTGAGGCAGAGCTGCCTTACGTCAGGAGCACACCCCTTCCCACCCTGGGCAGGGCTGGGCTGCCCTCTCGCTCCCTGCGCTTTTGCCTTCATGCTTTTTGCTGCTGTTTTGCCATGGTTTTTCCACCTTGGGAAGGATGCTCCGGCATGACCTTCTGCTCCAGAACCCTTCGCCTCAGTGGCTTCGTGACCATAAGAATGACCACAATCACACCAAAGCCCAGCTAGTCTTGTATCCTGTTTCTGAGAGGGGTTTCTTAGGAAAAGCAGAAAGAGCTGACAAGTGTGCAATGAAATTCCTACAAGAAGCAGTCCCAGTTCCAGCAAATTCCTGTCTCACAAAGCCTTGCTAACAAAGGCATTGGGGTCTTGGTTATTGGATTTTTTTCCTTTCTTAATTTGTCTCACCAGTTTTTAAACACGTTTTTGCCTTTAGTATTAAACATAGCAGCAACAAAGACAAATCAGATCCTGAGCTGCATCCGCAGGGGCATTAATAACAGAGATAGAGTTGTGATCATCCCAACCTAGTCAGCCTTGTCAGGCCGCACCTGGAGTACCATGTTCAGTTCTGGTCCCCAGAAGTCAAAAAAGACAAGGACAGACTGGAAATGGTCCAAAGGAGGGCCACAAAGATGATCAAAGGGCTGGAGAATGTGCCCTGTGAGGAAAGACTGAAGGATTAGGTCTTTTCTCCCTGTAGAAGAGAAGGCTCAGGGGAAAGCTCATCACAGTATTCCAGTACTTAAAGTGTGGCTACAAAGAGGATGGAGGCTGTCTTTTCACAAGGAGCCACATGGAGAAGACAAGTTGCACCAGGAGAGGTTTCGTCTCAACATAAGAAAGACTTTTTTTAAAGTGAGAACAATCACTCACTGGAACAAGCTCCCCAGGGATGTGGTAGAGTCCCCATCACCAGAGATTTTCAAGATGCAATTGGACAGGATGCCAGATAATCTCATGTAGGCTCCCTTTCCCACAAAATGTTGGACCAGATGATCTTCTGAGGACCCTTCCAACCTGGCTGATTCTATTATATCCTATGACAAAGATTCCATGGTTTGATCATGCTCTATGAAAAAGTACTTCTTTTTGTTTGCCTTTAGCTTACCACCTGACCATTTGGAAACCCTTTAAATCTTTCATGAAACAATGAATAAATATTTCCTGTTGACATACCTTATGAATAATTCATTTTTGTATAGATCTCTGTCTTAATCATCTTTTTTCCTATACAGGGAGCTGTAATTAACCTAAGCCATTCCCTATTTTTGATCTCACTAGTTGCCTTTCCTTCTACTCTTTATAGTACCCTATATGTTTTTAGTGATAAAACTGTGCACCAGAACTGTACTCAGATGCTCAAAGAGTGGGCAAACCATTGAGCTGCAGTGTGGCATAATAATGTTTTCTGTTTTGTGTGGTGGACATGATTGTTTGGTGCTTCTTAATGATTCCTCACATTTGCTTTGCTCTTTTGAGTGCTGTTCAGTATGGAGCTGTTATTATCATACAACTGTCAACTATAACTCTGGCATCTTTTTCCCACATCTCAATTTGCAATATACAGACTATCTGTGTTTATTTATAATGTTGTTTTTTCCCAAATATGCCACTTTGCATTAATGAACACAGAATTTCATCTGCCATTTTGTTACGTTTTATGTATTTACTGTGACATAAACAGTCAAATTCCTTTCAACCACTCTGTTCCCATAAAGCCCACATTTTGATAACTCTAAAAAAAATGTTTACGCCCTCTGCACCCACTACATCCTATGACAGTGAGATAACAGCAAATTGAGAAGAATGTTGGAAAAAAAATCTTGAGAGAGTAATATATATGTCTAGGTTTTCCAGGGTTTCTCTTCATAGAAAATCTATTTGTGGATTCCAAGTTGGCGTAAAGATAGCCTGTCAGTCTCCCTTGTGACTGTGAAGCTGGCACTACTGAAAAGTGCAGATTCCTTCTATTAGGGCCATCTTCTATGATGTCTGAAAGGTGGTTTTTTTGATAGAATTTGATATATAAACCAAGTATGAGAAGTCATATATATCATCTTAAGATTTGGATCACCAAATTTTACAGCAGAAATTATGTCATTAGCTTGAAGTTCTCTGAAAACTTAGATTTAGTAGCCAAATTATATATCTGTAGTGAGATCACCCTAATAGCTTATCAGCATATGGAAATCCACAGAAAAAGGGCTAAATTTTGCATTTTGAGAAAAAATTCCTCATCTGTGTTGAAATACATAACTCACACTGAGGATTTATTTTTTTTTTTCTGATTAAAGCACTGTGGAAATGGATTAGCCTGACCTATCCAAGGCAAACTTAGAGTGGCCTAAGACAGTAGAATTCCTCTCACCTAATTTTAGATAATTGCATTAAAGACACTTACAAACTTTACAAATCACCATTGAATGTATTGTCATGAGACAGATACACTTTTTAAGGTGTGAATCATCTGACCTGCTTTAGCTAAGGGCAAATCCCACTTACCTTCCTTTAACTATATTGACCAGACCTTCAGTGACCATAAGGGGATTTGGGACGATTGGCTCAGTTGGAGCCCATTACAGATTGAGACGAAGCCAATACTGTGCAGCAGCTATTCTGGGCTGTAAGGCATACTAAAGTACATTCAAAAAGATATTTTCCAATCAAAATAAATGAGAGACTTAAGAAAGAAAGAAGTTAATGGTCACTGAAGCAAGAGGCAAAGATGACAAATAATTAAGTAATCTAAGAATGCCACTCCATTTTGCATTCAGGCAGAAATCTGAAATACTGACAGTCATGGGCTGGAGTTTAAGACATATTCTTTTCTTGATAGTTTTAATGTGCTTGTCTTCCTGCTCAGCAGGAAACACATTAGTGAAAAAATGTCAGATGTGATCTCGCTGCAAAATTAGTCAAATTACTTTATACAAATATCCAATAGTTTTGAGGGAATAACAATGGCAAAAACACTATTGGAATAAAATTCTCTTTGCTAGGCTTGGTAAATTAAAGGAGTGATATTTATTTCTGCTGCATAGATTCTGAAACTTTGATTTTGTGTTACAATTTTGTCTCTGAATTTTCTCTTTGGCTGATTTTGATTTTAGCCTGGCTTCTGGAGAAGTAAAGACTATTTGATTACAGTTTTTACCCAATTGTGCTTGAATATAACAAAATCTTGGCGAAGCTAAGCTCCTAAAGTCTCTCTGAAATCAGGGATAGACGAGAGAGANTGCAAAAAAGCAAGTATGACAAAGTGTCATAAATCTTCTTGCAAAACCACTCATATTTATTTTAATTATTTTGGTGACTATATTGCTAATATGTTTATCAAAACCTATATGAAATGTCTGTGGACTTTTTTAAGAGTAAAATTAAAAAAATAAAAACACTTGTAACAAAATGCCTAGTTTCTGTTTGGAACATTTTACCAAAAAATAAACGAATGCAAAGGAAGTCTAAGACACCAGTCACAATGACAGGATGATGAGTTGACACCACATCTCCCACTTTCTTGGGAAATAAA